>JARHVA010000127.1:965000-1565000 GCA_037957365.1 Torreya grandis
TGTCAGTGATGATTTTATGAGGGACACCAAAGTGATAGATGATGCGATGGGTAATGATGTCAATGATTTTTCTAGCTTTGATTGAGATTAATGGAATAACTTCCACCCATTTTATGAAATACTCTGTGGTGGTGATGATATATTGGTGATGTTGAGAGGAATGAGGATTGATACCACCAATAATATCAAGACCCTATTGTGAGAAGGGATAATAATTTATTGATACCTAAAGACATGAGGAGTTGCATGATGGAAGTTAGCATGTTGACATTTGATGCATTTCTTGGCATAGTCACAACAATCTTGATTAAGTGTAAGACAATAGTATCTCAGGTGAATAATACATTTTACAATAACCAAACCACTAAATTTTCCTCCACAAATGCCATCATGTGCTTCATTAACGGCATGAGAGGATTCATTATTACAAAGGCATCAAATAATGAGGCCATAAAAGCCTCATTTTAAAATAATTCCCCCTAGTATTAATTAGTGAGAGGTGCTTTAAATGAAATCTCTACAAGCATTTCTTGAAAGATCAGGCAAAAGGACACCAACATTAAGGTAGTCAAAGATTTGGTCATACCAAATGTCTAAATGTGATGTTTCCACTTGGAAAATGGTAATAAGATCAATACTAAGGTAATATGGGTGACAAAGTGGTGTATGGTGACAAATAGTTTAGATTAAGTAGGTTAGGATGGAATTTGGGATGCAAGGGAAGCCATTGTGTCTACAAATTTGTTTATAGAATGAGGGACTGATTGAATGGTATAATGGTTAAATTTTGCTAATAGTTTATCACTAAGTTGTTTATATTTTAGAATAACATCATTTTTATATTGATATTCTCTTGTGACTTGGTTGATAATAAGTTGAGAATCTCTAAAGACATGTATAGTTTTGATTCCTAAGGCTAGGGTAGTTTAGAGACTTATGATCAAGGCCTCATATTCAGATACATTATTAGTGAATTTGAAATCAAGTTTGAAAGAAAGATGGAGAGGTTATCTATTAATGGGAATGAGGACTATGCTAGTACCCCCACCATTTTTACGTTTGGAACTGTTAAAATACATAGTCATTTGATAGGTGGGTTCTTCTAAAGAAAGAGTCGCTATAGAATCATCTGGAAAGGAAAAAAGAGGAGTTTGATTATCAAGGAGAGGGGATTCAGCTAGTTGGTCTACAATGATCTATCCTTTAATATACATTTGTGAAAGGAACTCAAGATTGAACTTAACTAAAATCATGATCCATTTAGCCATACATTGGTTATGATATGGTTTAGAGTGCATATAATTGAGGGGGTCAATGTTGGTAAGGACATAAGTTTTGTGGTTAATAAGACAGTTACAAATATTATAGGTGATGAAAACTAAGGAAAGTTTTTTTGAATGGGTGTATTAGGTTTCATAGTGAATTAGGGTGTGGTTGATGTAATAAATAGTCTGCTCCTTACATTGGTCATTACAATGAGCTGGCATGGCTCCCAAGGAATATCAGTGCTAGAGAGGTATAAATAAAAGGGTTGATCTTCTTTTTAGGGAATAAGGACCAATGGAGAAAGAAGATACTCCTTGATTGCATCAAATTCTTATTGACACTCCTTGGTCCATTTAAAGGAGGTATCTTTTTTTTAAGAGGTGATGAAAGAATCATACAATGTATAGGTCTATGATTGGTAGTCTATTATATCTTACTACATCAAGACCAAACATCTTGTAGGCTATATGTATGGTTGTTAGATTCTAGTTTGCACATAAAAAAACACTTGTAAATGCAGTTTAAAGAATCTTCAAATATATAAAAAGCATAGAAAACTATGTCTTATGGTATCATTCAAGTGATGATTTCAATTTGATAGCATACGTAGATGTTTATTGGGAAATAAGCATATATGATATAAGAAGTAATAGTGGTGGTGCATTCTTCCTTGGTAACAAAATTATTTCATGGTTGAGTACAAAACAAGAGTTGGTTACACTATCTATAGCAGAAGCAGAATATGTTGTAGTAGTGGCATGTTGCACTCAAATGTTATGGATGAAGTAGTCACTAAAATACATTAAAGTGGATTTCAAAGGACCAATTTCCATTCTATGTGATAATTCAAGTACTATAAATATATCTAATAATTTGGTGATGTACTTTAGAACAAATCACATATCAATCATCACTTTCTGAGAGAGAAGGTTGGTGATCAAGAGGTCACAATGGAATATGTTCCAACAAAATATCAAATTATAGACATATTCACTAAACCTTTACCTAAGGACCAATTTGAATATATGAGACAGTGGTTTGGAGTGGTAGCCATACATTGGTTATGATATGCTTTAGAGTGCATATAATTGAGGGGGTCAATGTTGGTAAGGACATAAGTTTTGTGGTTAAGAAGATAGTTACAAATTTTAGAGGTGATGAAAACTAAGGCAAGATAGAGTATTTTTGAATGGGTGTATTAGGTTTCATATTCAATTAGGGTGTGGTTGATGTAATAAATAGTCTGCTCCTTACATTGGTCATTACAATGAGCGAGCATGGCTCCCAAGGAATATGAGTGCTAGATAGGTATAAATAAAAGGGTTGATCTTCTTTTGAGGGAATAAGGACCAATGGAGAAAGAAGATACTCCTTGATTGAATCAAAGGCTTATTGACACTCCTTGGTCCATTTAAAGGATGTATCTTTTTCTTAAGAGGTAATGAAAGGGTTGACAATGATCGAATAGCTAGGAGATAAAATGGTATATTGATTGAAGTTTTCCTTGTAGGCTACAAAGTTATTTTAAGTTAGTAGGAGGAGGCATTTCTAGAATGGCTCTAACTTTTGTGGGGTCTATTTTTATTCCATGAAGGGAAACAATGAAGCCCAAAAGTTTTCTTGATAAGACCTCAAAGATGCATTTCTTTAGATTGAGCTTGCCATGATAATGGATAAGTCTTTCAAAGATGATGGCTAAAATGATGAAGTGATCCTGGTGATGTTTGGATTTTCCAAGAAAATCATCAACATAGTCTTCAAATATTGTATGAGTGAGGCTATTAAAAATGTAGGTCATGGTTCACTGATATGTGGCTCCTACATTGTGTAAGTCAAAAGTGATGACAAAATAGCAAAATGTTCCCCATGGGGTGATAAAAGATGTCTTATGTTGATCTTGGGGGGAAATCAAGATTTGGTTATGTCCCAAAAATCTATCCATGAGGGATAACATTTCATGGCCAGTAGTAAGATCAATAAGTTGGTTGATGTTAGGTAGGGGAATGTCATCTTTAAGGCATGCAAGGTTAAGATCCTAGAAATCCACATAAAGGTAGAGTCCCTTAGTGGGTTTGGTAACAAAAATAATGTTAGAGTCACATTGTGGATAGTCAATGGGTTGAATGAAATTAATAGATAGAAGGCACTAAAGTTCTTCTTTGACAAGAAAAACTATACAAGGATGGATTCAACGGAGTTTTTATTAGATTGGATTAACCTTAGGATGGGTGATGATGTTATGAAGGGAAATTGATGGGTCAATACTAGGCATATCATGATAAGACCAAGAAAATGCTATGTTATGGTCAAGAAGGAAGGTTGTATAGTTTCTTTGTTCCTTAGGAGTTAAGGATTGGCCAATTTTGACAATATGAGGGTTCTCTTGAGTACCCAAATTAATGTATATGGTTGATTAATTTATCATTGTTTGGTTTTCATAAGGGAGGGCCTTTTGAAGAGAAGAATCCTTCGCACCTAGTTAGGCAAGAATAGATTTATGATTTTGACATTGGATGGTGTTAATGGTTAGAGAATCATGAGTGATCATTTTGGGGTGGATGAGAGGAATGGTTTTAGTTTGACCCCCTGTTGATAAGTTAGGGGACCTAAATTAATAACATTGATAAAAAAAAGTTAGGTGGTATGATGTTGTTGTCTTCAAATAGAGTTGGTGAGGGTAGAGGTTCTTCAAATTGGAAATATGAGGTTAATAAGGGTAGAATTTCCTTGAATGGGAGAAGTGAGGCTGGTAGTTCCCCAAATGGGAGAGGTGTAATTGGTGAGGCTAGTGGTTCTCCAAATGGTAGAGGTGGAATTGGTCAAGCTAGTGATTCTCTAAATGGGAGATGTGGAATTGATGAGGTTGGTATGGGCTCTTCTGGGGAAACATACCCTAGGCCAAAGAACTCATGAGGTTTTTGAGTTTTGATAGTAGGAAGTTCATGGGGTCCTTGTTCATAAATGCCAAACCCAAACCCTTTCCAAGTGCATCGATGAAGTTATGTTTGGGCAAAGGTCAGGTTGCTAAGATAAGAAAATTTAGAAGTGAATGGATAAATACAAGTCATGGTGGTGGGAGTAACAAGTGGTTTATCAAGTCCCCCATAGACAAAATATGTTCTATTATTGGGAAGACCAAAGGGATCAAGGGTACCAATGTTGGGATCATAAGATGGATCATTCTAAAGGTTCCCAATTTCATGTGAAGAGGGAAAAGTGTCCAAAGCTAAAAGTTGATATTCCCCAAGTGTGATTCATTAGAACATGGATTGCAAGGGATGCTCACTAATATTTGTGATGAAGGAATAGTTGAACTAGTGGATGTTTCACTATTGTTAAAACTATAAGTGTTGGTGTGTTGGTTTGATGTGGTGGTTTGGCTAGTGGTTGGTTATGAAGAGGGTGAAAGTGGAATAAGAAAATCATTGGGTTGATACATGATATTATAATAAGAAAAGGGACTCAGATCAGCTATGATTGTAATGACTTGTCCCTCATGCTCAAATTTGATGCATCAATAAAGGGTAGAAAGGATGCATGTCATGGCATGGATCCAGTGGTGACCAAGTAACACATTATATTTAAATTCTCCCTTTATGATGTAAAATAGTTTAGGAATGGTTCTAGGCCCCAAATGGATGTGGAGAATAACTATCCCTAGAGTATTGGCCAAGGTATCATTAAATGATCATAGAAGCATCAAGATTTCCAATATGATGTATTTAGGTAGTTGAAGTTGATCATAAGCATGGGAGGAGATGATATTAATACTTGCTCCCCCATAAATCATGACCCTTTTGACATGTGTATGTTTTATGGATGTTATGATAAAAAGAGGGGAATCAAGATATTTGATATGATATGATGGGATTTTAGATTCTTGAAATGTGACACTGGTAATGTGTTGGATATCTCCAATCAAAGATGCAAGAGATTGGGGATCATCTAGTTGAACTTCTATGGAATGCACTACTTTGATTAAAGCTTGATGATGTTGAGGTGATGTCTTGATTAAGTCATAAATACTCATTTTTATGGGCATTTGGTGAAGTTGTTTTATTACCAAGCATTAGACAAATGAAGGTGCATTGGAGAAGGAAGGGGCTCCCAAAATGGAGACCTTAGGCTTGCATGGTTGTGAAGGTGAATGTATAATATTTTGGGTTTGGTTAGTTGGTTGAGGAGGTAAAGGGTAAGACCATGGATTGATGGCCTTGGCTTTACCCTTTTTATTTTATTGGACCCATTTACCCTTGTCCTTGTGTTGGGATCTAAACTAAGTTACCATATGAATAGTATGGATAAGGGGAGTAGCTACTTGCTTCCATTCCTCTATTATACTCCTTGGTGGGATTAGAGAAGGAGATGATTGGTAAGAGGATTAGATAGGTGGTAAAAGAGGAAAAAAGATTAAATAAGGTTCATATAATAGATCGTCCTCCTCTAAAAGGCCATGAATGATAGTTTGGAGAGATTTACAATTCTTTGTATCATGCCCAAGGGTTCTATGGTAAAGACAAATTAGATTGTCATTGAACAAGGTTGGCTTTTGATGAGTGGGTCAAAAGGCTTGATGAGGGGTATGTTAATGGTAAAATATTATAGGATCCTTTGTAATATTGTTGTATAAGACTTTGATAAGGATTTTGGAGATGGTGGGGTTTGGTTTTTTGGTTTAGGTTTCTTGTTGGGTAAGGTATTTTTAATAGAAGCTATGGTTGGTGGGGTAATCCTAGATGGATGTTTTGAATGAATTATCTTAGTTATAATTGGTTTAAAAATTGGGGGTCTAGATGATAATGGTTTAATATATGAGAAGGTGGATGGGGAAAGGTTGGTGATGAATGATGCTGAACTAGGCGATCTACTTGTTATAGGTAAAGAAAAGGGAGATGGGTTTTTGGAGGAAGAGTAGGTTATGAGAATGGTGAAAGGATGTGGTCCTAAAATAGAAGGTAAGTGTGAAGGAGATGGTATGGTTCTTCCTTGAAGTTGAGGTCTAGGAAATCCCTCCTTAATGGGATTAATTAGATTAGGTTTTGGTTGGATTGGTGTGGTTAGATCCAATCTCAAAGGAGGGTGAGCAGGATTTAGCATGGGAGGGATCCCCAAGGTCTTGATTGGCTTGGTAAAAGAAGCATAGGGTGATTTAATAATTTTAGATAGGGGTAATTGTGGTTGTCCCTTGGTAAATTTAAGAGGAGTAGTTGGTAAAGTTGTAAAAATAGGCTTGAAAGTGGATTCCGGTGAAGTAGAAGGTTTAAGTTTATTTTGATATGAGAGTCCAAGATGATGCCAAAAGGTAGCTCTATCAAAGTTTGGGTTGGAGGTGAATTCCAAACTTTGAACTAGTTGGGAGAAGAGTTTATAAACAATAATTATTCCCTAATCATTAGCTTCAAAGTGTAAACCCTTTGGGGATGAAGAAGGAGCAGTTTCAATATTGTTATCCTTGGTGGAAGGTTTCAAAGACAATGGTTGGGTAGATGGGGGTAGTGTCTCTTGAGAGATTGATTTCAAGGAAGATATGGATGATTCTATAATTGGTGTGGTAAAGGTAATGGTTTCAGGTAGAAGGATTAGTTTAGCTTCCTCCTTGATTCAGTTGTCTAAAGGAATAAGTGGTTTTTCAAGTTGGATTAGAGGAGTGAATAAAATGGTCAATGGAGTTACCATCTCCTTAGGTGTTTCCACCATAAGAGTGGTGGGTGAAACCATGGTTTCATCTAAGTAAGTGGAAGGGATATTCAATTCCATTATTTAGGCATTTGAATGGGTTGGTGGTAGGTGGTTCTCCTTAATTTGGGTGATAGAAGTAATAACTTATTTGACAATGGTCACATTATTGATGACATTTATTACATGTGCCTCATGTGAATTAGAGGATTTAGGTTGTTTTTCATGGTGTTGGGCTGAAGGTGGATGGTTTGGAAATGGTTTTCAAAAAATATCAAGGGATTGGTTTGAAGGAGAATTTGGGTTCTCAAACACAAGCTCCCCTTTATCAGTTAGGTCTTGGATAATGCTTTTAAAAGTATTGAATCTATTGGTATTATGTCCAATAACCTGATGATAGTCACAATGATCATTCTCATTATGCCACCCATGAAGGGGGAGAGAAGTATCAAATTGTTGAAGGGGTTTTATGGGTGGAAGTTGGATTAAATTGGCATTGAGTGATTTCTCCAACACTGACGCATAATATTTTCCAATCAAGGTAAATGGTTTTATGGGGACCCAATTTTAAGGATAGTTTTATTGATTGGAAGGGTTTTTGGTTGGAGGTGTTTGTTTGATGGGTAGAGGAGGTACAATTTTAATAATGACCAAACGTGTTGATGTTTTCACTTTAACATTGGTTGGGTTTATAGTTTTGGTGGAAGATGACTCCATGGATTTGAAACTAGAATTTTTATTTTGAAGCTTCAACTTACCTCATTAATAGCACAGCTTTCCAATTTAGGACCCATAGTAAAAGCTTCATCAAAGGTCATAAAGGTTTGGACTTCAAGAGTTGGAGCAATGTGTTTAGCAAAACCCTAGGAAAATAATTTGATTAATTTGGATTGAGGTAATGGGAAAGTGAGTTGATTAATAAGAACTTTTCATCTAGCAATGAAATCAATAATGAACTCATCTTCAAACTATTTGATGGAGTATAGGTCTGTAATGGAAACATTTTTAGATATGTTTATAGAAAAGTATTCCAAAAAGGTTTACACCAATTGAGAGAAATAAAAGATAGAATAAGTGGGAAGATTACTATACTAGTCAAGGGCAACCTCAGATAATTACATGGGAAAGGTTCAGAGGAGGAGAGCATCATCATAAGAGATCAAGTAACACACATGTTAGAATGCTCTTAAGTGTTGCTAAGGGTCCTCTTTACCTTGGAATTTAGAAAATTTGGGCAATTCCCATTGATAAGGATAATAATGAATATGTATAGAGGGATGGATAGGCTCATGACAAATTTGGTTGTAAGATAAAAGATTGGTTGAGGTGGAGATGGATGAGTCCAAACTAGTCATTTTTCCCATGAGCATTTTGATTAGGTTAGGATATGGTTGATAAATCACATAATTAAGAGGTACATTTTGTTGAGGTTGGTTTTTGGCCTTATACGAATAGGAAATAGATGGCATTGATGAAGCCACATACTAATAGGTGGTGCTAAGAGGTTAAGATGGAAACACATAAGAACTTCTTAGTATAAAATTTTGGGTGATGGTTTGTATGTACTCTTATAGGTTAGGGACATATTGGTAAGTTGTCATAGGTAGATGTTGAGAAAAATATGTTGTTGGTATGCTTAAGATAGGAGGAAATTGGGAAGGTTTAGGCTGGGTGATTACCCTAGTGATAATTGGAGGAAGCTTTTAAGGTATGGATAACACTAAGTTTTGAAGTGAAACTATGGTTGAAGGATTGGTTTCAACCAAATAGAAGATAGGAGCTAAAATAGTAGATAATACCATAGTAAATGGGGTATAGGTAGCTAATGGTAAAGTTAAACCCGTATGGGGTGTAACTAGTAGTATTTGGTTGAATGGTGGAAAGTTGATTTGGGTTTGGGTGGATGGGATGTTGGAAGAGGTTTGAGTTAATGGTTGGGTTGAAGTGGTTCCTACCATGAGGTGGGATGGCATACCAAGAGAAGGTTTGGAAAAAGGAACTAAAGTGGGAGGGGTATGATGAGGCAAGGTGTTAAGGTAATGTTACAAGGAAACTAGATTGTTATCAAGAAAGGTGATGAAGTCTAGATATCCTTCAGATACAGTTGGGATTATAGAAGGAGATGGTGGTGGAGGAGAATGGTGAGGTGAACCATGGGGAGATTTATCCACATCCAAGGTATAATAAATGGATGAAGATGAAGGTGGTGGTTGTTTATTTTTATTTTTCACTTGTTGTCTAGTTAAAACCATATGAAAAATTTAGAAGTGGACAACAAAACTTTCACCTCAAATAATGAGCAATCTAATAAAATCCCAAAGAAAACAAAAGTACACACTAAAAGTGTAATCAATCCTAGGATTTATTTTAAATAAATTTTGGATTATGCCTTAAAGAGTGTGAAATGGAAAATTGGCTTATGATTTAAGTACTAAAAATCTATCTAAGGATGGTTTCAGGTTAAGTTTGGTTGCTTAAAGAATCTGCACTAGATCAGGTATGTTGTAGAAACCCCTGTTTCCCCTGAACTCTAAAACTGTATGTTTTGAATTGTTTTTGTGTATTCTAATTTTTTTGGTGTTTTGCATGAATAAATATGTGATTTTTCAAGATAAATTCAATTAAATAAAAAGACAGTAGTATAATCTATCAACTGGCTAATCAATGATCTTATTATTCTTCTAGACAATTATAATATTGAGTCTATCTCTTGCATATAAAATGATATGAAATATTATTAAAAAAAAACTAATTATTTCTTACAAATTTGGAAATAACTCTAAATATAGTACTATGTAGGTTTCTATGTGAAAACACAGTCACCGACATCAGTTATTCTATCGTCATCAGTCGATATCCTATCGACGTTGGTCACTGTTGGTCAGCTACTCTACCGATGTCGGTATTTAGTCAGCCGATGTCAGTCTCTGCTACCAATGTCTGTCTCTATTCTTCCTGTGATGCTATCAAGCCTACTGCAAAATGGTATGAATTTTCATGGATCTATACATATTCTGTACCAAAGCAAATAGAATATAGTGTGGCCTATATGTTGGACCTTGATCTAAAGAAATATGGGCTAATATGAAAGATCTATATCTGGGTAATCTCTGAATCAAACACTAATGAAATAAGTACCTGTAAACCTCTTTGGTAACCTTTGTGTGAAGTTATCTCTCAAATTGGCAATAGATCAGTTGATATTTTAGAACCTCTAAATTGCACACACTAAAGAGTGTATGTTCTCCAATGAAACTGGAATACTGGAAACCCTTGGCTCAGTCTTCTCAAAAAAATCCTTAGCAAAATTTGTCTTCAATATCAATAATCAATAATCATAATAATTCAATATGGCCTCTCTCCAATAAGAAACCCTTATATCCTCAAAAAGGTGTGCTTGCCCTAATTAGGGTTTCATAATTAATAATTAGGGTTTCATAATTAAAAAATAGGCAAAATAATTAATATTTAATTAAATCAATCAAATATTAATATCTCCCTTAATACATGTCCAATACTCAAACCATCTAAAGTTGGTGAATCAAGGAGTGATTCTGCACATGACCATACCAGAATAAGGGTGCTCTGCTACATGTCAAAAATCCCTAAATAATAGGAGCTCAGGTAAACGTGTTTGAAAGAGCCCGAATGAAAGCCAACTGGAAAATTTTTGCTAATCAAAGCCAAGCCAAGCTCCATCATGACCCCTTATCCATCCTATTAGCCTACGAAGGTCACATAATAGGCTAATCCTCAACTCTAAAGATGTCAACTGAAAAGGGGACATTACATATGTGGCTTAGTACTGGGGGCTTGTTCCCTGTACTTCACAAACCCAAAGCCAAGCTAGGCCACTTAGCTAATAGATATCATTTATCTAGAGTTTATACTCCATTAGAGAATGGAGTGGGTCCTCCCCTTGGTGGTGAAATCCAAGTTGGATCATTAGGTAGGGTAAAATGATCCAAATGGTGATGAAATCCCAATGGGCTTTGTCTCAAGTATGTTTTGATGTGTTGTTTGGTGCAGTGGTTTGGTAGTGTAACATTTGTGTTCTATGATTTATTCATAATGTAATTAATTGATCTAGGTGAGCTAAGTAGTAAATAGGCAATCCAATGGATGCACTTAATTTTAATCCAAAAGGAAATATTTAGTTTCTTTGAATACAAACAAGAAATAATTCAATAATGCGAGATGATAATGCAACCTATCCCTAGAATGAAGTTTGCACTTTTTTTTTGTTTGTTTTTAATTTTAGAATAGAAAAGTAAAATAAGTTTTGTATTTTTTAGAATTTAAAGAGTTGTAAAAATATAGTAAACATGAGATTCACTAATTCAACTATATGAAATAAACAAAACTATGAACCCTTAAGGGGTCCCACCAGGCATGCCAAAATGTTTCACTCAATTTCATACTCTAATTATTTTTACTTTGAAAGAGGAAAGAAATAATAGATAAGAGGTGTGTACCTAGTAGAAATTTATGCACATTAATATCTAGGTGAATATGGAACTCTTATTTAGTGAAGGAAGAATGACTTACAAATCACATGAACTCATGAAAAATATGTTAATAGAAAAGTAAGGGGTTGCCTAGTGAGAAACCAGTCCCAAGAAAGGAATATGCTTCCTTAAATGGATGTCAGCCCTTGTTCAACATTTAATTTGATTGACAAAAGAGAAAATATAAATAGTAGATATTAAAATGATGCTGATGAATAATAAAAGAAGTTTAATTTATAACTAGGTTGATATTATCAAAATAATGATTCCAAAATGTAGTAGCTTCATCAATATCCTCCTAAATTATAGCTAACTATTCTTCTACATCCTCTCGGTGGGGCATGATAACCATAATTCAAGGGAAATCTCAAATTCAATGTCACTTTGATCAATAAATAGGGGTTATGGGACAAATGGAAGGTCAAAGATGCTATCTATCTTATGTACAAGTCCTGTTTAGGTCATCTACATGTAATAAATAAATTAAGGTCAAGTCCAAGAAAATAAAAAAATAGTTTAGGGGTATGTCAGAGGGTGGCTTGAAGTCTAAAGAGGTAAGAAGGGGCTAAAATAACAATTTGTGAATTTATGTGATAGTGGCCATTGGTGGTTAGGGTAATCATTGGTGGTTACCTATTAATTTTAGACACCTAAATCTGGCCACCAATAACCTCCAATCAAGCTTTTGGCCAATTTCCATCTAAAATGCACAATTTGGCCTAAAAACATTAAAAAATGCTAAATGATGTAAAACTAACATATTCAAGTGCCAATTTTGGCCAAGGTATCCCTAAATGGGGCAATGTAATATATGGGCTAGCTAACTTTGATTAGATCATTCTGAGTTAAAAAGCCAATTTTACACCTAGGTGCTTTGAATTGCTCTTTCCTATAAAACATTTTACACAAGATATATGCCTTTGTTATTTGTTTTTAGTATCATCATAAATTGGATAATAGATCTAATGCATCTAACATTGACTTCTAATTCCAATCCAGTCAAATTTTGGACCAATAACAAGGCATTCTGATTAATTTGAGTAATTTGTGCACAAAGTACTTAATAATTCTTAGATATAATTAAACCAAATCAAGGCCTAATCAAGAATTCCATGGAAAATTGTTGAATAATTATTTTTGGAAATGAATATTAAATATCTACATCATCAAGCAACCTCATTTCTTGGGAATACATCCCTAGGCCGTAAATGCCATAAATATCAGGATGCATGCCCTCCATGCCTCATCAATGCCTTCCATAATGCCCTCCATGACTCTTAATTTCCCCTTATTCTAATTTCATGATTAGTATAATTATAAACTTAATTCAAAAAATTGAATTAATCCTCAACCACACATCTCAATCATAGGATGGACAATTCAGGTTAATTTTACACATTCTCAAAAATCTATAAATAGAGAGGCCATGAACATCATTTCTAAGACATGATTATGCAAAGTTATAATGTAAAATTGACTACAAAGCTTCATAAAACTAGTTTTATTATGCCAAATTTATTCCAAGCCAAGCCAAGCCATAAGCCAAAGGTGCCAAGGAGAAATGGAGGTAGCCAAGCTTCCATTTTCAAGGACTTCATGAGCACACGTTGAGCAAGCCACTATAACAAGAAATTTAGAGCATCCAAGGGAGGTAAAAGAAGGTTTCTTTTGTATTTTAGTTGTGTGTTTTATTCATGTTTGTTAACTAAGCTCTACCTAGTTTCTAGGCCTAGATATGTTATGCTAGTTAGTGTGTTTCTTTCATTTTGTTTTCATTTTGAAACTAACACCATACTAACCATCCTCTCTTGAGTTAAATTCCTAGTTCACATAATGGCATGCCTAGTGGGACAAAATGCATCCCACACATGAATAATATCATGATGTAGCTTGAAATTCTTAATTTGGATCATTAAAACTCTTTCAATTTAATTTTTTAACTTTGTTTTTCCATTTTTTTTGTCATGAGTTTACACAGTAACTAACGTTAGTTAGTAAAACCATCATTAGTTGGCATAGCCATCATCAGTAATTATTTGTGTAATTGATGTCAATTAGATAAAATTCATTGGTTATTAAGTGTAACTAACATTGGTTATATAATTGACATCGGTCACTACATTTTCTTAAAAACATAAACTCGAGAGCTATTTTAAAATGCTTGTTTTAGGGTCATGTAGACTCTATTTTGGATGATTTTTTTTAAACCACATGTTTTCTCCTAAATTTTTATAATTTGATATTAGTTTAGCTTAAAGTTTCATATATTTTTTACAAAAATTTTAAAAAATATTTAAAATGTTTATAATCTAACATATTTTATTTTGAGGTGATGCCTTAAGGGTAGACAGGTAACTAGCAGATTTCAAGTTTGATAAATCATGTTTTAAAACATATTTTGCATGTTTTAAAATGAATTAGAAACATTATTTTAGTGATTAGAGTAAAATTTAAGGTGCTTAAATGAGTTTTTTTATCATTATTTTTCAAATTTACAATAAGACCAAGGGGTCAAATGAACACCACCTCATTTTCATTTGGGTTTAAAAATGAACTCATCTTTCCAAGTTTTTTGTCTTCAATAGTTGCTTTATCTAATTCTTATTTGGAAAGAAGAGGGATGTTGTGTGTATGCTCTTCCATTTTTCGCCTTTATGGAACCCTTGGAATCAAAAGTGCCATTCCTATTACAAATATCCTAGTCCAAGGCTTAGAAAGAAAGTCATCTAAAGCACTCTGCAAAAACTCGCCAAAGTTTGGGTGACCTTGAAAATGACCCTAAAGTCTTTCTATTTCATGCTTTATTTATTTTTATGTAAACTTGGCTTGTGAGGGGGACTTCATCACCTCCCATGAGTTATTTATGGAAGCTTTGACCTAGGTTTTCATCTCTTGGCATTGACTTCACTTACTCCTTTGGAGTTTCACACATGACATATTTGCATTTAGACATCACACTACACTGAGCCAATAATAAGATGTAGTGGTTGTAAAAAGGACTAGACCATTTTACAACAACCCAATGCCATGGTCACCTAATTTTTTTCTTATCTTTTACATAATTTGACATGAAATTCATTATGTAATTGATTACCCTAGAAACATTTCAAATATTGATAGTTTAGTCAACCCCACATTGCCATACCCTTGCTAGGATTTAGAGGATTATACTTAGTGTCTTTTAGTCATTTTTGGTTGGTATGTTTTGAGACTAAAACTTGTTTGTTTGTTCATAAGAAATGTCAAAATAATGTATTTGAGTTGAGGAGGGTAGTGTTATGCTATCCAAATCATGTCAAAACATTTTGAATCTTTTGAAGCATAACATAGTTCACATCATTTGAGCATGATTATGCCATTAGGATTCTCAATTTGTTTCACCTTGTGTTAAAAACCATTTGTGTCACACCATGTCACATCAGTCATTTGGACCTTGTTTATGTGCCATCATGTTGTCTAATCTTGTCTAGCTTATTTGGTTAAATCCTAATTTTTAATATTGAGTTTTCAATTAGCCTTGTCAAGTTTGGATCCAAATATGGATTGACTTCTATTTAGGCCTTAATTCATGGAGATAATACATAGATATTTATCTTTTGATTTGCTTAACTTTGATTAATTGATTACCAAAATTTGAAAACCATTGATGGTTTGTTTTTTCAGCACCTATCCTCATCATTATTCATGATTTTATTTGGGAAAACATAATCTATCTCAAAGAGCCTTTTATCTTATGCCTTATACCAACTAATCCTATTTATGGTTGATTATGTGTGCTAGGTTTATGTCAAAGTTATTTCCAAACTTGTTAGATTAAATCAAATGACATCAGCCTTTGTTTCAAGTCTATCTTTTGATGTCATTTGGCTAAAAGTACTAGTAGATGTATGTTTGTTTGAGCCTAGCTTTTGACTACACATTTGGACAAGAGACCTAGTAACTCAAATTTTTGCTTTCCTAGTTTAGACCTTATTTGGAACACTTTGACCTAGACCTTTCACATGCTAGTTATTATTTAGATGCTTGACCTTTAGTGTGTATGACATTTGATGTTAGATATTTCATTTTAGGATTTTTTATGCCAAGTCTTATAATAAACCATTTTGGAGATACAACTCCACTTTTAAACCACATTGGAGATATTGCTCCACCCCTTCGACCAAGTTAGACCAAGTTTGAACCATTTGTCCTTTAGATCATTTTTTAGAGTTTATAAAACTCTAAACATTTTTGTTTTTGGAGATTTCATCATTTATGTGGATATTTCTAGATACACTTATATTGGAGTCATGTACAATCCAACTTATGATAGAATGGCTACAAAAAATCCCACTAGGAACCCCTATAGAGAAAGATTTTCTAAGGAGTTTTCTTATTCTCCCTACAATAATCCATATGGGGAACATAGTCAAAATTCAAAAAATCCAAATCAAAACATGGATTGGTATAAAGAGGATTGTGAGGAGGAATTTGAAGACCCAACTACAAATAATGTTGTTTTGGATACGTATCCATACCCTAATTGCAATAATTAGTATATGGAACATAGTCAAGAACCAACTTATGAGCCAACTCACAACTAGGATGATATGGCTTATGAGGAAGACTTGGATGATTCAGCTTATGCAAGTAATTAGGGTCCACCAAATCATACCATTTCTATTCTAAGACTACAATATCCAAGGAATACCATTACCACTCCTAGACCTAGTCTTTTGGCTTGTGTGAGCAACTAAGCTCCATAATGCCCCTTCATCATTCTAGGACCTATTCCTTTGGATTGTGTGATCAATCATGATCCACACCACCCTATCATTAACATCTCAAGACTTTGTCCTTTAGATCATGCAAGAAATCATGATCCCCAAGGCCCTACCATTATCCAATCATAAACCATTCCTCATCCAGTACCATTCCCATCCAAACCTCAACCAATCCAATCATTTAAAGACCAAACTATGTTCAAAACTAGTATCTTCCAACTCATTAGAAACCAAGGCCAAAATAACCAACCAATCTAAGATGTTTTTGTTGAACAACCATTTGTGATAAGTTATCTTGTGATGAATTACCTATTGATCCTATCTTAGTTATCAAGGAGTCTCACACTGATGAGCCAATCTTTGTTGAGTCACTTCTTAATGATTATAACCACCTTTGGGAAAATCATTACCTTAACCATGTGCCTATTTTTTAAGAGCCTGCTATTGAAAATATAGTCTCTGAGGAGTTACCTTTTGACCTTTTTTCCATCCTAGAGGAGTCCCACTTTGATAAACTAATTTTTGTGGAGCTCATTATGCCATCACAAGCCACTACTTGTCTAAAACCAAATATTCAACAAGACATCATCATAACATAGTACCCATTAGATGAATAATTAGAGTTAGATTCAAGTTATATTCTTAAACCAACATCAGATTTACCATCAAAATATAAATCAACATCAAATTTAGAGTCCCTTGAGTTATAATTAGAGTCAGAAGAAGAATATGTTTTTGGTTAATACAACATTGGTTATGCATGCCTTGCAAGATCAATTTGAATACATTTGTGATCCTTATACAATTTTTGAGGATGAGTACTTTAGATTCAACACAAGTTATCCTAGTATCTTCTACAAGGATTATGATGCCAACACTCATTCCATTACCATTCCACATGTCATAACCATCAACCAAGATAACCATATTATTGACATTCCATCTCCCATAAGTGTTTATTGGGATATATATAATCACACTTTGTTGAATTAAATCCATAGAAACATAGTAGTTAAATAAGAGAAAGGAGGCTAAGACAACATTCATGTAGCAGAATAACACTCTCCTATTGAAACCTTTTTGGAGGCATTAGGATATAATCCATGTCAGAACTCAACATCTTCTAGTAAAACTTTTTCAGAAGTGCTAGAAGATAATCTTAGTCAAAATCCAATGTTCATTAGTGAAACCTTATCAAAGGTGCTATGAAATAATCAAGATAACTTCATTGGTGAAAAACTCTTAAAAGCACCAATAGCTAAGTACAAAAGCTCTTCACTATTTGATGAAGACAAAATCAAAGATCAAATCAAAATAGCTTCTTATCTATAGCCTAATCAGATGGTAGATACTCTCAAGATCAAACAATAGAAAATTTTTGTGGTCCTATCGAGAGAACAAGTATTTAACCCCACCATAACCAAAATTATGTCAAATTCAACATCAACAACATTACGTGTGACTGAAAGTCTTGATCTGCATTTGTTTCCCCACCATTATACATTCCATTATCATCAACCATTCCATTTCATAATCAATATTACCATACATTATTTGTACCTATTTACCATCCATGGTTACACTTTCCTTTATATAGGCTACAAATATACCTTGTCTCGATGTTTGAAGGAATCAGAATCAACAACCAACAAAGATCACAAAAGCATTCTTGACAACCAAATTCGTAGGTAGTTATTGATAGAGTAATTATTCAAATGAGGTGTGGGCTATCAATTAACATGATCAATTATTTTTTTTATATAATTTATTGATTAGGATGTGCATCTCCATCTCAATAGGAAAAATAGAATCATATGCCATTTACCATGCCCAAGCCAAAAACATGTACCAGACCATTTCATGTACCATACTATTTCACATTGCCATTGTTACATATCCTTTTTCCATTTTCCATTATCACATATTCTTTCTATTCACCCTATCACGTAGGGGGAAACCCTCTTAGCATTTCATACATCCTATCATTGCATTCCTATCTAGACCAAAGCCTTTTTTACTCATCCTACCCAATCTTGTTTTGATCTTGGTTACTTTATTTTTTATTGTACTTTTTATGAGAGGATTCCAATCAAGTTTTTATAATAAATCTAATTCATTTTTACTATAACAGTCAATGAAAGTAGTATGATAGTTTATTTGGCAAGATATCTTTCATTTTCCATCCTGTATCAAGTTTGTTTATGTGAGCCTGATTATAACCACCTATAAGCAAATAAGTGTTTCACTAGTCTTGATACTAATTATAATTTCCTATGGGAAAATTATTATCATTGACCTATGTCATTTTATCCTAGTTATAACTACCTATGGGTAAACTAGGGGCAACATTTGTTTATCATGTATTGCCACATCACTTTGCCATCATTGGTTTCATTTGACTAGCTATTTTCCAGATTTGAGAACTTGTTGGGACTTAGCTGGTTTTGCCTCACCTTATGTGTGGATGGAATTACTATGATTTGAGGTAATTTTTTGACTATGTGTTTTATGCTTAATTCATGTTGAGGTCACCTTAGTCCCCCTTTCCATATGATCTCACCATTTTGTGAACAACCTAAGCCAATCACTCTCACCATTTTATGAGTAGGTATCTTGTCATTCTCTAACAAGTTAAGATACCTAAAAAATCTAAAAAACATTCATAACATTTCAAAAAATCCAAAAATATTTATCCTATCTAAGCCTAGTTGGTTATTCTCTATCCACCTTACTAGGGTATTGTCATTGTTAGGATGCTTTCTTTTGCTTTTGTTTTCAGGCTTTCTATTTGTTTGTTTATTTCAAGTTGTTTATTTTTTTTGTTTATTCACTTGTCTATTTGTTTGATTTTAGCACTATTCCCTTGACTCAGTCTATATGTGTTCATTAGGTGATTCCTTGGGCACATTATTATTGAGTGTATCCATATTCATATGTCAATATTATCATCATGGTTTTTTATCATTGGTGTATTATTTTTGAATGTTTATTGGATATCAGGAGTTAGTCCTTATGCATATTTTGGCCAAGTCTTCATGGTGTTCTATAATGAAGCCTATTATCACATGCTATAGAAAAATTTATCTTCAAGAAGGTCTACAATCAATGGATCCATAGAAGTTTCTCCTTGGTACCTTGTCAAATCCTCCCATTCCACCCTTAATCAAATCAACCCATTGAACATTCTAGTTGTATCATTGGTAATAAGTATGAGTATCTCCTCATTGGTAGGTATAAATTAATCTTTTATAATGATCAATCTTATTCCTATATCCATCTCTTTCATCACTTTACACCCACTTATATTTAATCTATATTCTAGGTTATATCCTTGAGTATGCTTGCTAATCATCTCTAACTGGGGCACCATCAATTTTAGCCAATCCAAGTCTACTTAATGATTATAATCACCCATGGGAAAATCATTATTTTGACTTTTATTCTTTATTTTAACTACCTTTGGGTAAATTAGTATCATTTTTATATCCATGCATACAAGCATTTTCTTATTTGGATTAATCTCAATCACAGATGATCCAAGCATTCTCATTTGGATTAATCTCAACCATGGGTTAATTCCACCTTTCTTCTTATTTATTTTCAAGGTATTATCCATCAAAAAATGTTATGACCTCTCCCTCAAGGGGGAATCATCATAGGCTTCCCAAAATCATTTAGACCTTTGTTCTTTAATCATTATATTCTTGTTGGCATACAAGCCATCTCTCATTATTTAAGAATACATTGCTTTTCCTATGGTTTTCAACACCTTCCCAAATAGGGGAAAACTGTAGACACCTAAATCTGGCCACTAATAGCCTCCAAGCAAGATTTTGGCCAATTTTCACCCAAAATGCACAATTTATCCTAATAATACTAAAACACACTAAATGATGTAAAATTGACATATTCAAGTGTTGATTTTAGCTAGAGTATCATTAAATAGGGTAATGTAATTTATGGGCCAGCTAACTTTGATCAGATCATATTGAGTCAAAATGCTAATTTTACACCTGAGTGTTTTGGATTGATCTTTTCTATCAAATCGCTTACACAATATGCATGCATTTGTTATTTTTTATTGATAGCATACTAAATGGGATAATGGATCCAATGCATTTGACATTACCTTCCAATTCTAATCTAGTCAAATTTTGGATCAATAATAAGGCATTCTGATCAATTTGAGTAATTTGTGCACAAAGTACTTAATCATGCTTAGAGGTAATTCATCCAAGTTAGAGCCTAATTAATAATTCCATAGAAATTTTTTGAATAATTTTTTTTGGAAATGAATATTGAATATCTTCATCATCAAGTGACCTCATTTCTTGGGAAGACATCTCTAGGGCATAAATGGTAGAAATATTAGGATTCATGCCTCCCATGCCTCATCAAATCCCTCCATGTCTCTTAATTGATCCTCTATCCCAAATATTGATGAAACTATTTATAAATTTTAATTTCATAATTGAATTAATCCTTGGCCACACTTCTCAATCCTAGGATGGACAATTTAGGTTGATTCTAGACATTCTAAAATATCTATAAATAGAGAGGCCATGCACATCATTTTATAAGACATGATTATGAAAATTTATAATGTATAATTTATTAAAAAGCTTCATGAAACTAGTTTTATCATCCCAAATTTATTCCAATCCATGCCAAGATAGAAGCCAAAGGTGCCAAGGAGAAATGGAGGTAGCCAAACTTCTATTGCCAAAGACTTCATGAGCACAAGCTGAGCAAGCCACTACAACAAGTATTTTGGAGCATCCAAGGGAGGTAAAAGAATGTTTCTTTTACATTTTATTTGTGTTTTTTATTCAAGTTTTTTAATTGAGCTCTCCTTAGTTTTTAGGCCTAGAGATGTTATACTAGTTAGTGTGTTTCTTTCATTTTGTTTTTATTTTGAAACTAACACCATATTAACCATCATCTCTTGAGTCAAATTTATAGTTCACATTAACAACTGCTTGGGGAAGGAAGGTAAGTTAGAAATGGGTAGCTAAAGGTAAATGAGGGTCTTAGGGTTAGAATGGGTAGGGAAAAGGGGTCAAGGAAGGTGTTTAATAGAGAACACACTATTAATAAACAAATAAGGATAAAACAAAATGAAGGAAACAAAGTGGAGTACCTTTGATTTGAAGAGATGAATTGTTGGATGCCTAGAGGGATATAGGTAGCATAATGGTACTTTGGCTTAGGAATCACATAGAGAGAGCTTTAGGTTTCTAGATGCCTATAAAGAAAATAAGAGAGTTTAGATGCATGAATTTTGGTCACATATCTCTTCTAAGAGCCCTGTACTTATAACACAAAACTTCTTGAATGAGGAGAGAGAGTTGAAAAATTGAAAGAGGGAAAGTTTCTAAGTTGGTCCTAGATAAGTGTAATGTAATTATGGAAATAAATCCATGAGTTTGTGCATGGGAAAGTTGCCAATTTTTTTAGTACAAGCTCTCTCATAGCTAAAAGTTTATAAGTTACTAGGTGAGGGTACCTGATCATCAATGATTAGGCTAACCATAGATGGTTAGGCTAATCATCAATGGTCAACCCTCTAAGGAAAAAGATGTAAAATGTAAGGTATTGAGTGTTTTGTTTAAGTTTATGTAAATAAGGCTCAACTAGGTTAATAGAGGAGCTAACTAGGTCAGGCTTGAGAGAGAAGTACTAGTGTGACAATGTAAACAATGGTTTAAGGGATGTTTTTAAGTGTCTACATATATGATAGATGCATTGGAAATGCCTATGAGTACCTTAGAACCAATTTTAAACTCCAAATTGAAAAGGTTTTCAATAGAGTTACTCTTTACTCCATATATTATCGATAATATCTAGAACTTACAAGTATTCAATGATGATTATCATATCATCAACTTCATTACAAACACTACTATATTTGAGTCCTGGATTATTATTAAAGATGACTAAGAAGAATATAAATTGGATGAAGAAGGGGTGATAAATTTTAAAACAAATAGTATACCAAAGGGCATGGTCTCACTAAAAATACTATTTGACATAAATTACCAAAGTGAAAATGATAAGACATTATCCACCAAAGGTAGGCTACACTAAATTATAATCTAAGAAATGCTAAGGAATCAAAAAATGTGCTTCTAGGAATAATGTGTACCCAAAAGGAGAAAAAAGAATTAATTTTATCCCTAAAGGATTTCAAGGATGTTATATCATGGATCGACAATGACTTGAAAGTGTTTAACACATCCATTCTCACACATAATATCCCTCTCAAGCTATGATTCAAGCCATTTCATTAGAGGCAATGACTAGTGAATCCATTATTAGAGCCTTAGATATTCAAAGAAGTGTAGAAATGGCTTTCAACAAAGATCATCTTTCCTATTAGCACTCCACATGGGTATTTAATCTAATACTAGTTCAAAATAAGAATGGAGAGATAAGGCTCTATGTGGATTTATTTAACCTAAACAAAGCCTCATAAAAGGATAATTATCCATTTATTTCACTAGATGAAGTCTTACAAATAGTGAATGACTCTCAAATGATGTCATTTATTGTTAGTTATTTAGGATATAATCATGCAATGGTAAACTATGAAGATAGAATCAAGACAATGTTTACAACTAAGCAGGGTGCATTTACATACAAATGGATGTCATTTGGCCTAATCAATGTGGGTGCCACCTTTCAATGTGTCATAGATATTTTATTTATGAATATTATTGACAAATACATAGTCATATGCATGGATTATTTAACTATATTTTATAATAATCAGGAGACCATGTGAAGGATCTGATAATAGTATTACAGTGGTGTAGAGACCATGGAATCTCCCTAAACATAAATAAGCGTATATTTAGAGTGATAAAGGGACTTATATTTACACCATTTGAGAATATGAAAATCTCTCCTCATCCAAGTGGAACAATGAAATCACGTCTAGGCTTGTAGGTAGCCTAAGGAATGAGGTGAGTCTTTAGATAGGGCTAGCTTCCTTGATGTACCACTTAGGATTGCAACTACTACTAACATTGTGGGGTGAAAAGGGAGAAATATAACTAAAAAATAATAATCTAGGGAAGGTGATACACCAAATTTATTGATTACTTGCAACCATATGTAAGCTACACTTGAGACTAAGAAACTAACCAAAACATACACTTTTCCAATCTAAGTCTTCTTTCATCAATGTTACATTATGAGGTTATGGATGAATGTGAAAATATATGAGGGCTAGACAAGAGGCTCATGAGGTAACTAATGAAAATACTAACTCACTTAGACTTTGACATTTCCTAGAATACATCACATGCCTTATAAGAAGCTACAAATAGGTGAGAGAATGTGATAACTTGCTAAGGAATCCATAGTCTTCACTAAGAAAATTGAACATTTAAGTATATCAAACTATGAATAGTCATGAAAAAAGTAACACTTATTCATTTGATTATTCAAAAGTTATACAAATGAGTAAGTCTTCATTATACTCAGGTGGAGCATCCATATAATGCCTAAATGGATAGTTCTTATAGAACTTGTGAGAGAAAGAAGAAGAGAGAATTCCAAAGCTCACAAGGACACTTTTCAAGATGATAAAATAAGTTATCCATGCATTATAAGAGTTTATATTTTTAACCATGAAATATTAGGATCTCCAAGTGTCAATCCAAGTCACAAACTTCATGAAAAGTGGTAAGAAACTCCTCAATTGGCTCAAAAAATCTGCATGTATGATTAGGCCTATTTGAAATACTTTTAATTGATGAGTAGTATAAATTATTTTAATTTAGGTTGTGGACATAATATATTACTCTCCATTCATTGGTTGCATGACTGGTATTTTGAAATCACCTAGAGAGAAGTAGTCATAATCTATTGTCTAGAAAAATGCTCTTCCATGCACCCTACACACTTGGATTACAAAAATGAAAATTTTTTCCATGAAAATAAATGATATGTAGTGTATTAAAAGTTTTAATACAATTTGTTTCATTATAATAATTGAGGACACCTTAAAAAACCATTCACTTGAAGTTTTCACACTTTTCCCTAGCTTGTCCATTAGGCCAGTTTTGACTGGCTGAAATGAGATCTATTTATCGAACCCTTAGGAGTTGTTATATAGTAATAAATTTAAATTATGGGTTATAAAAATTATATATTTTCCTCCCAAAGTTTTTTTCATATTCAAAATCCTCTTGTAGCTTGCACTACACAAAAAATGGTCAAAATTAGTTTATTTCTACCATGTTCATACAGGTCTATACATCCAAAAAACATGTGTATAATATTTAAGGTGTCATTTCCAAGGTTAAATAGGTTCAAAGGTCATAATATTCCATTATATTTCATTTATAACTCCATTTCCACAAACTAGTCCTTGCAAGGGTTTAGGAGTGTTTTAGGGCAGTTTTGACCCTTAAACTTGTTTCATAAAAACTTGACATTTTAGTTTCAAAAAAATTGGTTTTTGAAGACCCTAATATATTACATAAACTCCTATGTTTCCCATGAAAATCCTCATAGAATATGTGAGCTTCTAAACTTGCCTTGTAGAGCTTGTTCTCTTATTTCCTACAAGTCAAGTGTTGGTTTGAGCTCAAAAATGACTCTTTTGATGCTTTCCCTACACTCAAATGGATTTATTACCTCTTATTTTACCTAAAAAACATATTACAATCTATGTTTATTCTAATCTTTTTTCACAAGTAGAAGTGACCCTCCATTTGGTCTCTAGGCCTAGTTATGTCTAGTAGGCATGTTTTGACTTTGAAGCTCAAAATGGCCTTTAATGGTTTTCTTTACCTTATGATCTTTTAGAAAATTATAATACCATATCATAGGTATTATAAAATTTATTATAATACCCTACCAAGGTTTCAATTGAGATCAACCCTTCATTTGACCTCTAAGCCTTAATTTTGCTTGATAGGTATGCCTACAAACTTAGACATTTAAACCATTTTGTTTGGTTTCATCTTTCTATGGTTAGTTTCAATGATTTTAATTTGTATTACCTAGATTTAAAAACCTCATTGTAATAATACCCTTTACCTTTGGTTTATTTCTTTTACCTCATCCTCCAAATCCACCAGTTTCATGTACAAGAGGAAGCACCCTATGTCTAAGATAAAATAGAGGGTACTTCCCCTATTTGTCTAGACCATTTGACCATTCAAGTGAATTTTATAGGTGACAAGAATGGTATACCCAAAAATTTATCCTTTGGTGTATCCATTTAACTCCATAATTACTTCAAAATCCAAGACTATGTGTTTATAGGCATATTGTGTGTAGGTAAGGTATAGGGATTGTATGTTGTCCAGCTTAGAGCTCTCCTACCCCTAGGCTTGGTTTGTGTTGGATAAGAATTTTAAAATTATGAATATCACCATGTATTTTTTATACTTTATCATGATTTCAACCTAATTTCATACTCCTAATGACCTTTACTTAGTCAAGTTGAGTTCCCATTGTTGACTATATTCTGCCTTCCAAACATCACCTGTAGGTGCATACTTTCAATCGCAAACAATGTAAAGGTGCTATGTATTATTAATATAGATTAATTTTATTGAACATTTAAAGTATTTTATTTATTATTTATACCATTAAAATTCATTAAGACTTTTAAATCCATAAAATGACTCCCATGTACGTGTTGAAGGCTTTAATATAGCTTCATTAGCTAATTGTATGTGACAATCCTATAACAAATTGGCTACATGATATTTCATGACTGAATTCTTATGAAACATGCCTTATAATATGATCTTGTAATATTAAAGGAAACAATAGATAATTTCATGCATGATAAAGGACCTACTCTAACTCTCTAAAACCATGACCAAAGCATAAAACTCTTGAAAATGGTGAAAATTGCCCATAACTCTAAAAATTGTATATTCTTGTAAATTGAGATTATTATCAAATAAAAACCTCATGAAAAATTAAATAAAGTGTGTATATTATTTTATAAGTAATTAAACATTATCTAGGAGTAATCTCAGTAGATAGATTGTACAAAATCCTTCAAACTAAGGTAAAACATGAAGGGTACACATATTAATAGGTAGTTTTGGAAGGTCAACTTCAAACAAATGATTCATAAATAAAATTTTATAATTATAAAAATTATTGATATTAAAATTGGTTTATTTTATTTTAAAATATCCCCCCAAAATCATTTTACTTGAAACTCTTTCTACTGGCTATACCAAGTACAAACATGCAAGTCACTTTTGTGTGTCTAGAAAGGTGAAATGAGTAGAAGAGTTTTGGCTTAAAAAAGAAATTTATAGATAAAAATAAACATATATATTAATTTTATGAAGGTTAAAAGGCTTCTCAAGATCCTTTTCCATATGGAACACTTCCCAAAAAAGGTCATGCAAGTGCCATTTGCTCTCTTTTTCAGTTGTTTCTACAATTTCAATTAGACAACCTACCATATTCTGATTCTACTGACATAATTGACATTTAATCTGATAATTTTTATTTTATAAAGGAATAAATGAGATTTTTACACCTTTTTAAATGTGCCACTTTCATTTATGACATTTAAAATTATAATAAATGACTCAAATTGATAAATAGGCTAAGATAACTAAGACCAAATTTAATATAGCATAAAATGGAATAAAATAACCTATAAAACACCCCATGAAAATAAATTATATCCACTTATAGACCTAAAAATTCAATTATTTTACTATGGGTTCCCTAATTTGACTTAAAATTCAAATTTGGTCAACAAATTAGTGACTCATAAAGGTAGTATACATGCTATACTAATTAGACTAGTAGCTGTATTAGTCCATTGATCTTATGGATTCATATAAGGACTAAGAAAAATCATTAAAACATTGACCATTGACCAAAAACCCTTTGATCAATACAAGATACTAATGACTAACTCAACCACATAAAGCAAAGGACACACACAATAAAGAAAGCAAACACACACATGTGCTCTAAGCACTTAGAGGAATTCAGAAACAACCTATTATACATAGCTATAAACTAAATAGAAACTAACATACCTCCACCTAGATCAAAGGGAAATATTGAGACTTTTATTGCTTCATGACATGGAGGATTGAGTAAGGCATGTATCCTTTTGAACTATAGCATTGATGCGTCCAAATCTTTCACAATATTTGCCAACTTCATTGGCATGATATTCAATGAGAACTAAGCATCTCCAAACAAATGGACCAAGGAAATTGATCCTCTTGTTTCCAAATATCCTCAAATTTATCAAATGATCCTTCAACTATAAATTCAAATAAGGATTCAACAAGGCATACCTTCTTGTCTTCCATGGTATTCTCAACAAGGTTGGGCTTCCTCTCAGTTGTAAGTTCTTATATCTCATCAAGGAGTTTAAAAAATTCTTCCCAATATTGGTCATTGTCATCTAATGAATATTTTTTTCCATCTTGTCATACACTTGGCTTTCAACTTGGCAAAACTCTTCAAGCTCTTAAAATATCTCTATTTGTAGTTGTCAATCATCCTTGTCCTATTCTTTATTTAGAACCATTTCCTCCTCGTTATTGGAATGGTCATTCTTAAACTCATGATCAAGCATAGAGTATTACTCATGTAGTTATTTATTCAAGTCTTGTCCACCTTCCTCATGGATGCACTCCTCCTCAAGAATGGATGCATTAGAGTTAGCTTCATGAATACACATACACTCAAATATGGAGATAAGATCTTGTGTATTATATTTTTTTAATAAAAGGGAGTACCTATGGTAATCTCTTCCTCATAATCACTCATGAGTTATTCTTAATCAGCCATGAATTGTAATTTCTATTATTCATTTACTTCTCTCAAGATGGGCTCTTCAACACAAGGAAATTATTCTTCATCATCAACCAAATAAGGAGATTCAACACAAGAATTAACCTCTTCTTCATCACTTAGGACCTCTTGAAGGATCTCAATTTGCATCTCAACTACCATATCATGAATTTGATTCTTAAGGGTTGTAATATCTTATATCTTGAAATCCAGTGACTTATCCCAATGAAGCTACCTAAGAGTTGTATTCTCTTTAGGTAAGAGTTTTAAATTTTCTTCAACTAATTGCTCTTATTTAGGTTCTCACATCACAATTCCATCAAGTAAAATGGTGATGGGATGAAGAAAAAGGAACTAGTTGTTGGAGGTGAGACATAGGGCTCAAAATTAGATTGAGAATGCAAAATAAGAGTCTCTTTAGGAAGTTCTTATGGAAGGGGAGATGGGTTGTGTTTTGTCATAGGATTTTATTTTAGGTCTAAACCTTCCATCACACCTTGAATTAAAAATTTCATCTTTGATTCTAACTCCTCTATTTACTTGGCTAGGTTCTCTTGGAAAATATTTTATTCATCATTATCATAACAAATGCATGAGGGCTGCCATAGAACATAATAAGTTTCTTGAGGAAGGGTGGGAGGGTCTTGCAAAGGATAAAAACCATACTCCACTTCACACTCTTTGACAATGCTTACATATTCCTTCTTTCCCCATGACTCTACTACCTTGTTCTAACTTATTATGTTAGGATTTGAAACCTTTTATTTAGGAATGGTAGGAGGAGTTTGTAAATCATCAAGAGCATTCTCCACTTCACACTCTTTGTCAAGAATTTTTTCCTAATTATTTCCCCATGACTCCAATATCTTACTCCAAATTAGTCTATTAGGATTAAATGTCTCTTCTTGAGGTGGTGGGAATGAAATGTGAGATGGAAATGAGGGTTTGAAATCCACTTATTTTGCTTCCAACATGGACTGTTACATATACATATTTTCCTATCAAGGTTTGCTTTAAACATAAGATTATTCTTCCCAACTCTTTCCTCCACTTTATTTGGAAAAGGATCACCTTGATAAGGTTTATTGGGTTCATGAGTGGGAACCATATAGGATTGATATCAACTTTATAGAAGTGGAAAAGAATGTTGATAGGTTTAGTGAGTCTGTCTTTCATCAAATTATAGCCTATCCTCTAAGGAAGAGACTAAACCACTCACATCTAGAATCTCACTTATGAGTTGTTTCCAATTGGCTCTCGTAATAGATGCCCACTCCCTCTTGACTAATTCTAATGCATTTATCACTTCATGGATGTAATGATTAGGAATATTTTGGCCACATCCCCTAAGAGTATAAAACTCCAACATATATCTCTCATAGTCCAAGAGTGTCTTCTTGAAGGTGGAAATGGGTTGGTTTGAGGAGTGGCTAGGTTGACTAAGAGCAAGAGATGGAGAAGGCTAGCTATACGACTGGTAAAAATCATGTATGGGTTAGATATGTTTGAGAATAACCAAATTGGGGTTTATACACTTCATGATAGGGATGGTTAATAACTTTCTCACATTGATAAGAAATGTCATAAGCTTGGAAGGTCTCTCCAACTTGTGTGAAATTGTACTCAACACCAAGGTCAGCCATGAAATTTCATTAAGAAACAACAAAACAAAATAACATGTTACCAACAATATTCAAAGGATCACCTAGGCTTCTTGACTAGTTGATATAACTTTGAAGTCACCATTGATGCTTGAATAAATGCCTCCAAAGGCTGATGTGTTGAATGATAACACCAAAAATCCTCCAACTCTTGGAACAAGAGTCCCATCGAGCATGCCAAAAAATTGTTTTCACTTAGATTTTCACCCTTTTAGGAGATGAAAATATATCCTCATCTAAGTGGCACAATGGAATCACCTCTAGGCTTATGGGTAGCCTAAGGAATGAGGTGAGTCTCTAGATAAGGCTAGCTCCCTTGCTGTACCACTTAAGATTGCAACTAATACTAACTTTGGGGGGTGAAAAGGGAGAAAGATAAATGAAAACAAACTAATATCAAGGAGGTGATACACCAAATTGACTGATAACTTCTAACCATATGTATGCTACACTTGGGACTAAGAGACTAACCAAAACATACATTTTTCCAATCTAAGTCTTTTTGCATCAATGTTACATTATGAGGTTATGGATGAATGTGAAAAGATAGGAGGACTATACAAGAGGCATATGAGGGCACTAATGAAAATACTAACTCACTTAGACTTTGGCATTTCCTGGAACACATCACATGCCCTAAAAAAGCTGCAAAATAGGTGAGAGAATGTGACAACTTGCTAAGGAATCCATAGTCTTCACTAATAAAATTAAACATTAAAGTAAATCACACTATGAATGGTCATGAAATAAGTAACACAGTCATTTCATTGATTAAAAGGTACACAAATGAGTAGGGCTTCACCATACTTAGGTGGAGCATCCATATAATACCAAAATGGTTAGTTCTTATAAAACTTGTGAGAGAGAGAAGAAGAAATAGGTAAATGGGTCACAAGGACACTTTTCAAGATGATAAAATAATTTATCCATGAATTATAAGAAGTTATAGGTCAAACCATGTAAAATCAAGATCTCCAAGTTTTAATCCAAGTCATAAACTTCATGAAAAGTGGCAAGAAACTCTTCATTCTTGATCAAGAAAATTACCTTTATGATTAGGAATATTTAAACAATTTTTAAGTAATGAAGATAAATACAAATGATTATAATGAATGGTAAATACATCATAATTCCTCTCCATGCATTAGTTTCATGCCTAGTCTTCTAGAATCACCTGGAGAGAAGCAATCATCATTTGTTGTCTAGAAAACTACTCTTCCATGCACCCTACACACTTGGCTTCCAAAAAGGAATAATTTTTCCATGAAATTGAGTGTATGAAAATTTTAAAGATCCTCCATTTCCTTATAATCATCAAGGACACCTTGAAAAGCCATTCACTTGAAGTTTTCACACTTCTCCCTAGATTGTCCATTAGGCTAGTTTTCATTGGCTGAAATGAGATCTATTTTTCAAACCCTTAGGATTATTTCTGGAGTAAAATTTATATTAGGGGTTATACCAAGTATATATCTTCCTCCCAAAGCTATTTTCATGTTCAAACTCCTCCTATAGCCTGTATAACATTAAAAATGGTCAAAATAACCTATTTCTACCATGTCCATAATGATCCATACATCCAAAAATCATGTGGGTCATATTGAGGGAGTAATTTACAAGTCAAAATAGTTTTAAATGTCATACTATGCCATTATATTGAATTTTCAACTCCATTTTCACAAACTGGTCCTTACAAGGGTTTAGGAGGGTTTTAGGGTAGTTTTGACCCTTAATCTTGTTTCATAAAAACTTGACATTGGAGTTTCAAAAAAATTACACAATTTTTTTTTTAAATAACCCTCCTATCTTCCCTAAACTCCTATGATACCCATTCAAATCCTCATGGAATATGTGAGCTTCTAAACTTGCCTTGTAGAGCCTGTTCTCTTGTTTCCTGCAAGTCTAGTGTTGTTTTGAGCTCAAAAATGGATATTTGATGTTTTATATTATGTTAAATGGATTTATTACCTCTTATTTTACATATATAACATATTAAAATCTATTTTTATGCTCATATTATGTCAGAAGTAGAAGTAACCCTCCATTTTCCCTCTAGGCCTAGTTATGTCTAGGAGGCATGTTTTGAATTTGAAGCTTATAATGGCCTTTAATGGTTTGATTTGCATTTTTATAATTTATAAAATTATAATACAATATCATAGGTATGATAAAATTTATTATAATACCATTCCAAGGTTTAAAGTGAGAATAACCCTTCAATTGGCCTCTGGGCCTTAATTTTGCTTGATAGGTCTACCTACAAACTCATACATTTAGACCATTTTGTTTGGTTTCATCTTTCTATGGTTATTTTACATGATTTTAATTGGTATTACATATCTTTAAAAACCTACTTGAATAATATCCTTTACCTCTAGTTTTTTCCTTTTCCCTAATCCTCCAAATCTACTAGTTTCATGTACAAGCAGGAGTACCCTCTGTCTGAGACAAAACAAAGGGTAATTCCCCTATTTGTCTAGAATATTTCAACATGAAAGTGAATTTTAAAGGTGAAAATCATGATATACCCAAAAAATTATCCTATATATATACATTTAACTCCATAATTACTATAAAATCCAAGACTGAGTTTTTATAAGCAGAGTGTGTGTAGGCAAGGTATAAGGACTGTATGTTATCCAACCTGGAGCTCTCCTACACTTGTGATTGGTTTATAATTTTAAAATTATGATTATTACCATGTATTTTTTATAATTTCTCACCATTTAAACCTACCTGCATACTCTTGATGACCTTTACTCAGTCAAGCTGAGTTCCCACTATTGATTGTATTCTACCTTCTAAACATCACATGTAGGTTCATACTTTCAATGGAAGACTAAGTGAAGGTGTTATGTATGATTTTTATAGTGTCATTTTATTTAAAATTTATAATTATTTTATTTCTTATGTATACCATTAAAATTTATTAATCTTTTTAAATCCACCAAATGACTCCCATGTACATGTTGAAGACTTTAACATAACTTCATTAGCTGACTGTATGTGATAGTCCTATAACAAACTGGCTACATGATATTTCATGATTTCAATATTATGTAAAATTACTTAGAAGATTATATTTTAATATTAAAGGAAACAAGATAACATTTCATGCATGATAAAGGACCTACTCCAACTATTTGAAACCATGACCAAAGCACAAAACTCTTGAAAATGGTGAAAACTACCCATAACTCAAAAAATTGTATCTTCCTAAAAATTGAGATGATTATCACATAAAAACCTCATGAAAAATTAAATAAAGTGTGGATATAATTTTATAATAAATTAAAAATTCCCTAAGATCAATCTCAATAGCTAGATTATATGGACTCCTTCAAACCAAGGTAAAACCTGAAGGGTGCACATATTGATAGGTAGTTTTGGAAGGTCAACTTAAAATAGATGATTATTAAATAAAATTTTTTCATTATAAAAATTATTTATATGAAATTGGAGGTATATTAGTGTAAAATATCCTCCTAAAATCATTCTTCCTGAAACTCTTTCTACTAGCTATACCAAATACAAACTCGTAAGTCACTTTTGTGTGTCTAGAAAGGAGAAATGAGCATAATGGTTTTGGATTAAAAATGACATTTAAAAATAAAACCCAACTTGTATATGAATGTTAGGAAGTTTAAAAGGCTTCCTACTATCATTTTCCACATGGCACACTTCCTAAGAAAGGTCGTACAAGTGGCATTGTCTCTCTTTTTTAGTTATTTCTACAATTTCAATTAGGGAACCTGCCATATTATGATGATAATAACATAAATAGCATTTAATATGACCCTTATGATGTTATAAATATAAAAATGACATTTTTACACCTTGGCAAATGTGCCACTTGCATTTATGACCTTTGAAATCATAATAAATGACTCAAATTGATAAATAAGCGAATATAACTAAGACCAAAGTTAATATAGTATTAAATGGAATCAAATACCCTATAATACACCCCATGAAAATAAATTATACCCTATTATAGACCTAAAAAGTCAATTTTTATACTATGGGTGCCCCAATTTGACTTAAAAATCAAATTTGGTCAATAGTATATTTATAGGTCCTAAAAGAGTGGAGAAAATACTAAAATTTTCATTACCTAGTAGAAAAAAAGAGTTGATGTCATTCTTAAAAAATATTAACTTCATCATTAATTTCATCATAGGATCTACATAGATAGTTTGGCCATTGATTAACATGTTGAATAAGGACACCAAGATTGAATAGATGGATGAATCAAAAGTGGATTTTTCTAAAATTAATAAAGTAATTGTAAACACACTAGTGTTGATTATTCCTAACTATACAACACCCTTTTACATCTACTCCTTTACCTTAGAACATTCTAGTGTAGTTATTTTAACATAAAGGGAATAATCTAGAGATGATAGACCTATCCCATTTATGAAATCTCCACTTTGTAATATTGAACTAAGATATTCAATAATTGGCAAAAAAGATTTTACCCTGATCAAATTTGTCAAGAATTTCATGCACTAAATTATCCAAAACAAGGTGTTTGTATTTGTACCTAACCAAATCATGAAAGCTATGATACTGCAAAATTAGTTAGGTGAGCGAAGAGGTAAGTGGATTACTATTCTCCAAGATTTTGACCTATAACTCTAACCAATGAAAATTTTAAGAGGTCAAGGACTTAGTAAGACCATGGCTAAAGTAGACCCATAAATAGTTTTCCAATAATACACAGTCCAAGATATCACTAATGATTACTAGTACTAATACATGGTATATTACTTGCTGAATAATGAGTGCCTATGTCACTTAAACTCCACTCAAAGGAGAAAACTATGCCTAAAAGTGGTTATTTCATGATTAAATTAAGCATATTATATAGAAAGAATCATGAAGGCTTATATCTAAGATGCATAAACAAAGAGGAAGTAGATGGAGTTCTTGATGATTTCCATTGGAAATATGAAATTGGTCACAACTCAAGGAGTTTTAAATCCTACCAAAAACTTAGGGCATGTTATTACTAGTTATATGGTTTTAAATATTCTCATGTTTATGTCTAGAGCTATAATACCTACAAAGTTACCACACATAGAGAGCGTACCCTTGCCATGTAGTTTCATCTAATTATTAAGGTCTATTCAATGTTCAAAATGGGGATTGGAATTTGATGGTGTTATCAACACTAACTCATCTATAGGACACAAGTTCATCCGTATGGTAATTGACTATTATACCCATTGGACAGGTAATCAACTTCTTAGAGAATCAGATCATCACCAAGTTTTGGATGCATGCTAATCTAGTATGTTATAATGTCCCTACATTCTCCTCATTACAATTCACTTAATGGGCTTATGATAACCAGGTAATTATAAACTCTTTATCTAATTATTTCTATTGGGCCCCAAATTTTAGCTAAGTATTTTTTGGAAATAACTAGCATGGAGAGGCATGCTAAAAAATACTATGGCATGGAAGACCATGGGGTGGTAGTATATGGTGTGAAATAACCAAGTTTGATAGAATAAATGTGCATGTTAAATGAAGAACCTAGGAATGAAGGATTCAAAACTTAGTGAAAGACTTAGGGAGCATGCATAAAGTGGAGAACGATTATAGATAGATTTGCAAGGATGGAAGAGAATAAGTCAAGCACAAATCTAGTACCAGCCCATATGAATATAGGCACTTGATGATAAGTATCTAACACCAAAGAGAGAATATAGGTGCAAAAAAGCTTGGGTCCTTAGGAAATTAATGTAATTGGTTTCTATGACTCAAATGTAATAATTATTGTTGGTGAGTCACCTTAAGTTTATATACTATTGTAATTGTTTGGTCAAGGAAAACCAAGTATAAATACCCCTAGATTGTACTTTATAATGTTGTTATTTAGCTGGATGTTATTGATAGAGTTTAAATGAGTTGGTTGTATTTTAACTCTAGAACCATGTATTCTTTAGATATCACTTATCAATATGATGAATGAAGCTTGTGTTGACTTAATACTACTATTCAACTAATTATGGAGATAATATTATTATTTATCATTTATGTCATTGTTTAGCTAACTAAGTTAAGGTGGACAGTTATCATTTGTGCCATTTTTTTTTTTGATATTTGGGCAATGACCATGTGCTAAGTTTGATATGGTTTATATAATGAGTGTATTATTGTGTATGTTGTCAAGGGCCCCTATCTAAGTAGTTATTTAAAAACTCTTGTGTGACAAAACCAATGGGAGATGGTCCCTTGTTATGTGATTTGGGTGATTTCAAGACAACTCATTCTTGTGTGAAATTCAAGCATGATAGCACTTTGGATTCTTAAACACTTTGGTGTGTGCCTAGGAAAAGTTATGCATGTGGAAAGGAAAATAATCTCAAAATTTTGGTTCCATTTTTAGGACCTATAGAATTTTCCTGCATGATGGTGGAAGATGCTTGAATGAATATCTATTGAGATCATTGAGTCATGGGTTACTAGTATTGAGGATAATTTTATAGTACCATTTATTGACCTAGGAATATCTACACATGTATGGGTAGAATATAATATGTATGCCTCACTTTATGAGAACTTATTTGTAGAGGTACATATTCACCTTCATGCTTAGATTGTGGCTTATGCAGAAGACTGATAAAGAAACTATGGAAAAAATACATCTTGGTTATTAGAGCATTATTTGACATTAGCATGGTTGGGAGCACCTTAGACATGTGTTATTGATGTTTGGTGGTGTGGAACTTTGAATAGTTACATCTTGGAATATGTAGTCTTGACATATTATTATCTATAGGAAGCTTGATTTCACTTCTTCTGAGAACCATGTGATAGATATCTCAAACACTTTCCATTGGGGGTTAAGAAGCTCTTTGTAGATTTTATATTTGAGAATTTCTCCATGGATGGATAAACTCTCTCTCACATGAGCATCATGGTTGGTGAGGAAATGAAGAGGCACTTTTAAAGTTAAATTATTAGTTAAATATGGCATCCAATTAGTGGGAATTACACACGTAGGATGAAGCTTGACAAAGGTTTATGAGTGAAAATGATCCAAGGAGGGGATGTGAGGACTCAATAAGTATTATAAAGGTCTATATATAAGTATAAGAGAATAAATAGGACTCCCCAACCATAGGCCCACACTTAACACCATCATAAATATACACATGAGAATCAAGTCAGGTAGTGGTGACTGAATAACCTAGTTTAGATAGGCCCAAATCCCCACCCATAGTGCATGCTCAAGATCTTGAGTTGGATAATATATTTGTATGCAAATAGTATACAAATAGTGTATAATCAAAAACTAAATCTATGAGAGACATATTTGTAGACAAAGTTTTATATAGTAGTTTATTGGCCATTTATTTTCCTTTATGAGATAGTTTTATGTCCTAATATGAAATGCTTGGTAGACCAAGAATAACTAGTGGGTAAAGTACCATCCTAACTATAGTTAATTAGCTTATTTTAATTCCCAACATCTCAGGTGCTTATGTTGTTATAAGAGGTATAGGAGGTGGAACCAATGGTGGTTTAGTCAAAGGAACTAGAGGAGCTGAACGAGGTAGTGGTGGACCTCCCTTATAATTACATGAAGTGATTCTTAGCATACCCCATTATAAGATCCTAATCTACCCACTATGTACTATGAGATGAAACTCCACTTGATAGAGTATTAAGGTGTGGATAATTCCATTTAACATGTTCACAATTTTGAACTTATTTGGCAAGTATGTAATATAACCTCTTATAAACAAAAGGCAACACATTGTTATACCACCCTTCTAGACCACATACACAAGTGGTACCAAATTTTGATCTATATTATTCTATGGTGGATTATGACCAACTAAAGGCAACATTCCTCATAGAATTTGATATCCTAGAGTTTGAACATTAGATCATTACTGCCTTAAAGGACATCAAGTAATAACTCACTGAGAGCATGCCTAAGTATGATACACATTTTAGGATGATTTTCTATAAATTATCTTTTGAGATAAATGAAACTCAACATACCTAGTGGTTTGTAGGATGTTTATGTCTCCCCTTCAAATGTACCTTATCACAAAAAACTTTCACCAACCCATGCAAGGCCTTGGAAGCTACCCTTCACATTGACACTTTTAGAAATATTGGTATAGGGATTAGTCCCTTAATGGAAGCTTATATCACTATAATGGCATATCTTATATAAAATATCACTACACATAATTATCATGACACTCATAATGGATTGTGGTGTGTAGACTATGAATCCAAAATCCACAATCAGAATAATTGCCCTTGTAAAAGTATTTGAGTCATGTTGAAGTAATAATATGATAATTTCCAAGAATAACATGATGTAATGGATTTCCCTCTACTAAAATGTGACACTAAATCAAAGGAATCAACATATTTTAATATATGTGATGCATACACTCATAATACTAATGATTTTTGTCTCATTAGTGAAATTCATGAGGTGTATATGTGTGGTATGTGTCATCTATATTTTTATAATAAAAAATATAATGGAAGAGGATATCATGGTTATGGTTGAGGTTGATGATGTGGAGGTGGAAATATTTCACCAATAACTTTTTATAAGTGTGGTTCCCCAGAGAACTACCAATATGATTTACCAATGTATCCTACATGTGACTTTTGTAAAAATGAAAAACATCTAGAGGAGTGCCCTGATCTATTTACTACCATTAAAAAATAGATAAATGAAAAGGGTGATGACATGATATATATTTAAAATCCACAATGGATATTATGCCTTGCTACTTTGATGGGTCCCAAAGTCAATATTACAACATAGTGTGGTGGTCAATCCCAGTCTATGTCTAACTTTCCCATTGATAAGGCTCAATGAAAGGAGCCTCATGCTACTCAATATCTATATGCTTAGTAGTGTAAGAAGGTTCTCCATGACACTATAAGTTTTGTTATATAACTACAAGGAGATCTCTAGTTCTTTAATGATTGAGATGTTGCTACACATGCTAATATGAAGAAAACTATAGACCTTCATGACATTTCACATGATGAATTTCATGAGATATGAAAGTGAATCTTAGAAAAGGACATTGTACCCTTATTGCACAATTTTATAAGGAATAATAAACCTAGGCCTACTAAATATCATTTTTTAAACCATGCATAGCAATAAGAGACTCACATCTAGCCTAGCCCAGAGGAAGATAAGGAGATATTGGTTAACACTACTATAGATGGATCAGTTATCTAGGATATCTTAGTCGATACTAATGTTGAAGTGAATTTCATTACCAAGGATGCATGGAGGAAGATGTTCTATGAAACTTTGCAACCTTAACCCCATGTGTTATTTATGGCCAATAAAACTCATGTTTTTCCCATTGGCATACTTAAAGATGCCACCATGGATATCTTTGGTGTCACTTTCAAAGTTGACTTTGAATTCATAAATTTGGTTTAAGCTAATGACTTATTAGCTCTATTGGGTCACCCATGGTGTTACATAAATAATTCTAATTTGAGATTTAAAAAGTGTTACATTAGCTTTGATAATGATGAGCAAATGATTGTCATCCCCTTAGACCATGCTCAACAAAATTAATATATTGAGTTGGTCAATATTGATGAGGAAATCAACCACATCTAAAATGTCATAGCTCAAGGTAGTAAATACCTTGATCCTAGCTTGGATGGCATCTTATATTAGGAGGATGCACAATCTATATGAGACATAACTAGTAACACCTACAACTATTGGGCTTGTGGTGATTATGACCTTACAAGGATGATTTATGGCACTATAGGTAGTCAATATAATGATCTATATAAATATCATAAACACCATAAATTTTTTCATCTCCTTCATGGATAAATTATGGTTATACCACTAGTAAGGTAAGATGAAGATCTAAGATTCCATGGTTACATAAAAGTATGAAAATTTTGTTGGGGATCAACCAACAATAGATTACACTTATGAAAGCAATAAACCGCAAAATTAAATCAGATAGATAAGTAACTAGAATCAGATAATAGCAAAGAACAAGAGATACAAGAAACCACCCTAAAAACTTGTATTAAACTCTTTACAAAAAGGAATACAATTGAAGAAACTTCTTTCTTCCACACCTCTCTCAGATGCACAAGATCTCTCTCTAGATCTCTATCCCTTAAGAGCTCTCTCTCTCAAGTACAATCAATTCCAACAACCTGGATTGATACAACTTTGTACTATTCTTCAACATTCACATACAATGAACTACTACAATAATCATGCTAAGCTAAGAAGATCTAATTCTACATATAGAATTAGGAAACTTGAGCATGCACTTACAACCAACAGTTAAGCCTCTTGAACAAGGGCTCTAAAAAAAATCTTACTAATAATAAAAATGCAAACTTAAGACTAAGACTTAAACTCATCATGCAAACACTCACTTATATCCTCGGAAATAGCATTTTGGATGCACAGGTAATCGATGCCGGTTCTTGGCTACTTGCTTATGACCGACGTTGGTCGAGGCTCTACCGATGCCGGCGTCTCTTCAACTGCACCGGACCGACGTCGGTCGCTCCTGACCGACGCCGATGACTGTGTAAACTTGCAACTTTGGTAATGTGCTCATATGTGAAGCTTTTAGGCTCCACACCTTAAAAATCTCCCACTTGGAGATAAACAACTGCATCAGTACCTGTACAGCAACATCTTCTAGCTCCTCCATCTTTAACTCAATCATGAAGACCAACAGAAGTTGAATGAAGATTCAACTTCTTCTTTGTAACCAGCATGGTTAACATATCAATAGGATTCCTATCTGTATGGATCTTCTCCAGCTTCAAATCACCATCTTCCAATACCTGCTGTATGAAGTGGTACCTTAGCTGTATGTGTTTGGTTATTGAATGAAAGGCTGAGTTCTTAGCCAAATGGATTGCACTCTAATTGTCACTATACAATCTACAACTCCCATGCTCCCTTCCAAGCTCTTCCATGAACTGTGTCATCCATATCATCTCTTTGCTAGCTTCTGTGGCTGCAATATACTCTACTTCTGTAGTTGACAGGGCAACAACCTTCTGTAACTTAGATATCCAATTAACCACCGTTCCACCTACAGTGAAAACATAACCTGTAGTGCTCCTCCTGCCATCCAAATCACCTGCCATATCTGAATCTACATAACCATGTAGAGAAGTATCTAAACCTTCATAGCACAAGTGCCTACTACTGGTTCCTCTCAGATATCTAAGGATCCACTGAACTGCTTTCCAATGTTCCTTACCTGGATTGGCCATATACTTGCTTACAACTCCCACTGCTTGGGCAATATCCGGTCTAGTACACACCATTGCATACATCAAACTCCCTACTGTAGAAGAATATGGAACCTTACTCATGTACTCTACCTCATCATGTGAATTAGGACATTGTTCTTTACTCAACTTAAAATGTCCAGCCAAAGGTGTGCTTACCGGTTTAGCATCTTGCATATTGAACCATTTCAACACCTTGTCCACATAATCCTCTTGAGACAATATCAACCTATGATTTTTCCTGTCTCTCTTAATGCTCATGCCAAGGATTTTCTTTGCTGCTCCCAAATCCTTCATAGCAAACATTTGAGCTAATTTCACCTTAAGCTTAGAGATATCCTGCATGTGTGATCCTGCAACCAGCATATCATCTACATACAAGAATAGAATAATATATCTACCATTATCCAATCTTTTAAAATGCACATAATGGTCAGATTGACACCTACTGTAGCCATGCTCAGTCATAAACCTGTCAAATTTTAAATACCACTGTCTAGGAGCTTGCTTGAGGCCATACAAGCTTTTCTTCAATCTGCACACTAACTTCTCCTTGCCTTTGACCTCAAATCCTTCTGGATGTTCCATATAAATTTCCTCATCCAAATCTCCATGAAGAAATGCTGTCTTAACATCTAGCTGCTCAAGATACAAATCCTCAACAGCAACCAAAGACAGTACAATTTGTATAGAAGTCATTTTAACAATAGGAGAAAAAATCTCACCAAAATCAATACATGGCTTTTGTGCAAATCCTTTCACTACCAATCTGGCCTTATATCTCATATGTCCATTCTCACCTTCTTTCATCCTGTAGGTCCATCTATTCTTCAGTGTTCTCTTACCAGCTGGCAATTCAACCAAACCCCATGTTTGGTTCTCTCTTAAGGACTCCATCTCCTCAACCATGCCACGCTCCCACTGACTCTTGGACTCCACCTATATTACATCTTCAAAACTTTCTAGTTTTCCACCATTAGTTAACAATAAATAGAATAATGAAGGAGAATATCTAATCGGAGGCTTACTTACCCTTTCAGACCTCCTGATGGGTGTTTGAGACTCATTCACAACATGCTATCCACCCAAATTCTCTGATAGTGACCGACCTCGGTCACCTCTAGACTTGTTACTGGCCAACACCGGTTCTGCCTGACTGATGCTGGTGCTTGTCCTACCGACATCAGTCTCTATATGACCGACATCGGTTTTTGTTCTACTGACACCGGTTCCTATCCTACCGATGTCAGTCTCTGTGTTTTCCTACAAGTGATTATTTCTTTTCCCCATGAGCTCATTTTGGACCATCACCTCGTCCAATTCACTATTGCTCTACCCAGATTGATTTAGCTTCTTCAACTGATCACTATACATCACTTTTTCATTGAAAACAATGTCACGGCTCCTAATTATCTTGTTAGTTCCTAGATTCCAAAATCTGAAACCAAAATCATCTGAGCCATAGCCAATAAATGTGCACCTCATAGACTTAGCATCGAGCTTCTTTCTATTTTCCTTGTCTATGTGCACAAAGGCTTCACAGCCAAAAACTTTGAGAAAAGAGAGATCTACCTTTTTACCTGTCCAAGCCTCTTCTGGAATTTCACCATCCAGAGCTGTAGAGGGTCCTCTGTTAATTAGGTACACTGCAGTGTCAATAGCTTCTGCCCAAAACTCTAAAGGCAAACAAGCATGCAATCTCATACATCTTGCACGCTCCATGATTATTCTATTCATCCTTTCAGCAATTCCATTCTGCTGAGGTGTCCTTGGAACTGTCCTTTGCCTACGGATTCCATGCATGTAACAATACCAGTTGAACTTATAACTATAGAACTCTCCACCATTGTCTGATCTCAGGCACTTTAATATTTTCCCTATTTCATTCTCAACCATAGCTTTCCAAATCTTAAAAGTCTCAAATACATCAGATTTATTCTTAATACAGTAGATCCATACCTTTCTTGTAGCATCATCTATGAACAAAACATAGTACTTTGATCCTCCAATAGAAGTTACCTGAGCCGGTCCCCACACGTCTGTGTGAACAAGCTGCAACTTATGCTTCTTTTTTGTAGAACCCGTCTTGAGAAAACTAACCCTTTTCTATTTTCCAAATACACAGTGCTCACAAAATTCTAGATCCATGCTTTTCAAATCTGAAATCTTACCTTTAGACTTAAGAATTGACATCCCCTTCTCACTCATGTGGCCAAGCCTTGAGTGCCACAATTTTGCATCCACATCTGAAGTAGATAATACAAAAGGAGAATTGTTAGTAACACAATTAAATAAATAGAGAGTACCTACTCTCTTACCTCTGGGCATAACAAGTGCACCCTTGGTCACCTTCCAAGATTCTGCTGTGAGAGTTAATGTACAACCCTCATCTCCTAACTTTCCTATAAAAATCAAATTTCTCTTCAAGCTAGGAACATGCATAACTTCTCTCAACACCCATGTGTTGTCATTCTGCATTTTCAGCTGCACTTTACCTTTGCCAATAATTTTATAGGGTTCATCATCCCCTAGATATACTATTCCAAAATCTCCATGGATATAGTCACAGAAATATTCCCTATTAGGGGTAGCATGAAAAGATGCACCAGAATCTAACACCCAAGATTCTATATTATTATGCAAAGAGAATATTAAATCATCTTGTGCAATACCTGCAACCTTTGCTTCTTCTTTTCCTTCATGCTGATTGTCCTCCTTAGGCTTTGACCAGCAATCTCTGCTTATGTGCCCCATCTTTCCACAATTCTAGCATTGTGGCCTTCTGCCATTTCTAGATTTGGATCTGTGTTTCCCCTTAGACTTGGATATTGATCTCCCTTTCTTGCTCTTCTCTTTTTGCCTTCCCCTACTCTCAAAACTTATAGCATTCCCAGATGTCTCTTCTGTGCTTTTCCTATGAATTTCCTCATTCAAGATAACACTAACAACATCCTCTACTTTTAAAATATTTGATGCAGATGCAGTATTGCTAATTGCCATTACTAAGCTATGCCAGCTTTTAGGCAAAGAACATAATATTAAAAGAGCTTTTATTTCATCATCAAATATAATTTTGACTGAACTTAATTGATTTACAATACCATGGAAATCATTTAGGTGATTAGATACAGATCCACCTTCCTGCATATGCAAATTGAATAATTGCTTCATAAGATATACCTTATTGGAAGCTGAGAGTTTTTCGTACAAATTTTCTAGAGTAGTCATCAACTCTACCATTTCTTTTTCCTGTGATAAATTAGATATCACAGTGGATACTAGACTCAGTCTTATAGACCCCAGAGCCTTTCTGTCAAGAACTTCCCATTCTTCATCCTCCATGTCTGTGGGCTTCTTTGCAATCCCACCTAATTGTAAGTATAGATCCTTCTGATATAGATAATCCTCTATCTGCATTCTCCAATGTTGATAGTTTTTGCCATTGAACTTCTCCATTCTTAGTTTACTTTCATCTACCATTGCTTCTCCCACTCAAATAGAAATCCCTGCAAAAACTCCTGTGAGCAACCTGTAATCAATACACACTATACAGATCTGAACCACCTGTTAGTGAACTTGAGCTTTGATACCAATTATTGGATATCAAACTCTAAACCTACAACCAAGGCTCTGATACCACTTGTTGGGGATCAACCAACAATAGATTACACTTATGAAAGAAATAAATCATGGAATTAAATCAAATAGATAAGTAACTAGAATCAGATAATAGCAAAGAACAAGAGATACAAGAAACCACCCTGAAAACTTGTATTAAACACTTTACAAAAAGGAATACAATTGAAGAAACTTCTTTCTTCCACACCTCTCTCAGATGCACAAGATCTCTCTCTAGATCTCTATCCCTTAAGAGCTCTCTCTCTCAAGTATAATCAATTCCAACAACCTAGATTGATACAACTCTGTACTATTCTTCAACATTCACATACAATGAACTACTACAATAATCACGCTAAGCTAAGAAGATCTAATTCTACATATAGAATTAGGAAACTTGAGCATGCACTTACAACCAACAGTTAAGCCTCTTGAACAAGGGCTCTAAAAATAATCTTACTAATAATAGAAATGCAAACTTAAGACTAAGACTTAAACTCATCATGCAAACACTTGCTTCTGTCCTTGGAAATAGCATTCTGGATGCATAGGTAACCGACGCCAGTTCCTGCCTGCTTGTCTATGACCGACGTCGGCCGATCCTCTGCCGACACTGGCGTCTCTTCAACTGCACCAGACCGACGTCGGTCGCTCCTAACCAACGCCGGTGACTGTGTAAACCTGCAACTTTGTTAATGCGCTCATATGTGAAGCTTTTAGGCTCCACACCTTAACAAATTTGGGTATTAGTTATAAGCCTTTTATGAGTCTAACATTGATCAAGTATGATCATTTATTCATATTTTTGATGATACCCAAATTTAGTGGTAGATAATTCATTATTCAAACTTACTTGGGACCAATTTTTTTCTAATCTACACCATCATTTTCACCATTACAATTATATTTATGGAACCATAAGTTATAGTGGCATCAATGCTCCTAAACCTCATCTTAAAGCCTTCAAGACTATTTGGAAGGTGGATGAAACATTTTTACTCAAGTACCTCTAGTTTTTCACATTCTATGAAACTCTATGCACTTGGGATAGAGTATGGTATGTCCATGAATAGTGTCATCTAGAAACAAGTTCTTACTATTTCCTTAAGAGTAACATTCTTGAAGTGCTATCTAATTTATCTCCATGAATGGATTTACACCTTACATTTCAAGCCATGCATCAAGTTATAGTAGGTGACCCAGGCCTGGTTGAAGATCATATCCAATTCATACTTGGTGCATGGGGGGAGATTTTTACTATTTCCCAAGAACCTAATGAGGATACATCATCTCCACCACCTTAGCCTACACTATACCATGTATTACGAGAATAAATCCACAAAGTTAATCAAAAAATTCATGTACTAGGTTGATGAAGGTGTTGTTTCTAATTTGCCTAACCCATCTACTAATCATTTGGATTTGCACATAGAATATGACATGAATAATGTCTATGACACCATCAAAGATGAACAACACCTATACTTAGAGCCATTCTAGACTATTCAAGTATAGAGGAAGTGCCTATGATGGCTATTATGGGAGACTATTGGTCTAATACAAAGATCTCTAAGGTGTTTGCTATATTAAAAGAGTATCAATATATCTTCCCACTAAACTATAATGAAATTAAAGGCATTCATTATTCCTTAGGCAAGATGCACATAATGTTTATAGAGTGTGTTTGACTTATTAGGAAGAGGCCCTATCAGATTAATCTCGAATTTCATGCTCAAGTAAAGGAAGAAATCAATAACATGCTACACACAAGAGTCAACACTCTTATAGATAATTCTGAGAGGGTAATCCCCATGGTTATAAGTATCAAGAAGGATGGATGCATTTACATATGTGTGGATTATTGGGTACTCAACTCTACTTGTGTAACCAACCCCTTTCTGACACCCTTCACTAAATATATACTAGAGAGAGTTGTTGGGTGTGAAATTTATACATTTTGTGAATGGTTTCTCTAGATACCATCAATTTCATATCATGGAAGAGGATAAGCTAAAGACCAAATTTTCCACTATATAAGGATCCTTTGCTAACAATGTAATTCCATTTGGGTTCAAAAATTCTCCTATTGTGTTCTCCCATATCATAATTTAGGCTTTCAAGAACTTTATTCATAAGTTACTTTAAGTCTACCTTGATGACTAGAATGTTAACATCTTAGTGTGGGACCATTTCTACAATATCTAAATAATGCTTGAGCATTGATAGAACCTTCAAATCTCCCTAAATGAAAATAAACGTGTGTTTGATACCCCATTTGGAATTATACTTGGTCATGTCATATGCCATGATGGACTCTTAGTGGATCTAACCAAGATTTCTATTATACTTCATCTTACAGCACTGACCACCTAATGAGGGGTATATGCCTTCTTAGGACATGCTAGATATTATAAAAAGTCTATTTGTGGGTATGATAAGATCATTGTGCCTCTAGAGGAATTATTGAAATAAAATGGTCAGTTTGTCTAGATCAACGCAAACCAAAAAGTATTTGTTGTTCTCAAGGATAAGATTGTCATTGGCCCAATTATCTAGTTTCTATACTAGATGAAGCCTTTTTATATCCATGTCAATTATTTTAGTATGGTGTTCAGTGTTATCCTTATTCAACCTAGTTAGGTAAACCTAGACTACCCTATCTATTTTACAAGTAGAAATCTTACTAAAATTGAATATAACTACATGACTATAGAGTGTAAAACATTATCTATGGTTTATGCCCTCCAAAATTTCCATCAGTACATGTTGGCCACTCCATTCATATTCTTCATAGACCATGAGGCATTGATGTACCTAATAAATAAATAAATTTTGTATACGCACATCTATCGATGGATTATGTTATTATAAGAGTTTCATTTTTTGGTGATGGTAAAACATGAGGGCCAATTATGGCCTAGATCATTATCATGCATTGAATTTGGTGAACTAGTGTTCACTATTGAATATGACTTGCCTAACTTGTAGCTATTCCAATTCATGTGCATACCTAAGTAGTTAGATGATATTGTTGCCTTTCATAACACAGGTTCAACACAAGTTCACCTCAACACTGACAAAAAGAAGCATATGGTTGTTCATGATCCTCGATTATAACTTTTATGGGGTGACCTATATAAGCTTAGGAGGGATAAAGTGATACATTATTACATCATGTAGCATAAGCATGTTGAGGTTCTTCATGAATTTAGTGAGGGTGTCACTAGAGGAAACTATGTTATTGAAGCTACAATGTGAAAGGTCCTTTTGGCTAGCTTATGATGGCCTACCTTATTTAAAGATGCTAAAACTTGCATGTGCTAGTTTGACATTTACCAATGCTTGACAAAATTTAACATAAGGGATGTGATACCCATATATCCTATCTTGTCTTAAGAACCCTTTGAAAAATGGGTTATTGACTTTGTTGACCCCATCAACCTATTAGGGAGGAATATTAGTGCACTCTATGTTATCATTACTACTATTTCAAGGTTCATATCATTACATGGTCTATATGTTTGTTGAGTCTGACTATTAAACAAGGAATCCATTTACTTAATGAGACCATTTAGATCCTCTTGGAGAAATTCATGATTATTTACCATAAAACTACATTATATGATCATTAGACCAATGGTATAGCTGAGGCATTCGATAATATATTAGGTAATACACTAACCAAGATATGTAATATTGGGTGTATTGACTTGTATGATCATGTCTCTATGGTTTAATAGGTGAATCAAACCACTTAAAAATGCTTAAACAAGAGCATGCCATTCAATCTTATGTTTGGTACCAAAGTACTTCTCCTAGTTAAATTCTTTGTCCCTTTTCTTTTCATTATGTGTGTTGGTATATTGGATTATGAAGAGTCATTGAAATAATTCCTAGATGATTTATTGTAGATGGATTAGACTTAGTTTCTTTTACATTGGATTCAAGGAGTGGAGAAGTGCAAATATAAATCTTGGCATGAGTGTCATTTGAAGAACAAAAAAATTTCTCTAGGCATGCATGTTTTAGTATGACTCAAAATTGATGTGACACTCATGTAAGATCCATGTATACTAGGATGGCCCCTTAACTGTTCATAATATCCATCTCACCAATATGTGTAGATTAAACTGACTAGATGGACAATTATTTCCTGTCCATTTTAATGGTAGTTGATTAAGGCCCTACTATTCTAAATATTCTTTCTTCTTTGGAATAATAAAGCATATGCCATTAGGTTAGTCTAGGATTTTGATTATTTTAAATAAAGTGTGGCACTAGTTGTTCTCCCTTGAGTAGTTTTAGGGTTAGCACTTTGTTTTTGTATTTCTTTGTAATGTCATGGAGGACCACAAATAAATTTTAGTGTGGGATAATGGTAGAATAAGTAAAATCTATGGAACACTAAGGATATGACTAATGGTAATGCACATAGGAACAAGGGTTCATAAGTAGAAGAGTAAGGACACAAAGGGTACATATGATGTGGTACATAACCTCTAGTCTAAGTCAAGGTAAAAAAGATTCTTTTAGAAAATATTCAAATTATTTACAGTTATTATGCACTCTGGGAAAAGTGCAAGATAGGACATGTATTTAATATAATGAAAATAATGGTAATGGCATGTGTGATAAGTATGCATTGTGGAAATACCATTACTATAATGTATTATGTGAAGTTTTGGAATAGGTAGTGGGGTAGTAAATGTGAGTTACCTCCCTAAGCCTATAAAAGGTTAAATAGAGGATATTTCACTTTTAACTATTATCACATTCACAAAATTGCATATCCAAAGAGCGTAGTTGAGGTGATATAAGAATGATTTTCAAGATCCCATATGAGTTGAAATTAATGAATTGAGACTGTTATTAGGCATTTTAGGGTGAAACAATTGTGACAAATAGGTAGAGTGTTGGGAGGAGTATAAAGATTTATAGGTTTACAAATTTGCAGGTTGCAGAGATTAACATCCACCATTAGAGGGCATTGAAGTATGAGAGCTAAGTAGGATAACTAGGTAATCATATTATTTTGGGAGGTCAAATAGTCATGCCTCAACCTTTGAGATCCATGAAGGGTGATGTGGCTAAATAAAAAGGCCCAACATAGTGAGCCTTTACATACAATACCAAAGGAAGAAGAGTTTGAGAGTGTGGGTGTTGAGTCTATGTTGATTAGAGAAGATGTACCGAAAGATATTGACATGAGCATGAAATACATAGAATTAAGAAAGGTGAATTAGGTGAATAAGAATGATATTTTATCACCTCTACCCCCACTCTTGGTTGATGAAATGTAGTACTTAGAAGTGGTGTTACATGTGGAAAACTAGGTATTGAATGTGCCCACTTGTAATTTTTTTTACTATAACCATTTCTAACCTAGCAATGAAATGGAGCTATAACATGAATATTGTGTATAACACCAAAAAATGGGGAATGAGTTGTTGTATGACTTGATTATATTCAATGCTATCAATGATTCTAGACTCTCCCAATTGTTCAATCTTCCATATTTTGGGGATTTAGTTGAAGTAGTAGAGTTTTTTATTTCATGAGTGCATGAAGACTATTTCTTCTTGGATAGGAATTGGATCTAGATTACACTAGATCAGATAAGTAAAGTCACAAGGTTTATTACTTAGTAACAAACCTTACTTATGACTTATAATACCAAGATGAGATCAAAAAGACTACTATGGTGCTTGAGTATCTAAAATAAGGCCATGATATGAATATCATAAGTTACCAAGATCATGCCCTCAGAATGGCCATGCACATCATCATGACCAAGGTTGGGGGCAGTGATAGGTGGAAAGAGGTGGATATGGTCCACCTTTATATCTCTCAACAAGTTATCATGGGAGTAAAGTATAATTTGGCACATTACTTCACTAAAAATATTATCATAGATGTATAGAAACCCCATTCCCTACCCAACCAAAAATATACATAGGGAGTGTTCCTTTTATTGATGGTGTTTGATGAGATTTGTGTACCTAAATACACCACTATATATTTGAAATGGGAATACCCTCTCGAGTACAAGTCCTTAATGGAGCAGTTAAAATAATTTATTGTCCCTAGTTCAATAATCCCATCCCACAAGGTCAAATGAAGGGATGGTATTATGATATGAAGGAAGGCTTTGGGCATGAGTAGCACATTCCAAAATACTTACCTAGATAGGTTGGGGACCAAGAAAAGTTTAAAGTGAAGAAAAACATTTCCTTAACATGCATCTAGATAGATCCCTTTGGAGAATTATCTAGATAGATGAATATTCCTTACTCTTTCACTTTGTGGCACTTTATGAATGTCTTCAATTGAATATATGACATGCAACTAGTGAACATTATTTTAGATAAGATTAATGTAGACACTCATACCCTCCACCACTTGTACATATACCTTATAAAAAAAGGTGTATAGGTAAAAGTTGGAGTCAAATAAAATTAACATCGAATTTCATCAAATTATGGTTGGAAAATGCATTCATTATTTTTTTGACATGTTGAAGACAAATAAGAAATCATTGAAGAACATAGAATAAGAGAAAGAGACAATCCCACCTCCACCAGCACTAGACAAGAAGAAGAAAAAGCATCCAAGGCATGATGCCAACACAAGTGTCTGACAAAAACCTACAGAGTGGTAATGGACTACCGTAGTACCCCCAAAGGAAAATCCACTAGTAATTCAACATGAAGTCTAAGATCCAATAACATGGACTATTCCTTTGGAACATGAAACATTGGTACCTAAGGATGGTGACTTAGAAGAATGTGTGTGTGTGTGTGTGTGTGTGTGTGTGTGTGTGTGTGTGTGTGTGTGTGTGTGTGTGTGTGTGTGCATGTGTGTGTGTGTGTGTGTGTGTGTGTGTGTGTGTGTGTGTGTGTGTGTGTGTGTGTGTGTGTGTGTGTGTGTGTGTGTGTGTGTGTGTGTGTGTGTGTGTGTATGCATATATATTAGAGGAGACACTAGAAATATGTCTTGCAAAAGAAGAACAAGTCACCCTAAACTCTAAGAAGACACCTTCACTAGCAAGGCATGAATAAATTATCCTTAAATATGTACAAGTGTAAATTGAATATATCACCAGTGACGAGAGGGATGATTCTAACATGATTTTGGGAATGAGTGAGTTTGACATTAAGGCTAGTCACTAGAGTGAAGATGTGAATATTAAAATACTTTAGTGATACTTCTCTAAGGGGAAAATCTAGTTAATGATTCTATATAGAGGTTAGAGCAAGTTGATGCAACCATGACCCTATACACTCAATATTATAAGGGAGTGCCAAAAAATATCTTTTACATGTTTTCAAATTTTACACCAGAGGACACATATGAGTAGACTTGGAAATATTTATCTTTATCCCACGATGTTTATAATGAATACCATTTTACGATGCTTTCATATAGCTTAGTACTGGATCTAGAAGTGGTTTCACTTCTAGATACCCTTTGGATAGACCCACATAAGTTTACCATAGTGTAGGCTAGTGTGGAAATTTAAAATTTGGTGCATGACATCACACAACATAATGTCTTATCTCAGTCTAATGCTTGGTGACCCAAAAATAAACCTATAAAAATGGTGGTTTTATATTAGAACAAGGTTGTCATAAGAATGAAGCTTAAAGAATAACTGGATAAACTTAAGCACTAGTTGGAAATTTAAACAATGGTCAAGGTGAAAACATTGAAGATTTATAAAATAATTTTGAGCCAAGAACTAGTGGTTGAATATGGATTTCCCCTTTCTAGTGAGGTAGTGGACAAAATAGAGACCTTGGTAGAGCTCCTACTGAAATAGTGTGAGTACTAGCCTAGACCCTAGAATGAACAAACTTGGGCAGTGGAGTATTTCATAAAAGTAGTATAGGTATGGAAAATTTTCTTTCATAGAGTTGGTAACACCATTTCCATTCTAGATGGAGTTTTTGAAAATCTAGCACAACCCAACAAGATTTTAAAAGCTAGGTTCTAGGAATAAGAGCTTTAATAATAGTTGGTATGTATCCCCTTGTTAATAAAAGACCACATAAATCACAGCAAAGAATTCAATGATGTATAGTAAATGGAGAACACAATCAGTTCTCACCATTAATAAATAAATAGAAACTCTATGGCACTCTAAGAACAAGTTATCACTGAGGTCACTTCACTTGAAAGAATTAATAAGGATGATTCCACATCTCTTGAATATTTGGTGAATAAAGAAGGTGATTGTCTTAAAAGCTCAAGGAGACTAAGAATCTCAAATCAATATTAGAATAAATAATGTTCAAGTCATATAACACCTTGAATAATTGGGAAGGTTTCAAAAAGTAAATTGAGTAGACATGACCTAAATTTTTCATAGAGCCCTAGAATAATGATTAGTCTAAGATGGACTAATGGATTAGTGTGGGGTGTTGTTGGGTCCCAAATTTTGTCTAAGTAATTTTTTGGAAAAACTATAATATAGAGGCAAAGCATATAAGACTATGGTGTGGGAGATCATGGCATAAGAGTCTATGGTAGAGAAGGACCAAGTCTCATGGAATAAATGTGCATGTAAAAAATGGAGAACTTGAGAATTAAGGACTCAAAAATTAGTAAATTACTTGCAGATCATATAAAACATAGAGAATGGTTATGGATTGATTGATAAGGATGGAATAAAATAATTCAAGTGTGAATCCAACACCATGCCATAAAAAGATAGGCACTCGATGGCAAGGATCTAACACCAAAGAGAGAATATAGGGGCAGAAAGGCTTAGGTCCTTAAATAATTAATGTAATTGGATGTCTTGAATCAAATTTACTTATGATCATTGGCAAGTCACCTTAATGGTATTTACTTCTGTAATTATTTGGTTTGGGAAAACCAAGTATAAATACCCCTAAACTATACTTTGTAATGTTGTTCATTTGGATGTTATTGATAGAGTTTAAATAAGTTGGTTGCATTTTAAATTTGGAGCTATGTATTATTTAGATATAACTTATAAATATGATGAATGAATCTTGTGTTGATTTAATACTATTGTTAAGCTAACTATAGAGATAATGTTGTTAGTTATCATTTCTGTCATTTTTTAGCTAACTGAGTTAAGATTGTAGTTGTCATTTATGCCATATTTTTATTTTTGATATTTGAGAAATGAACATGTGCTAAGTTAGATATGGATTTTAGAATGAGTGTATTATTTTTTATGTGTTTGAGTTCCCCTATCTAAGTAGTTAGGAAAACATCCTTGTGCAATAAAACCAATAGGAACTAGTCCCTCACTACATGCTTTGGGTGAGCATGTGAGAACATGTTCTTATGTGAAATGCCAGTGCACTAGCATGTTGGACTCTTAACCACTTTGGTTTATTCCTAAGTAAATTTATGCATGTGTAAATGAAAATAATCCCAACTTTATGCATATAAATTTAAGCTATGGATCCAATATACTATACATAGTAATATAACCTAAAACTTACAAAAACATCAATGGGAGAGAATATAGAATGAATTATAAATTATAAGAAGACTCCTAACATCATCTTTATTTTATTATCTTTCCTCCAAGGTCTTCAAATATATTCTCTAAAAATTATTGATTTACTTGTTGGATTTATTGATAATGGTGGCTTAAAGATTCAAGATGGATACAAGGGGATTAATGGCTTCTTGGATGCATAGATAATGTGGATGCAATGAGACTATGAAGTCTAATAGATATTTTATGTATTCCTAAATTCATTCAACCAAGCTTCATTCTTGGTTATTTATACGTTGGTGGGAGAGGATTAAAATGAATTTTAGATTAATAATAAATCTCTAGTTTTAGACAATTCAAGAGAGATAGAGAAGGCTTTATATTTTAGAAGTTTCAATATATTATTAGGGGTTAATATGGATTAGTTTAGGGGTTTAGGAAGGTTTAAATATCTAGGTGTGTAGGAGAGGTTATGGATAGGTTGGTTGGGGGTGTAGGTAAAATATTTTGAATTTTAAATTGGCAAGTGGGGCAAGTTGTTAGTAAATGATGTGGGATTAGTAGTTTAATGGGGTGTTAAGGGGATAATAAAAGGATTAATATAACATGGGGGTATAAAAATGTTAGCATGATATAGGAAATATATAATGGGGAATATATTTTAATTATTTAATTAGAAATATGGTTATGATATTAATTGTAATAAATAACAAGATTGGTGGAATAGCTAGTGTGGGTATATTTAGATGCATACACAAATAATTACTAGCTAAGTAAGGGGTTGTTGAATCAATAAATAAAAATATACTAGATGTCATTAATAAAATATTATAAAATAACCCTAGGTATTGGCATAAAGTTTTGAAGTTTGCATTATAGTCTAATAAGACTAAAATTAAATCTTTTCTAGGTATTTCCTTGTACCACATTATATATGTCCAAGATCCTATATTTATTATGAATCTAAGAATTACAACCTTAAATTTCATGAGGGATTTCACAAAAAACTAATGACAAAATTGAGACTCAAATCTTGAACCTAATATAACTAGAAGAAAAATGTGATGCAACACTACTGTATTTTAGTAAACACCAAGGGGTCATCAAACACTAGTTTGACAAGTGGGCAAAGGTGAAAGCCTTCAAAATATCTAAATTAGTCCTTATTTTGGACAAACCTCATGATAGAAAGGGATAAAATGGTAAATTTTATGCCTTGTGGTTGGGTCCCTAACAAATCTCTGAAATCCTATGTGAGAATGCATTTCACCTAAGGTGTTTAACTAGTGAATATGTTCTATTACCTATTAATGGATAGTTATTTAAACATTTCTACAAGGATTGAATGATGTTGAAAAATTCCTATATATACTTTCAATATACACTTAATATTTTCAAAAAATTATTAATTACCAACAATTTGTATCTTGAAAGAACCCATCAAGTCTCAATCTCTCTGAGTGTACACCTTAAGGGGTGCACCGAGAAAGGGGTGGGTAGACCATTGGTACTTCATAAGATTATTTTCCATTTTACCACTTCATATATACACACTTATCTCTTAAAACTATTTAACCTAACCTTATTTTTCTCAATTGTACCCATTCCAGTAATTTATCTTGCTTTATCCTTCTTATTCTTGCCTTGACCCCCTTTCACTAGTTTATTGTACTAGGTTGAATAGGACAACCTTGTACATTTTTTAGCCTCTGATTACTATATAAATCTGACTATGTTGACCCTATAATGTTTAGGGATATTTTTCACTTGGATTTTTGTTATCCCTTTGGCTAACCTACCTTAGGACCTAGTGATTTATCTCCCAAAAACATATAGGGTCGACCCTGTAAAATCAACATATTCAAAAGGATTTATGGAAAAATCCACCTATATATACAAGTTCATTTCCAACCATTTTAGAATAGATAAGTGAATAAGATTAAGTGTGAATGAACAAATGCTTATTGACCATTCTACTTGAGGAATAAAGCTTAGGGTTCCATACTTTGTTTGAAGATATGGATCTTGTCTTATGGAGAAGTATTTTGATGCATAGATAGATAATGTAGCCTAGATCTGATTTGTCTTTTTTATCCTTACATACCACAACAATCTCTTGAGAAGCACCTTGGCCAAGGGAGTGATTGAGACTTGGCAGGTTCATCTTAAAGGTAAGTATTCCTAAATTTATTTCTCCTTTGTAAGAGTAGATAGATAATGCAGTTGTGCTTCTCTCCCATGAATTATGACTTGGTATACATTGAAAAGAGTATGTGTATTCTATACATGTTTAGTTTAGTCTATTCTGTTTCTAACCCCCACTTTGTACCACAATCTTTGGTGAGAACTAGATTATATTTATTTTCTTATTTATTAGAATAGAGTGAACATTAAACATAAGACTCTTTTAGGGTTGTTTCATGATTATGTTAGACTATAGAATTTAAAACCCTTATTATAATGGTGTATTGAAACAAGTGATCCCATAATCAAGTCTAATGGATCCACATATTGGTCATGATCCTACTTAACAAATTTATTCCCAATTGAAAGTGTAGGTATGCTCTATATATTATGAGCTAGGATTGATTTATAGACATGATGCAATTTTTGATTACATACATTTTGGTGAACCTAACATGAATTAACCCTTGTAGGATTTGTTTATCTTATTTCATTTCTTTCATTATTTCATCATTATTTTTATCATATATTTTCCATAATAGATCAACTCTATCGACCCAGTATCTAACTTCTATGCATAATATTTTAGGTACCGGCTATTAGATTGACCCTATTAACCTAGTACAATTTTTCAAATTTCAAGACATCCAGTCCAAACTACTAGGTTGACCCAATTGACCTTGTATATTTTAGGTACTCAACAATAAGTTTTTGTAAATCTTGATCGAGCTAGTCGACCTAGTTAGCAAAATGTGCAAGCATATATTAAGGTTATTAAACAACACTCTTCATTATTTACATCTTTGATCCACCAAGGTTCCTTTTTATCTCTATATCTCTTTATTTATAGTCTATCCTTTTACAATTTTTAGTATTTAAAACTTTCCCTACATAGTCAATTGGATCGACCCTATCAACCCAATTTTGTGTTTTATGTGTTGTCTGGATAACTGGGTCAACTTTGCTGACCCTATTTATTTTTAGACCTTACTTCCATAGTATAATTTTGACCATGTCAACCATGTTTTTTATTTTCTTCATACATTATTGACTATATCAACATTTTACCTTGTTTCAAAGTTAGAATTAACCTTATATATTAGTAATTAGTTCACACTTTCTTTTCTTGTTGTTTGCATGCTTAGAATAGATCACATATACTAATTAGGTGGTTTTAAATTTATCATTTAGCTTAAATATTTTATATTTTATGCACACATGACCAAATAAAAAAATATAAACAAGCATTTTAAAATTTGTCTACCCAATGCCAACCTACTTGGATTTCATCACCAAAGGGGAAGCTGACTTGATGTTCTAGTCAAGTATAACAAATAGTTAATGGTATATTATATCTAAGCACCAAAAAACCTTATTGATATAGTGTGTTAATTGAGGGGGTAGGCCCTAATACCAATCCTATATCATTAACACTACATATCCCTTTCATCCCAAACTACCTAAAACCAACCTTAGATTGACATTGTAGTTCCTTACTTACAACCAACTTCCCATCACATTTAAAATCACATTCTAATAATATAATAAAAATTTATGTTGACCAATTAGTTAGCTCTTTATTTTCCAAATTGATTGCTTATTCTTTACTCAATTATATTTTTTATTTCAAAAACTTGCATTAGCTAGTATTGGTGCAAGGTTTTGTGTTGTGTGATTCAATTTGATTAGCCAGTGTTGATCAAATTGATTGTGTGTTTCATTTCAGCTCTTTATTTTAAAATTACGTGCAAAACTTATCTTGTTTCATTTCATAATTTATTATGAGCTTGTTAATTTTCCCTATTTGTTGTAATGGATCGACCCAATTAACCCTGTATCTTTTTTGAGCACTTTTTTACTATATCGGATCAACCCAATCAACCCTATACTATTTACAATCCCTATTTTATCTTTTTATAGCCAATATTCACTATGATGGATCAAACCAATTAACCCTATACTATTTTTAGACCTTGTTTTTATGATAGGTTGACCTAGTTGACCCTGTACTATTTTTGTCATTTCATATTTCCTTGCTTTATCATCTCTCTTTCCTTCCCTTCATCATTGAATTTTTTCTTGATAATAATTTTGAGTTGCAATCAATAGACATCATAAATTTTACCAACCCTCATAAGATTCCCATAGACAGAGAAGGGCTCCTCTCTTGGATGCTAATAATGTGCATATTTCCACTCACATATTGAACTATGGGACCCCTCCTAATACCTCTTCATAGTTTAATCCTCTCTTATCATTATAAGACCAACCCAATTTATAGTATACCCTTGAAATTCTCTTCTTTATCTCTAAATTTCCTCAATATCGAGGAAAATATCCTTCTAGCATTTACAATCTTATGATTAGTGGTCAAGTTAAAGATCCTCATTCACCTAATACTACATTCTCAACTGGATTTGGGGGTAACACTTTATTTTATTATCAACCTCTTCCTCAGATTATGACCCCTTGTCATACCATGACTTCTTCTTCTCTAATGTATTCCACCTTTGTGCCTAGTATATCCACTAACATGATAGGTTATACATCTAGTGGACCTCTCATAAGATCCACTATCCTTAATCCTTCAACTAGTGCATCATTTTCTACCCAAGGTAATCATGATTGTAGTGATTATTCTTCTCAATGATTCACTATTCCATATTTTCCTACAAAATCAAAATTTTCCACTAGTGCCTCACATTCTTATAGTTCCTCTCAAGCTCTTATCAACACCAATAGTAGTACCCAATCCACTACTACCACCTCTAATGCTTCTAATAATGATAATCAAACACATAAAATATTGTTACAAACACTTAAATGAATACCTTTCAAGATCATAACACAAATCAAATGATGAGAATGCAAAACCACCTTCTTCATCTTCAATCTCATCCTTATCCAATGGCTTGGGGTACACATAACCAGAATGTTCCCCCTCCTCCTCTTTGACATTCTCAAGGTAATATCATTCCTCAACCTCCTTTGGTCAACAAAACCATTAAGCATCTCCAAAATGAACCTTTCACTACTCAAATTTCTAACATTTATATAGGAAGTATCACACCTACAATTTATTAACATGGATTAGCCAATCCTACCCATAATCTTAAAACATTTGGAAGTCTTTATAAGGATTGGGTCAAATTGAACACCTTTTCTATTACCAAACTCTTAGCCAAAACTCTCACAGGCAATGCCTTATATTTGTAAAACCAACTTAGAACTAATTCCATTATAATTTTGGAGGATTTAGTGAATTCTTTAGTTTAATAGTTACAAACTAGTGATCTTTCCAAAAACACTTTGGCCCATTTCATAAATTTCAAACAACTTGAAAGTGAAACTATTCAAGCCTTTGTTAAAAGGTGGAAAACTTTATCAAATAAATGTGAACATAACATGGATAATGATAATATTTTCCATATCTTTACCAATGCCATTTTTACTAAACTTCAATATCAAGTCCACACTCTCTCTCCACATACATTGGAAGAGGCTATTAACCAAGCTAAACAACTAGATTTCTTTATGCATAAATTTGAGCCACCCAAACCTTCTACAGGTCCTCATCTCTTACTCAAGAAAAAAATTACAATATTACCAATGATGGTGTTATATATTCTTATGACACCATTCACAATGTCAAAGTTGTCATTCCTCCCACTTCATCAGTACCAGCTTCTCCTTCTCAACAATATACCAATCCTCACTTATCTTTACCAAACAACATTAATGTTTATAAACCTCTATATTTAGATAAATTTCTTAGGAATATACCTAGGCCTCTTCCATGATAACTTGACCCTACCATCCTATGAAATCTTGGTATGATCCTAACAATTTTTGTTGGTTTCACACTAGTTGGGGTCATTCTCATGAGACTTTTATACAACTTTGTAATTTAGCTATGGACTTTCTTCTTGGTCCTAATTTTGATCATGATTATATCATCCAAAATCATCAACAAGATTATGAAATTAATTTTAAGTATTTTAAATCACATTATAAATCCCAATACTTAAACCAAGCTAATGCTCATTTAGCTATCTACAAAGACCCTCATCCTAATCATCACTCTATCTAAAAAAATCAAGACAAAGCCACCCCTTCCACCAATAATTTAGAAAGTCTTATTGAACCCACTTCCAAAGAGAATGTGGTTAACATGAGTAATATGTGAAGGGTGGTTTATTTTATCGATTCCTAACCTATATACACTCCTCCATATAGAACATATCGTGTTATCCAAGATTATTCTCAAACTCATTTAAATTAGTTGGGGAAAGATGACCTTATTAATTTTGATGATCCAATTTCTTATTCTCCTTTAGATAACACTTTATTTTCTATTTATACCACCATTCATTCACATTCTAACACTAATTATGCTCAAATTTCCACTAACATTTCTTGTACTAATTCTCAAAATCAACTTGAACCAATTGTTTCATCTTCACAACACAATTTACAACCTCTTTCAAAAAATTCTCCTTCTTATCAACATATATTCCAATTCACTTCAGCTTCTCCTTTTGAGCACCTTCTTAATCATTATGCATCTATATCTTAAAACCTTCTTATGGGTTATGATGAATGGGATCCCATAATGGAGTTCAATAATCTCCCATCCCATATTTTGTTCCTTGAGCTTATGAGGACTTCTCAATGTCATATAAAATATCTTATACATCTATTACTCATGATGAATGTCCCTTGTCCTCCCCTAGTAGGATAGGAGTCATCATTACCTGGATCTAAGGATAGTATATTACAACAATGTGAAGAGATGTCTATCAACATTGATGAAACTATAGACACTTATCTTTCCTTAAAATTTCCTATAGCCTCTATGATTCTTGACAAGATTATACTTCATATGAATGATCCTCCCTTATTCATTAACATCCAAATAGGCAATATCCAAGTTAAGTGTGCATTAATTGATGAGGGTTATAGCACCTGTGTTGCCTCTATTGAATTCATTAAGATCTTTGGATATCTATAATGTAATATCAAGTATACATGAAACACCTACCAAGGATATGATAGAAGGCAAATACCTCCTCTAGGTTCTGTGTGACTTCGTATTATTATCCCACCTATCACTTTTCACATGAAGGTGATGATATTTAACTTTCCTTTTTATTATAACATCTTTCTTGATAAGCCATGGACTCATGATATGAGAGACATCACTTCTTTTGCCTACTAATGCATTAAACTCCCTCATAATAGAGCCATTTATAGGATTCAAGGTGACACTAACCCTTGGAATTTTGAACAATTCTAAGACCCTTGTTGTAAATATTGTCATTGATGTCAAAGGTCTAACATTATTGGTTATAAAGGCCCCATTTCATTTAATGGTGTTTTTAATATTCATATCTCAGCTAATATGTGTTAATATTTATTTAATATTAATGAATATATTTTTGGTTGCATATAAGTCAATAGAGGGACCATGGAGAAGTCAAAGAGTCATGGGGTAAAATATGAAAGAGTAATGGGATGAATTTTCTCATGAAGAGTCATCTTGAGGAATTCTAAGAGTCACCATGTGAAGACAATAGAGGTATGGCACATTTTTCCATGAAGGGACACTTTAAGGAATATGAAAAGCCACCAAGATAAATACAAAAGAGGAAAGGATGATTTTGCTTATGAAGGGTCACCATATGACTTTTAAAAGGCAAGGATATTAAGTTTCATGCAAGTTTGGTTCCATTTTCCATAAGGATTGAAGGGTCACAAAGGGTAAATGTGAAAGGTCATTTGGAAAGCTATAAATAAAGGCTTGATAAGCCATTGTAATATGCAAGAGAGTTCATAGTTTGTATTTGGATTTGAAGAGATAAAAGAAAGATATATTTTAGAGTTATATCATTTCTTAGAGTAAAAAACATTGAGAGATAGTTGTGTTTTATACACAATAGGGGTTGGTGCTCATGTGGGTTGGTGCTCACAAATTTTTTTCAAGGGGTTGGTGCTCTTATGGGTTTGTGATCACAAATATTTGTTGTGTTGGTGCTCGTCAAAGGGGTTGGTTCTCTTGCAAGTTGGTTCTTATTCATATACTTGAGATTGTTCTCCATGGTTTTTCCCACTTTGGGTTTCCACGTAAAAATTTGGTGTCTCTCTCTCTTATGTGGTGTAAATTATTATTTCAATTTTATTGCATATCTTGAATGTGTGATATAGTGGTTAAATAAAAGAAATTAGTTTAAGTAAAAATATATATAATATGCTGACTCACCCACCCATTTTATTATATTTTATGCTTAACAATTGGTATCAAAGCAGGTTCCTTTTGAAAAGGTTTTACAGCTTGAAGGTAGATCGAGAAAGCACAATGGCTAGAACACATGAAGGATTTTATATAAATAATGCACCTTTGTTTGATGGGATGAATTATGTTTTTTGGAGCATAAGGATGAAGACTTATTTGATGTCCCTTGTATTTGACATATGTCAAATAGTGGTGGAGGAATATGAAGAGCCACAGACACTTGTAACTACTCTAATAGAAAAGAAGGCAAGTGAAAATAATGCTAAAGCTTTAAATGCTATTTTATATTGTTTATGTGAATATGAATTTGTTAAAGTTATTCAATATAAATCTACTCATGAAACTTGGGTAAAACTTGATAGTATTTACAAAGGTGATGGAAAGGTTCAACAAGCTAAGCTTCAGACTTTTAGAAGATAGTTTGAGAGTTTGAAGATGGAAGAGGAAGAAAATATAGCAAGTTATCTTCTACAGGTTGATCAAATAGTTAATTAGATTCAAGGTCTTGGAGAAAATTTAGAATAATCAACTATGGTTCAAAAAAAATTGAGATCTCTACCATTGAGATATGATGCAAAAGTTTTGGTAATTAAAGAGATGAATAATTTAGCCAAGCTAAAGATGGATGAGCTTTATGGTATTCTTACAACATATGAGATGTAGACTAAACTAGATAAACCCTCAAAGAGAGAAGCTACTTTAAAAACATCAAAGAAAGAGAAGGATAATATTGAATAATCAAGTGATAGTTATAGCAATGACGGAAATGATAATGGAGCTCTATTCATTCGTAAGCTGAAAAAGGGCACAAGTAAATATCAAGGAAAATTAACTTTTAAATGTTTTAATTGTGAAAAGATTGGACATTTTGTAGCTAAATTCCCAAATAAGGGTAATGATGACAATGAATAAGGAAATTCTACACAAGAATAATTTCAAAGGTAAATTCAAGAAGGGATTCAAGAAGAAGAGTTTGTATTCTAAAGATCCTAGCTCAATCAAAGATAGTGGAGTTAGTGATTCAGAAGAAGAGATTCTATTCATGGCCATACATGAAGATGCCTCCACAATAAAAAGTATAGATGATCAAGAAGAAAAACATGATGAAGCCAAAGTGAATTTGGAATGCGAACTCATTTGTGCCTTAGAAGAGTTAAAATATCTTGAAAATAAGAATTGAAGATTAAAGCTCTAGATCAAGAAAAATGAAAAGGAGTCGAAGGAAATAATTTAATATCTACAAGCACACTTTGAAGAAGTCAAGAAGAATGAAGAAGATCTAATGGCATAGTTTAAATTAGTAAGTAAAGAATGTGAAAGGTATGTTATTGAAATTGCTTCTTTAAAAGTAGATCTTGAGAAAACAAATAAAAAAATCAATGATAGATTAACCAATGATTCAAAATTTGAGAATAACACTAATATGTTGAATAAGATATTAGAAAATAAAAAATAAATGTTAGATAAGATAGGTATTGGATTTGAAAAAGAGAAAGAGGAGGTCACTATTTTCAAAGACAAGGAAAAAGGAAAGAGCTATGTTGAAGCTCTTACAAAAGAAGAAATAAAAAGGGAAGAATTGGAGAATACAGAGGACATCTCAAACAAAGAACGTTGGAGGGAACAGAGCTACAAAAGGTAATCAGGTCCGAGATACACAAATAGGTCCTATTTTTATGGTTACTATTTTTATTGTAATGGATATGGTCATAAGAAAATGTAATGTCAAAAATGGCTAACAATTTCATAAATAAAGAGAAGGAAATTCGTGCAGAGTCATGCAGAAGTCACAACTCTTTTGCTCCTCTATCAATATTTAATGAAGAGGACATAATATGTTACAAGTGCAACAACTATAGACACATAGCTCAGTACTATATAATCATGTTAGAGTCAATCAAAAAAGATTAGAGTTTCAAGGCTCCATTCATCAAGAAGAAAGTTCATGGCAAAAGAAACAACCTGAAAAATCTATGTTGGTGCAGACAGCTTTGCATGCAAGAAATGAAAAAAAGCCATGGTTCATTTATAGTGGATGTTTGAGGCACATGAATAGAGACAAGATCAAATTAATAACCTTGAATAATATCAATGGTGGCATAGTAAAATTTAGAGATAATACTATTACCAAAATTCTTGGAAAAGGTACACTAAGTTTAGATAATGGTAGAACTAAAACTAAAAATGTTTTGAATGTAGAAGGTCTTAAGCATAATATTTGGAGTGTAAGTAAAATAAGTGATCAGGGGTACACACTAAATTTTTATGCATAAGGTTATGAAATTAGAAGAAAATATTTAGATGTGTTGGTTGCAGATGCTTAGAGAATAGGTAATAATTTATATATGCTATTGTAGACACCGAAATCGTGTCTAACCCCTGGTCGTCCTCCCCACTTGGTCCCTTTCCACTTCTAACCATGCCTAACCTATGTCTTATTAATTTAAAATAATTATCTTATTTTAAATTAATAATTCTCTCCCCCCTTGACACCTCACCCATGCCACCTCTCCTCTCTTTGGATTCCTTTCCCTTGGATACCCTCATGTATCACCCTATGACCTATTCCAACTTGCCCTCCACTACCCCTTGCCAAGTCTTAAATGATTTAAGACCCCATTTCCCTTATCCCACTCATTTCCCATGCCTATTAATCCACCTTCGACTATTTCTTCCCCCGACCCACTGACCTGACAGTTGGGAAAATGGATAAAAGGCTATTTTTAGCCTTTTTCCTGCCTTCCAGCCACCGATGTTGATCAACTATCGACCGACATCGGCGATATTTATGGCATCGGTTGCCTTCAAAATTGCATTCTTGACCTGAATGCATGATCCCATTTTTTCCAATCTTTGATCCACTTTTTTAATCTTCAATCATCCATCTTTTCAATCTCTTGAATCTGACCTTTTCACTCCTCAATCTTCACTCTGCCAACCTTTAGATCTCTCTCTCTCTCTCAGGTACACACAAAAAGCTACAAAAACAATAGGTACTCTACATCAACCACTCCACCAGCAATAGGGCCTCTCCACCAGCAACTGGTCTTCTGCACCAGCATCATCAACAACAAGAACTCTGCATCAGCCACTCTAGTAGCAATAGGTCTTCTTCATTCCATTCTCCAGCAGGTATGAGGTAAGTATTTCTACTATTTTCATTTCAATACTTATTTTAATTCATCTGTCATTTAGCCTATTACCCATTTTCAACCTCTCCTACCCGAACCCCTTCTGGACCACTCTCTCTCCCTTATTGCCTCTATCTTTTGTTTGGTCCCCTTTTCAAACCATTCTTTCTACCTGTAAAGACCCTACACAGAGCATCCAACCTGACTCAGACTCTCAGAGCATTCAAATAGATCCAGACCCCTTCTCAGATCCATCCACAGACTATAAAATCCATCTAGACCCCATCCAAAGACTACTGCCCTGACCGATGCCAGCCACAGAGACCACTGCCTTCACCGACGTCGGTAGACTAACCGACGTTGGCAGACTTGACCAACCGACATCGGTGACTGTGACTAGACTGATAGCAACATTCAGGTAAGCATTTGCTTTTATTTCTGTTTTAGTTTTTAATCATTTTAGTCTTTTATCATTCTACCTTTTATCAGACATTATTTTTATCAATCAGTGGGTTGACATCCCTCAAGGAAGTCTTTGTACTTCTAGGATCAAGCTTTTGCTTGGCAGCCCACTATCTCCTCATTTAACAACTTTTGTGTTTTAGTCTCTTTCTTCTACAGGTGTCATCCTCCACAACCAAAGAGGATTTCCTTCTATCATCTGGATAACAATGTGTAGACTTCATCCAAGTATGTACAAGCCCTAGACCATCTCTCTTAGTTTCTCATTTCCTTTTTGAATTTGAAAGTGAAAATCATATAGAAACATCCTGGCACGCCCAGTGGGACCATAGGGTCTTCCTTGGGTTCTTTTCTTTCTTTTCATATAGGTGCATTAGGTCTCTCCTTTTCATCTCTTTATTCTATCTTCCAAAAGACACCATTAGCAGGATTAAAAAGAAATCTTCTTTCTTTTCTTGCATCTTAGACTAGTCAAAAGTCATACTCTTCAACCCATTCTCAACTTGTTTTCATCTGAACTCATATTTTATTTTGGGCTTAAAATTAATTTCATTTCATTTCTTATTGTATGCATATTTAGTCTACATCTAGTAATTAAAAACCACATCATGAATTAATCATAGGCCACTTATGTTACACAACCAAATCACTTGCACAAATCAAACATCAAAACTTACCTGAGACAAGGCCCGACTGGGATTTCATCACCTAGCGGATACCTTACCCATCTCGGCAATCCCACTTGGACTTCACCACCAAGGGGAAAGCCCACTCTATTCTCTAGCAGAGGATAATCTCTAGGGAAAGTATATTTTGGCTAAGCAGAACTAGCTTATCACTGGGCTCGTGAAGTGAGCGGAGCTTGCTCCTTAGCACTAAGCCATGTACGGAACCTAACATAGACTCTTGAGCACCTAAACAAACCTAAAACCATCTTTAGACTACCTCTTATAGGACCCATTCTAAAAACCAACTTCCCCAAACACACTCTAAGGCATAAGCCAACAGGATTCTAAAAGTTGATTCTTCGGATTTAACGCTTAGGGTCTGCCTGTCTTCATCTATTTTTCTGTTCATATCTAGTTTTTTGAGCTAGTGAGGATGTTCTCTTCTTTTTTCCAAGAATCTTCAAATTTTTTGAGTTTCTAGAAACCACAGTAACCGGCATCAATTTTACCACCGACGTCGGTAACCTTTCTTCATCGTCATCGGTTATCTAACCGATGTCGGCCATTTGTTCTGACCGACATCGGTTTTTAAACCAACATCGGTCTCTATCCAAAACTTTTTTCCCAAAATAGCAACCTAAAACCTGACCCTCTTTCTGCCAAAACCAAATTCTGAGTTTTTGAAACTGAACAAACACAGTTTCTGAAACCTGACCCTTTTTTGCCTTGAATGGTTTTAACATGTAGTCAAACCAAGGCTCTTCTTGACCACGTGAGGCATCAACCGCTTCCGCCTTCCCCATCCATAACTAGTCCTTTAATGGAGTTTCATTCAGAGACCGAATGAAATCCAACTCAACTGACCCCGACTTAGACCCCCATTGTCCGTGAAGGGGACCAAGACTTTGAAAGATTCTTGGACCTCAATGTCAAAGCCCTCTAAAACTATCTCACAAGAAACCAAACGTGAGATCTTTTAGGTGAAGCGGTGATGACGTCAACACCATCCACTACCCAGTCTTTTATGACTCAAACTATTGCCTCAACCATTAATCTAACCATGGCCAATATGCAAAGTTTGGCCTCCCCATCTATTTTTAGACCAACCTCCATCGGGGTTTCATTACCCCCTCAACCACACGCAACTCAACCAAGTTCTACATTATATCAAAACTTGATTGTCTCAACTCCACACACTCTTGTGCCCATAAATGTAGGAGTGTCTACCTCCCCTTTTGCCAATGCCACCATGCAACCACCTATGGTGGTATCTAGTTAGCTTATGCTCTCTACCTTCATAACGCAACCACCCTTGGCCTCCACTTCTGTCCCAATGACTAGTTATCAATACGTTGCACCCCTAAAATCACAACTGACTACGTTTTATGCCCCTTCTAGCATCTTTCAAGCACCATAAAACCTAGGGGGTGCCCCATCCACTAATGCGTCAGTAGATCTCATCAAAATGCTGATGGATAAAATGTCTAGTCTTGAGACCGTCATTTTTGGTTTGAGTAATGCTCTTTCCTATGACCAAATTTGCAATGAACCCATCCATCCCTCCGTCCCAATCCAACCGTATCCTAGTTAGTGGGAGATTCCTAAATTTTCTCATTTCTAGAGTAAGGAAGACCCGCAACAACACCTATGAGCATTCAGGCATGCTTGTTATCTCATAGCCCATGACGATGCATTATTGTTATGCACCTTCCCCATGTTGCTTTCTGGCCCCACCCTTGACTAGTATAACTCTCTTACCAAACATTCTATCTTTTCATTCACTCAACTTGCCCAATTATTTCTTGACCATTTTTCTATCAATATCACCAAATAAGTCTCAATCACTGACCTCTACTCCATCAGGCAATTTGATGACGAATCAATAGTTGATTTTGTCACCCGTTGGAGAGGCTTGATTAACCAACTCTCCTTCTCCTTGCCTCAACCTGAGCTCATCGAGCTCTTTTCTTGAGCATGTGCCACCCACATCTCATCCACCTTGCGGGTTCAAACATTCCACACTTTTGACGAAGCTTTCACCATGGCCCAAAAGCTTGAACTCTGCACCATTGAAGAGGATAAGGTCAAATTGTGTAATACCAACGCAAGAGCCGATGACCCTTCTTCTTCCAAACCTTCTTCTTCCCATTCCAAACCCAAGGGAGTGGCCAACACTATGGTCATTAGATCACCATATTCAACAACAACTAACCAACCTCAACCTTCTACATCTCACAGCATCACAAAACAATTCCAATAACGGTACATCCAGTGTAACTACACTCCACTTGGAGAATCATACGCTTCCATTTTGGAAAAACTTGTCAAGCAGGGGTCCTCAATCTACCTCCAATCCGACCACCTCAATTCAACCCTTCAAAAGCCCTCCCTACATGGTATAGGGAGGCTGAATTCTATCACTATCATCGCGTCCACGGTCATGACATCAACAATTACCGAACCTTCAAGAACATCATTCAAGACATGATAGACAAGGGTGACCTCATCCTAGACAATCCAAATGCGCCACCCAACCAACACATTGATATCTTCAAACAACCCTTTCATAATCATTCGCCTACCCAAAATGATGTCCAGACCATGGCTGATAGCTCCCATGAGCATGATATACACACAGTCAACATGGTCTTGCCTCTTGTCCCTGACGAACCTCCTTCACAGGTGGAAGACCCCTCTTCCCCTATTTCTCCTCCACAAGATGAAGAACTTTCTTCTCCTATTAGTTCTCCAGTGACCTCTCTTATACTGGAGGATGCCTTGACCATACCAACACCATTAGCCCCACCTTCAATGGAGGACCTGACCTTTCCTACTCCTCAACCACAAGTAGAAGGCACCATCATTCCTGCCCTTTACCCTCTTGAGGAGTCGCACTCCCCTATTTCTTCTCCACTAAGAGAAGAACCAGTCCCTTCATCCATTTCGACTGAGGAAGACCCATTCATGGTTTCCTCTTGCCTTTTGCCTGAGACTGCTGCATCTCACTCACCTCCATCCACATTCGAACCCAAACCCATAACTAACCTTGCCTTGCATAATGGTGGCCCTCATCCCAAACCAAAGAAGGCCACTAAACCACACCGGAGGACTCCTCCCCCACCTTCATCATTACCTTCAATTTTAGGCCCGCATCCATCCACTTTAATAGGAGTGCTTCTGACTCCCATACTTCACAGAGGCAAGTTGCCTCCATTATCCCCTCAACCCATCAGACATATATTTCCTCCAGAACATCCAACACCTATCACCACCAAAGTTCCATCTACACATGTGGTTACACCATGCATGAAAATGATGGTATGACCAATGCCTCTTACGCCTCTCAAACCAAAGTCATCAACCCCCACTGTAACAAGACACATAGACCCATTAGTAGGTTCTTATGCCTTGCTGTTATGGCAATTGTTGTAGTCTTCTCGCATCAGTCTCCTACCTCTTAAACCATATCAAACTCTCAGACCAAAACCACCTTAGTTCGATGACACTCAGATTTATGCGTATCATCGCACACCTGGGCACGACACTGAGCATTATTTTGCCCTCAAGGTTGTTGTTCACCAATGCTTGGAGAAAGACACCCTTCTTCTTGACCATATTATCAACAAACCTTCAACACTGCCCCGCTCATCAACTCTCAGATCAAGACCATCTTGGTTTGACAACTCTAAATTTTATCACTATCATCAAAAACTTGGACATGACACTGAGCGTTGTTGCACTCTTAAAGCTGTCATTCATTAACACCAACCCATGCTTTTCAAACCTCATCACCTAAATCAGGATCTCCATGCCAGACTATTGTCCCTTTGCCGCCTTTAACCCCCTTATTAGACATCAACATAGTCAATCTGACCACCAAGCCTCAACTAACCTTGACCAATCTGTCAAACATTCTCCATAGCCACTGGGGGAATTCAACGTTCATCCAAGCCTCAATCAACCTTTCAACCCAGTCTCGACCAAATAACTCTCTTAATCCTAAACCTTGACTAGGCCTTAACCAAATCTTGACCAATCATCGACCAAATACCAATCTCAACCAAACTTCAACCAAATATTCAACCCAACCATTGACCAATCATCAACCAAATATCCATCGACCTGACCCTTGACCAAACATTCACCAACATCAACCAAATATCAACCACCTTCATGTCCAATATCAACCAACTTCTTAATCACCTCCAACACGTGACCAATATGGAGCAAAGTAAACAAAGACAAGTTTGCTCCAAATTGGTTCAGACCTTTCATCATCACACACAAGCATGGACCAGGGACTTATCAAGACCTGAGCCCTTTAATGCCTTACATCTGTGACCATTTTACTATTAGTCGAGTACTCGTTCACTTGACATTTAACTTGAGCTCATCCCTTGAGCAATTCCCCATCCTCTCCATCCTCATTCCTTTCAACCCTATTCCCCTAAACAAATCCTCTATAACCCTTTTATAAAGTATGGATGCTTTGTCTTAATAAAAGGGAGCCCTTGAACTTCTATAGTCTTGTCCATGACTCAAAATTCTATCAAAAATAAATCAAGATGTCAAAATATCCAAAGTCATAAACTCTAAAAAAAAGTAGACTGCTCCCTTGAAGGACAACTATACTATCACTGCTATAGCTAATAGACTGCTCCCTCAAAGGACAACTATTCAAAACTTCAAACATATATAAAGTAAAAATATAGACCACTCCCTTGAAGGATGGCTATGACTAAATCTTGCTACTCTCAGAAGCTTTCTGCATTGATCAGCTTCATATATGACCACAAAGTAAATGACATCTCTATGTAGACTTCCCGCATTGATCAGTCCGCCAAAAAAAAAAAAACATGTCATGGACTTGGCTTGTAGTTGTCTCAGGGTCTCCTATAAAAAGGGGCAAGGTTATCTCTACTCTAAAAAGGGTTACCCCTCTCCTCCTATCACATCACCTACTCAAGGGACTTCGAGCTCACTTTAATGTCAAAGTGATTCGATTACTTCTCTAACACAACCCATGGTCAACGATGTAATGCATGCATGGGGCTCTTGGTTCTAACAATCCCTATCTATGCCATCTTTTTGGTCTGTGTCAATGAAAGAGCAATGCGCCTTTCACCTTTTTTTTCACACTTTGGTCACATTCAACCAAATCATTTTCCCAAACCAACTCAACCCAACATTTTTAGACCAACAACATGACATCATGACATCATACATCATGACATAGTCCATTTCACATAGTTTCTATGGACACCAATACACATGGAAACTATCGACCAGACACAATTTATGTTAAGCATAAACCATTACTTGCTGAAGCATAAATAGCCCTCAATTCATTTTTAGCATACATCCATCACGAATATGGAAAATTGCTAGGGATGAAAGACCCCTCAACCAATGTTACAGAATACACCATCACACAATATGGAAAAGGTTGTAACATCATCTTATCCTCATCATTTTAACACATGACCCAACCAATCATCGACCATTTTGCCTCTTAGCCTGAACTACATTGGTCTGAGGCCCTAAGACCAGGGCTATATAGGCAGCACTCAGATGACATGACATCTTCTGGGGTTAGCTCAACCACCCTCATTTGTTCATCTACCTGATGGACAAACCATATCCTCATTTTGACCATGACTTGACCTCATCCAAGATCAATCCATAACTTTGACCCTTTTCCTCCCTTTTAGGGATAACTACATTGGCCTGAGGCCCTTACACATAAGGGCTATGTAGGTAGCACTCAAATCACACGACGTCTTTTGAGGTTAGCTCAGCCACATTCCTTCATCCATTTATCCACCTTGACCAATGACCATAGAGATCGTGACTATCTCCTCAGACTCTGACCACTTCCAAGACAAATGTTGCCTTGGTTGTTTTTGCATGTATGCTACCTCACGAATGGTTAGCAAAATTGTGTGCAGACTATTTTTGACCCTCAAAAGTATAGGATCGCAAGCCGCTTGATCCCCACTACTTGTGACATTTTCATGTTTTTAGGAGCACTTCCTGAGTCCAAGATACTTGGAACACGATGACCATTGGAGCTTCAGCTTAGATTAAATAACCTGATCAGCTACGACTAAATGATGGGGCCCAATTATTTCAATTTTGGCACTCCTTGACCTTTGACCTATGACAATTTGACCTAACCATCTCGTGAAGTGGTATGCATGTAATCACAACTTTTGTAGCATTCACACTCACACCTTCACCATTTCCATCCATCTCTCTATAAAATTGGCACCTGACATCAGGTTCCCTTCCCTTGACTCCCGTTTTGAGGGGGAATACCTCATCCCATAATCGGGGTAACCAAACCTCCTATTTTTGTCTTGTAGTTCATTCAAACAACCAACAGGACAAAATCAACTTTATCCCACACCTGGGGCAACCAACTCTTATTTTTGTCTTGCAGTTCATCCAGAACAACCATCAAGACAAAAAGGGGCAAATGTAGACACTGAAATCGTGTCTAACCCCTGGTCATCCTCCCCCTTGGTCCCTTTCCACTTTTAACCATGCCTAACCTATGTCTTATTAATTTAAAATAATTATCTTATTTTAAATTAATAATTCTCTCTCCCCCCTTGACACCTCACCCATGCCACCTCTCCTCTCTTTGGATTCCTTTCCCTTGGATACCCTCATGTATCACCCTATGACCTATTCCAACTTGCCCTCCACTACCCCTTACCAAGTCTTAAATGATTTAAGACCCCATTTCCCTTATCCCACTCATTTCCCATGCCTATTAATCCACCTTCAATCATTTCTTCCCTCAACCCGCTGACCTGGCAGTTGAGAAAATGGATAAAAGGCTATTTTTAGCCTTTTTCCTGCCTTCCAGCCACTGACGTCAGTCAACTGTCGACCGACGTCGGCAATATTTTTGGCATTAGTTGCCTTCAAAATTACGTTCTTGACCCGAATGCGTGATCCCAAATTTTCCAATCTTCGATCTGCTTTTTCAATCTTCAATCATCCATCTTTTCAATCTCTTGAATCTGACCTTTTCACTCCTCAATCTTCAATTTACCAACCTTCATATCTCTCTCTCTCTCTCTCTCAGGTACACATAGCAAGCTACAATAACAATAGGTACTCTGCATCAACCACTCCACTAGCAACAGGGCCTCTCCACCAGCAACAAGTCTTCTACACCAGCATCATCAACAACAGGGACTCTGCATCAGCCACTCTAGCAGCAACAGGTCTTCTTCATTCCATTCTCTAACAGGTATGAGGTAAGTATTTCTACTATTTTCATTTTAGTACTTCTTTTAATTCATCTATCATTTAGCCTACTACCCATTTTCAACCTCTCCTACTCGGACCCCTTCCAGACCACTCTCTCCCCTGTTGCCTCTGTCTTTTATTTGGTCCCCTTTTCAGACCATTCTTTCTACCTATAAAGACCCTGCACAGAGCATCCAACCTAACTCAGAATCTCAGAGCATTCAAATAGATCCAGACCCCTTCTCAGAGCCATCCATAAACCATAAAACCCATCTAGACCCTGTCCAAAGACTACTACCCTGACCGACACTGGCCATAGAGACCACTGCCTTCACCGACGTCGGTAGACTAACCGACATCAGTAGACTTGACCAACTGATGTCAATGACTATGACCAGACCGATAGTAGCATTCAGGTAAGCATTTGCTTCTATTTTTGTTTTAGTTTTTAATCATTTTAGTCTTTTATCATTCTACCTTTTATCAAACATTATTTTTATCAATCAGTGGGTTGACATCCCTCAAGGAAGTCTTTGTACTTTTGGGATCAAGCTTTTGCTTGGCAGCCCACTATCTCTTTATCTAACAACTTCTATGTTTTAGTCTCTTTCTTCTATAGGTGTCATCCTCCACAACCAAAGAGGAGTTCCTTTTGTCATCTAGACAATGGTGTGTAGACTTCATCCAGGTACATACAAGCCCTAGACCATCTCTCTTAGTTTCTCATTTCCTTTTTGAATGTGAAAGCGAAAATCGTATAGAAATAGCTATCATACATCAAATGTCAAATATGTTGTTTGAGTCAAATTGAAAAAAGTTGGATATGACACAAGAGAATGGGGCACATCAATTTTGACAATCTTGTCAACATAAACAAGAAGTAAGTAGTCATAAATCTTCAAAATATTACAAAGCCATCCAACATTCTTTATGAACCTTGTTAGCATGCGAAGCAAGATAGAAGGGGATTCAAAACAAAAGAGTACTTGACCACTCAGATTCTAGAGCTTGTTCACACTGATCAGTGTGGACCTATGAGAACTCAAATTACTCAAAGTGAGAAACATTTCATGTTACTTATTTATGATATTTCATGTATGACTTGGGTAATGTTTTTAAAGAAAAAATCAAAAGCTTTCAGACATTTCAAAGCATTAGTTGAGAATGAACCCAGTTTGAAGATTAAGTTTCTAAGATTAGATCAAGGAGGATAATTCATGTTAGATCAATTTATTAAGTTTTTTTAATATCATGGAATAAAGAGACATTATTCAACAACCAGAACTCCATACAAAAATGGAGTAGTTGAATGGAAAAATAGAATAGTTTAGGAGATGGTGAGGACAATGCTAAATGAATCCAAGATAATAGATAAATATTAGAGAGAGGTAGTTGCTATATTAGTGAATATTTATAATAGATCATTATTGAGAGTCAATAGTGACAAGACTCCTTATGAGCTATGGAAAGACAAACCAACAATAGTTGATTATTTTAGAGTCTTTGATAGCAGATGCTTCATAAAGAGAATCGATGAAAAAATTCGTAAGTTTGAATCTAGAGTAGATGAAGGTATATTTATTTTTTATTATTTAAAAATTAAATATTATAAATATTACAAAAAAAGAACCAAGAAAATTGTTGAAAGTATAAGTGTTGGGATAGAAGAAGATGAAACATAAAGATTTAGTGATCCACTAGACATTCTTGAATTCATTAAAGAGGAAGATTTTGAAGAATCAGATGAAGATGAGAAAAAGGACAAAAAAGACACCAAAACTCCATCCAAATATTTTTAGAGTAATCATAATGAAAGTGACATCATTAGGGACATAAATTAAATAATTCACACTAGAAGAATGATGGTAAGTGAATCTGAGCAAGTTAATTTCTCTTTGTTATCCAAAATTTAGCCTAGAACTTTTTTTGAAGCTAGACATAATAAGCATTAGGTTAAGGCTATGGATGAATAATTAAATTAGATATAAAATAATTATACTTGGGAATTAGTGCCTACACCAAAATATCATAATGTGATAGGAATATAATGCATTTATAGAAATAATTTGAATGAAAATGGAGAAGTGATTAGAAATAAAGCAAGATTAGTATGTAAAGGATAAGCTCAGATTGAGGGTATAGATTTTGAATAATATTTTGCACTAGTGGAAAGGATAGAGGCTATTATAATGTTTCTTGCATATGCAGTGTTTAAAATTTTCAAAGTGTTTTAGATGGATGTCAAATCTGCCTTCCTAAATAGTAATCTAGAAGAAGAGGTCTACATTGAGTAGCCAGAGGGATTTATTGTCTCAAATATTAGTATCCATGTATGTAGATTAAAGAAAACATTATATGGATTAAAACAAGCTCCCAGAGCTTGGTATGCTAGACTTGATAAGTACTTGCAAGATCAAGGTTTCAAGAGAGGATTTATTGATAGTAATCTCTACATCAAAATAAAAGGTGAGAATCAATTGATTTTTATGGTATATGTTGATGACATCATTTTTGGAGGAAATAATGAAAATATGACAAAATAATTTTTTGATAATATACAAAAGGAATTTGAGATGTCTATGCTTGGAGAATTGTCATTTTTCTTAGGATTACAAATATTTTAGTCAGATAAAGAAATTTTCATATTTCAAAGTAAATATGCCAAGGAAATGTTAAATAAATTTGGATTTGAGTATTGTGAACCAATTGGCACACCAATCTGTATAGGAAATAAGGTGAGCAAGGATGAATATTCACCTATTACAAATCAATTTTTGTATAGATCTATGATTGGTAGTCTTTTATATTTGATAGCATCAAGGCCAGACATCATGCATGTAGTAGGTATGATTGAAAGATATTGATCATCTCCAAAAGATATGCATGTTTAGTTGGTGAAGAGAATATTCAGATATATCAAGGGGACATTGGATTATGGATTATGGTATCCCATTTGCAAATATTTCACTTTGGTTGCTTATACAAATTCAGATTGGGCAGGGTGCTTGGATAATAGAAAGAGTACAAGTGGAGGATCTTTCTTCATTGGTGATAGCTTATTATCATGGCTAAGAAAGAAGTATAATTTAGTATCAATTTCTATAGTTGAAGAAAAATATATTATAGCGGTATTATGTTATACTCAAGTGCTTTGGATGAAGCAAAATTTGGAAGATATCAAGGTAAAGTATGATGAACCTATTTCTATTTTTTGTGATAATACAAGTGCTATTAATATTTTCAAGAATCTAGTGATGAATTCAATAACAAAACATATTCCCATTAGATATCACTTCTTGAGAGAGAAAGTTGAAGATCAATAGGTTAAGATGGAGTATATCAGTACTACATAGTAGATTGCAAATATTTTCACAAAGGCACTACCAATAGACACATTTTAGTATCTATGAGAGAAGTTGGGAGTAATTTATTTTAATTCCTACCATTGAGGTTCAACATCAATTGAGGGGGAGCTAAGTGTTATCTCTAGTTAGGCCCTTTGCCATTGATGTTAAAGGGGGAGAATAATAGGTACAGGTGTAGAAATAGGTACAAGTTACTATAGTAAGGGGGAGTTACTATATGTTTTTTAGACGGTAGTATGTGTAGGTTTCAGGATGTGGTAGTTGTAATTTGAGGTTACCATTAATTAGAAAGGGGAAGATTGTTGGAAATATTGTCATTGATGTCAAAGGTCTATCATTATTGGTTATAAAGGCCCCATTACATTTAATGTTGTCCCTCAACATTAAAATGCATTTCATGAATATATTTTTGGTTGCATATAAGTCAAAAGAGGGCCCATGGAGAAGTTAAAGAGTCATGGGGTAAAAGATGAAAGAGGAATGGGATGCATTTTTCATGAAGAGTCATCTTGAGGAATTCCAAGAGTCACCATGTGAAGACAAAAGAGGTATGGTGCATGTTTCTATTAAGGGACACTTTGAGGAATAGGAAAAGTCACCAAGATAAATACAAAAGAGGAAAGGATCTTTTTTCTTATGAAGGGTCACCATATGACTTTTCAAATGCAAGGATAGTAGGGTCATGCAGTTTTGGTGCCATTTTCCATGAGGATTGAATGGTCACAAAGGGTGAATGCCAAAGGTCATTTGGAAAGCTATAAATAAAGGCTTGAGAATCCATTTGTAATATGCAAGAGAATGCATGGTTTGTATTTGTTTTCAAAGAGAGAAAAGTAGGAGATATTTTAGAGTTCTATCATTTGTTGAGTAAGAAACATTGAGAGATAGTTGTGTTTTATACACAATAGGGGTTGGTGATCCTATGGGTTGGTGCTCACAAATATTTGCAAGGGATGGTACTCACAAATATTTATTGTGTTTGTTCTTGGAAAACTGTTTGGTGCTCCTACAAGTTGGTGCTTGTAAACTTTGTATTTTGAATTGGTGATCATTCATATACTTGATATTTTTCTCCATGGTTTTTCCCACTTTGGGTTTCCATGTAAAAATATGGTCTCTCTCTCTCTCTCTCTCTCTCTCTCTCTCTCTCTCTCTCTCTCTCTCTCTCTCTCTCTCTCTCTCTCTCTCTCTCTCTCTCTCTCTCTCTCTCTCTCTCTCTCTCTCTCTCTCTCTCTCTCTCTCTCTCTCTCGTGTGGTGTAAATTATTGTTTTAGTTTTATTACATATCTTTAATGTGTGATTAAGTGGTTAAATAAAAGAAATTAGTTTAGGTAAAAGGATATATAATATACTAGTTCACCCCCACCTCTTAGTATATTTCATCCTTAACAACCATGGTGTCTTCAAGGTTCCTACTCTTGAACCTTTACCCAATGTTTCATTATATGAGACTCAACATCATAATTTCCCACTAATTCAACTCAAGGTTATAATGGAAATCCAAAAATCATCAAAAACATTTCCCCTAACCTCTTATATTATAATGATGATGAGCTCGATGGATTAACCTAAAGGTTAAAAAATTTGATATCTTGCCTCACCTCATCTCGAAACTTCCTACTTCCTTGCAACCTCATTCTCACAAGCCTCCTTATGATGATATTCCCATAGTATTGACTAAGACTCAACATTCTATTCACCACACTTCTTCAAATGACAAGATTATCCCTACTTGTGTCATTGATATTCACACCCTAGATTATGATGATGGTTATTCCCTAGATGATCCATTCTTAGGTAATCTTATATAGGATTGTGATGCTAATATTGTTCATTATAATTCTTCTTTACTTAACTATTTTTGTGTATCTTCCTTTATTTATAGTTCCTGATTTTAGTATTTTCCCTCTTTATAATAGGGTAGAGATGGCACCAATACCTCCAACTTTTTAGGAGCCTCACAAGAGTATGTTCATAGATCATGTTATGATCAGGGCTTACTACTTTGCTAAGTACCATGATCACCATCATTCGTTTACTCTTGAGATTAGTATGACCCTTATTAGACATTTTATAGATCCCACTCCTCCATCAGTAGATCCCTTATCAGATCACATTCCCACTCCAACTATAGTTGAGCCAATTCTTACTCCTATTATAGTTGATCTTGTTCCCACTCCTACTCTTGTTGAGCCTACCCCTCTTTCTCATCCTATTACTCCTTGTATTGAGCCTAGCTACATTCCTCCTTCATCACCACCTTCTCTTGGTGATGTTTTGTTTCCCTTGCCTAAGATGGCTCTATTTCCCACCAAATGGGCTAATGAGTCTTCTCCAGTTTATTCAAATATTATTATACATCTTTCTGTGAGTGTTTCTCTTAAGACCAATCACAACCATATATGTTTCTTCCATGGGATAGATAATCATTCTTATACCCATTATCACAAGTTACGATAATATATTAATATTTTACATCCTACCTCTCCTTCCTCAGACAAAGTCATGCCTCTCCTAAAGTTTATACCTAAATATATACCTAAGTATGATGAGGTTTATTATATGTGGAAGTAATGTGGCACCTATCACACTGATCATTATCACATCATTCAACAACATCTTAAATATCACCTTATAGATATTACCTAACCTTCTTCCATTCCTCCCATAGGTCATCCCCATAAGAAGGATTTTTCTTCTTCTCCCATGGATCCAACTCCAGTGGTTCCATCCCCTCATATGGTCCCTTCATCACCTTTCTTGCCTCTACCCATGATTTATTCACCTATGGACCTTACCTCACCTATAGATCCTACTCCACCTATGAGTCCCTCACCTGTGGATCCTTCTCCACTGGTGATTCCTGTATCTCCTATAGATCCCAATCCCATGCACTCCTAAGCATCCCTTGCCTGATTTCCCTCCTCAAAATGATCCGTCAAGTATTCCTAATTTTTTAGTTGAGGATATTAGAAGAGAATTATTTTCCCAATTTTCATTGAATATTCATGAGACATTATCAATAATTCATATCCAACTTCATAAATATTTATCTTATGTCTTAGATAATGTCTGTGGGAGATTTTATTAGTATTTATGAGCACATGTGTGGTGCCTTTACATTACATTTTGATTAGACATGTGATCTAATTTTATTTTGATATATCTATTATATCATTTGACATTATGTCAAATTCATATTTTTCTTATATAGATCTTACCTTTTTTTACTATATCTTGCTTATATTATCATTTATATTTGCATATGATTGTCTTTTTTTATCATTGTATTCTATTTATTTATTTATTGAGTTTTTCTCAAAACTCCCTTCTTGCCTTCATGATTTTTTTCTTTCTTATCTCTATTTTTCACAGATAATTCTCATTATGACATGGTTATACAAACCTTGTTCCCTTTGGTTCTTATCTCCTTTTATCATGTGACCAGTTATCAAACAATGTATCTAATTATACTTTTCTTTCATCGATCCACCTTTGGATCTCCTTTTTTCCTTCTCATTTTCTATAAAATAAGTATTTACATGGTTGAGACTTGAGATCACATGATACTTCATTATTAAGCCTAAGTGTCCTAATCAATATTTGTCTTTGGTTACTTAGCTTCCTTTAGCCTAAATCTCATTATTTTGTATCACTACATCTATCATTATTGGTCATTACAAATCCATATGGAGGAAGAATCTTAAAAATCCATAAAAATTTAAAATCCAAATCATTTAAAAAAAGGTAATGATATAAAAGGCAAAAATATTCTTAAAAGTCAAATCACACTAAAAGACATGATTCAAAGTACATCTCCTTCTTCTAGTAAAAGCTCAAACTCCATAGTTGGCCTCACAATTAAATTAAGGTCCTTTGGGCTATGGGAGGCTAGTAGATTAGAAAAGGAGAATAAAAAAATATTCTAGTGCTACCTACTTTCTCACGTAAGTACCCAATCTTTGCAGTAGACCAATGGCTTTGTAAGGGGTCCTAAGGAATGGGGAACACATCATTGGAATGTAGGTCCATTTTACCTTTTATTATACCAATATACCTTCATGATTTGATCTCATTATCACACTTGTTTTCCTATAAACTTTTATGTCTATAGTGAATAGGTTTCCTTTGTACATTGATGGTCACTAGTCACTTAGTGTCTTCTCATGTCATTATTACGCCTGTTGTATCCTAAGGTCTTCTCATAAGACACCTAAGTCTTGATTTTTACACTCCCTTTTTCAATCCCTATATCCCTCATATTTTTTCTTGAGAAATATTATTTTGTCTATTGATCACTCCCCTTGGGATTTCATTTGTGAGTTGCATTGTAAGACTGTGGATAGGACCTAGCATTCCTCACAAATTGCCAAATTTTTCCATCTTATTACCCACATCCTTTGTTATTTGATTGTCTTGATTTTTCCACCCTAGTGGTTTTCTCTTTGTGAGTTTTATTTTAAGACTGTGGATAGGACCCAACATTCCTCACAAAATTTTCTAACAATACAGGTCATAAATAAAATTACATGTGTCAAATAAAGATAATCTATGATTAATTATGAAGTTACACATCATTAAATTGCCTCCCAACTTGATTTAGTGTGTTTTATGCTTACTTTATTTCTCTTTTGCTTTTATCTTCTTATTTTTGAGTGCATGTAAGAATAAAACCATTTCTTAAATTTTTCCTACTTTCTAGATTAAATTAGTGTGATAAATTTAAGACCAATCAATTTTTTTTCTCTTATACTTCCCAATGTGATTTAGTATAATTGATTGACTTAATTAAAAAATTTATACCATTTTTTCCCTTTTACATACATTACATTTTATTACATTTTTTTCATACTTCCCAACATGATTTAGTATGATTTTACTTGTTTTATTTTGGTGTAAAAATCTTTCACTTTGGTTTAAGAAAAAATTCCTTTTTATCATATTGTTTTACCATCCCTTGGTTCTTTATAATTCATCATTTTATTGTTATTACACATTTCCCAACTTGAAATAGTGTGTAGTACATTTTTTATTGATTATATTTTACCAAGTCCTTTTTGCCTATTTTTTAAACCATGCATGTGTTTTACATAATGATATAAAAGAGACCACATCTCATATATTTCCTATATCATATACAACAAATAAATACATGTGATAGAAATAAATCTATCCAAATCATCCACAACCACAAACATGATAACAAAAACATACACAATAAATAACAATATGACAAAATGATACATCATATATATATATATATATATATATATATATATATATATATATATATATATATATATATATATATATGTATATGTATATATATATATATATGTCATGAATTTTGATACAACCAGTACAACCATATATACAATTATCTAGCTCTATGGTTAGACTCCATCCTATCTATCTTATGGCCTAGCCATGTTACCTACTAAGGCCTCAATCTGAATCCTCCAAATTGTATGATGTAAATAGGTCATCCAAGATATCAATCCATCCACCTATCCCTTGAAATGTGCCTCCCATGCCTATATCTGCACCAACTAGGCTAAGGTCTCCATGTGTGTCACCCTCTCCTACTCCTGCACCTATGTCATACGAGTCAAGGTTTTTGTATGTGCCTATATCATCTACATCACTATAGACAAATGTGCAACTCTCTCCTCTACTAGATCTTGCAATGCCTATATTTTTCATGTACCCATATCTATTGATGCTTGCATCTTCTTTCTTTATGCTCATATTTACCTCACTACCTCTCTAACTAATCTATACCAACTTGCCTAAGCTAGGATAAATGGTACACTGGGGTCATATAATACAATAGGGTCATATAGTAGTAGAGTATCATTTAGGATTTCATGGAGTGATATCCTCATAAGGGACCCATATCTCTCCTCTTCATCCTCAGTTATGCTTAAAAAATCACACCAAGGAAGATATTAGATCACTGTTATATCTCAAACTATCTATCTACCTCTAGTCTCTATATTAAAATAAAAACTTAAGAAATAATTTAATCATCTTTATTATCTATGTGTCTTGGTCACTATAGTCTCACAATTTACATGACTTCCTAACATAGTCTCTCCATATACATGGCCTCCTATCACCTTATCTATATGCCACCTCCTCATCTTAAATTTTTATATCATTTATAACATCTACTTTACCTTGTGCCTAAGTGGCCTCTCTATCATTTATATCTCCTCTATCTCCCCTACTAGGTCATTAGGTATGGTGATAGTCTTCACTCTCTTCTATTCCTCCTACTTCCATTGACATTGTGTCCTCAATGGTCATATCTCATCTCACAATAGAGTTGGTGGTGGTATTTATAGTGCCACTACCTCCACACCCCTCTCTTACTACTCTACTCCTTGTTGTGCTCATCTAGTCTATGGTCACTCATGACATGGTTTGAGTATCAACCTCATCACTAGTGGCCCTAGTTTCCTTCTCCCTTATGGCTCTCTCACATTTTGATCCCACTACTTGAGCATCAATATCAATTTTTTTGGATGATGTAAGCCCAGCTATCCTATTACTCATTCCATTAGATGTGGCTCTCTCCACTAGGTGTAATGTCCAACTACCTCTATCCTCACTATAGCTAGTGTAACTATGTACTAACTTAGCATGGAGTCACTATGTACCCATATGTGTACCACACTATATTTTTTCATCTCACCATCTATAATGTTAGTACATGGGGCACAACTTACACTACATATTTCTCTCTCCATCTTTGTACTTGAGGTGACCTATCATCAACAACATAGGGAAACCTAGCTAGCTTATACATGGGAACCTTCTCATATATCTAAGCCATTAGTAATATGATTACTCCTATCAATTTATACCCTCTAACCATTACCTCATACATATCATACATGAGCTAAACCTAGATGATAAAATTGAGATCATAGATATTTCCTCGTCTAGGATCATCCTACTCAAGGCTACCATAAATAGTGGTACCTTATCATCTAATTTGTGACATAACACTCACTGTGTCATAATCCCTATCATAGATTTCTATATATCTATAATATGTGATGCATCTATGTTGAACATACTAAGTCTCCTCTCACCAATATCATCTATGAGCATGTAACCCACATGGCAAAGGCTCTCCTCTCCTCCATGCTATCTGGTATACATGTAGTCATTAGTGCTCCTACTACCGATAGCCCTAAGATGGCATACACATCCTCTAGAGTGATAGCTACCTCTAAAACATCCCCATCCACATCCCATTTGATTGTGTTAGTCAGTTATTCTCAACATCCCAAAAACATAATTAATAGATCCACACTCAAGGGAATTTTACACATGGTAGCTATCCCTCCTAAGCTTATAACTAATAATTTAGCTCTATCTCCTATTGTCAGATGCTCTAGTAGATCTAGTAGTCATGATGTATCTACCAATCTCAAAAATCTAGGTCATCCCTACAACTAATAAATAACAAAAGATATATTAAATCCTCTATGTCATGTATAATCATAATACATTCTTTTTACAATTTCAATAAAAAAGCCTAAATTGCTTTAATTTATTCATTTTTACATATTTTTAGCCTATTCAATCCTTTTTGCCCTTACTTGATCATTTTAGGCCATTTTATCCCTCTTTCAGCCTTTTTCACACATTTTCATACCATTCTAATTCTTTGGTCAACCTAGTTTGACCAAAATTTCCCTATTTTTTCCTTGATTGACTTAAAAAATATGTCAACTCTCTTCCTTTCCCCTCCCTAGTAATGTGTTGTCATTATAGACCTTTTGGATTAGTTGGAAAAACTATAGCAGTTGGTAGTCTATAAAATGTATAAGGTCATCACATACCTACTAGGTTGATAGTGTGGATTTTGTCAAATTTTAGCCTACTAGGTTGACCTAGTTGTTTTTCACTGCCAACCCCTTGTATTTTCCTTAAAAAGTGTCTTTTTTAGCTTTCTCCCTAGTTCTTTCCAACCCATTTGTCTAATTATTTTTTCATACCTATAAAATATAATTTGGCTTCATTCTGACATTTAGAAATGCTATTTTTTTTTTCTAATATTACACTTAATTCATTAAATTAATCCAAAACTAGCTTAAGATTCATAGTTGCATACTTGTAGTGCACCTGATGCTACTCCTACAACTCACCCTCATCTAGTTTGTTGTATCCTCACCATCCTAACTCATTTGGTCTTCAGAGTTCCTTTTCTCTTCTTCACAAGTTAAAATAACCAAATGACTTCTCTTTTCCCTTATTTAAAAACACTTTTCAAAATTCAAATTCTTCAATTATTTTTAGCCAAATTCCTTATTTTGCTTATATCTTTGTTTCTATTCATCCATTTTCAAAACCATAAAATACATTGGATTTATGATGATGTAGAGAATATTTTTCACTATCATACACCTATATTTCAAAAAAATTGATTTTTGGCTATTTTTTGCACTAACTTCTATTGGTTTGCCTAGAGTTATTCACATTGGACACCTTCACATCTCTTGTAGTCTACTTATTTATCTAAAACGCTAAGGTAATTAAGGGTTTTTGTTTTTCAAATTTTCCCTTTCCTTTATCTTATTTGTTTCTTATTGAATTTTACATAGCATCAATGTTGTGTGTTATCATGTTTTATTTCTTGAAGCACCATCTTATGTTGCACTTATGTGACACATGATGAGCTTCAAGTGGGGCATATGTATACACATAATATTTACAAACTTTTATTGATTAGTGACACTTTTTATCTTATAGTAACTCATCGAGTTTCAATCTCTCTAAGTGCACACCTTAAGGGATACATCACAAAAGGGGTGGGTAGACCATTAGTGCTTCATAAGAGTGTTGTCCCTTTTTCCACTTTATATCTACACACTTATCTCCTAAAACCATTTAACCTAAGCTTATTATTCTTAGTTGTACCCATTCTAGTCATTTATCATGTTTTATCCTCCTTTTTTTGCCTTGTCCCCCTTTCAATAATTGACTATACTAGGTTGACTTGGTCAATCATGTATAGTTTTCAACCTCTAATTACTATACAAGGTCAACAGGGTCAGCCCTATACTATTTAGGGATACTTTTCACTTGGATTTTTGTTATCCCTTTGGCTAACCTATCTTTTGACCTAGTGATTTATCTCCTAATAACATATAGGGTTGACTAGGTCAACCTTGTATAGCTAACATATTCAAAAAGATTTAGGGGAAGATTTGTCTATATATACAAGTTCATTTCCAAGCATTTGAGAACAGAAAATCAAATAAGAATAAGTGTAAATGAACATCTACCTATTGACCATTCTACTTGAGGAATAAATCTCAGGGTTCCATAATTTATTTGGAGATATGGATCTTGTCTTGTGGAGAAATCTTTTGGATGCATAGATAGATTGTGTAGCCCAGAGCTGATTTGTCTTTGTTATCCTTACATAACACAACAATGTATTACAAATCACCTTGGCCAAGGGAGAGATTGAGGCTCGACAAGTTCATGTTTAAGGTAAGTATTCCTAACTTTATTTCTCCTTTATAAGAGTATTTAGATAATGTAGTTGTGATTCTCTCCCATGAATTAGGATTCTATATACATTGTCGTGAGTATGTCTTCTATACATGTTTAGTTTAGTTTATTTTTTTTCTAACCCCCACTTTGTGCCACAAGCTTTGGTGAGCACTAGATTAGATTTACTTTCTTTTTTGTTAGAACAAATTGAACATTAAACCTAAGACTCTTTTAGGGTTATTACATGATTGTGTTACCCTATAGGCTTTGAAACCCTTCCTAGCATGGTATATCATGAAAAGTGATCCCCTAATTAGGTCTAGTGGATCCCTATATTGGTCATGCTCTCACTTAAAAAATGTATTCCCAATTGGAAGAGTATGTATGATCTATCTTCTATGAGGTAAGATTGATTTATAAACATGATGCATTTCTTATTGCATACAATTTCTATTTCCATTTCGTGATTTTGTTTCTAATTCCTTTCCTACTTTCATCATTAGTTTAGTTTATTTTTCCTACTTTTCATAGTTTTTATTATTAGTTCATCCTCATTGTTTATCTCTTTTTTTCCATACCTACTTATTTTGCCTATAGGTTCCCTTATTGATCAAATAATGATGAATAGATGGCTTGTAGATAAGAAATATGAATGACATTTTGGTGCATAAGTACTCTAAGTAATTTGTAATGTTAGATTATGCTTTTGAATCAATTTTAAAATATTAAACTATTATGTGTGTTATTAACTTTTTCAAGTTGGGTTAAGTATGGATAAGCTCTTTGGTCAATGAAGACATTCTCTCAAAACCAAACACAAAAATCACATCTTAATGGTTTTTGGGTTGGCCTAAATGAAACTACTATAGTGAATATCTAAGGTGAAAATTTTATAAATCTACCTTTTGCTTGCCATGATGGTCCCCAAACTAGAATTGAGATGTTGAGAAAACAAATCGAAAAGAGAAAAACTAAACTAAACTAAACTAAACTCTACATGGTGATTGAGTTAGTTAAAATATAGAGGGGCTCTAAATTTAACTTTATATGGTTTCCAAAAACAAGATAGACAATTTGTATGGGTATATAGATATATAAGGCTTGGGGGAAGCCACCCAAAACCCCCCAACATATAAAATGAAGTTGAGTTAGTTTAAAAATAAAGGGGCTAGACTCTATATATATAATGGGCAAATGGGTCTAGAATCTATATATAGAGGGGGTGGGAAGGGGTGCCAAATTTATAAAACAAGAAAAGAAAATAATATCACTTTCTATAAAACTCAATTCTTAATTGATTTAGGCAACCTCTATTAGGGCTATGTATGCCCAGCTAGCAATAGAGCAAGGCCTTGAGTGGGATCAAAGATAACTCCACCAAGGTTATGGACACCTGATTGGTAGTGGAGCAATATCTAGGTAAGTGTTCTCAAGGTAGGATTTACTAACTTGATGATGGGATCCATGTTAGATCATCCTTGCAGGTTATAATAAGTAGTAGTTAACTCATTTTCACACACCCAATCAATGAGAATTTTAGATTTGGTTTCTTATTTATTCCCATCTTCTCCTCTCTTAAATCCATTTATGTTCCATGCATAGTTTCATCTAGATATTATGGATTCATATACATGCTTATTTTATTTCAAAATACTCAATAGTATTTTATAGTATAGTCATTATTTGTTGTTTCTTGCACAACACACCCTAATCTCTTCTAAAATTAGGAAACCTCTTTTTGATTTTTATGGGTGCTCCCTTTTGTGCTTATGACTCATTGGTCTCAATTCTCCTAGAATTACTTTGGTAGTTTTCCTTAGTTTTCATGTCAAATTATAACCCAAAAACCACCACCATTATAAATACCACATTCATGTGATGAAGTTTCGTGTTTTATACATAGCATAAAAATAGAGTCTTTCCCCTCTAATATATGTTCAAATGTCTCTCTTGCTCAAATGTACACACTTTCATCCCCACATTACCTAATGTATCTCAATTTTTGTGCATCATGTAACCCTAAAATTAACTTGGGTGAAAATATCAAGAACCTATGAAAATCTTTCATGTTCACCAGTTCACTTTAAAATGTTGTTTCAACTTTCTATTTTTTTGGAAAAGTAATATATCTTAGGGATCCCATAACTTTGGTTAAAAAAATCATGTCAAAAAAATCATTCATTATTTACAAAATTTAAAAAAAAAGTAATGGAAAAGGTTTTAAAATGAATTTAAAAGGTTTTCATTAAATGCAATGGCCATATATGCCAAAGTCCAAAAGTTTTATGGTTTGCAAAAACCATGGATTTCCCTAAAGCACCCCTTTGGGGGTGAAAAATTCAAATCACGTGGTTTTCAAACCAAAAATTTCATTTTTTAGTTAAGTGTTCATTCTAATCCTTGGAAACATGGATGCACATTGGTGGAGGCCATCCATCCTCCTTAGATGTGTAGACATGTTAGCCTCTACCTACACAAACACATAAGAAGAGGTCGACTAGTAGGGCCTTCCCAAGTGCATGAACGTGCTAGGTATCCCCTCATGCCCATGTAGATGCATTAGTAGGGGCTAGCCATATGTGCCTTTTTAGGCATGTGGACATGCCTAGATTCTACCATGTGACTATATGGATGAGGGACATTTGGTCATCTTCATGGCCCAAAAAGTCCACCCACACACATTTTTTAAAAATTTATTATATTAATTTTTTAGGAAAATTAATAAAATTTTAAATCTGATTTCAATTTTTTTTCCCTACCTAGTGCTTTAAATGACCCTACAAAATATTTTTTCTATATCTTACAAGCCAGGAGTCCATTTTTGAACTATTTATGAAATTATAAAGTTGGATCCAATGCAATCTTCATGGTGTAATCAATTTCATGAAAAAATGTCCCAATTAAAATTTGTTCATGTTTCTATGACTAGGTTTATAAAGTACATTTTAATTAATTTAAAATTAATTTTATTCACATATAACAAAAATTAACTAGTTATATCTATTTTATAGGTGTGAATGGATCTAAAGTGCAAGGAGATTTATTTTTGGGGTAAAAGTTTAACTCAAGTTCAAATTAAAGTGTTTTTTAGTTTTGGAAGAAAAATTATTTGCTTCCATTGACCAAATCTATTATAAATATTTGGTCCTTAGTCATTTGAGAGGGTTGAATCTTATTGATTCTAGGTGAGGAGACATTGGACTAGACATTTTCTTTCTTTATAGTGTAATATCTCCCCTTATTTACATTGGAACTTCTACTATGCTACCAAAAATTGTAACTAATTAGAGAATGTAAACCCAAACATTGTGCTATTAAAATGAAGATCATTATTAATCAAAGTTATAAAATTTTATTTTCATTTTCCTATAAGTGCAAATGGTGGATGTGTTATTTCTCTTCTCAGATTCTTATTCCTTAGACTCTTGCATCATTCCTTATTGGTGGTTATGCATTCACTAGTTAGGCAGGGAATCAATTTTGTAGGTATCATTTGTTCAAAAAAATAAGATTTATCCACATTTCAAAAGGCTTTTTATTTCTTTCCCATTTCTTTTACTTTTTTTATTTAAACATTGTCTGCTTCTCTTATTTTATCTCAATTGTTAATGTTGTTTATTTCCATCAATACATTGTTGAATGAATATGTATGCAATAAATGTTTAAAAATCAGTTTTATTTAAGTTCAAAACATGGACTTATTTGGGTAAATTTGTATGCAAATCATTACTATCCAGAACAATATTAAAACATACAAAAGTGGGACAATGAAACTAGCATATCCCTCTTATTTGTCAAAGGCCAAAAGAAAGTTTGAAATTTCTAGGAACCAACAAAGTCCCCTTGGATGGAATAGTTTACAATGAACTAACTGGGTGAGATATAGTCCACCAAGACTTGGTATATATAGACCTTGGATAGATTTCTTGATATCTTTTCAAAAGAGGTTAGACAACCTCCATCCATCCTAAGTTGGTGTGATAATCAACCCATCAACAGGAATCTTATAGTAATTTTTAGATGGAATAGAGTTAAGAGATTCAAGCATGTGGGTGTCATGGAACCAAACTTACACCAATAATTTTTTAATTATCTTGGTTATTGCCCTCATAGGAGAAGCCAAAGAGATTAAATAGATTCTCAATTACTATGAAGAGGCTTCAAGTCACAACATTGACTTTGAGAAAATTTATTTGTTTTTATTCAATACCCTACAAGTGAGACAACACAAAATAATGAGAATTTTGGGTTGTCAAATCAAAGATTTACATGATACCTATTTAGAGATACCATTCTTTAGTGGTTCCACGCCTCAACAAACCTAGAATTCTTTGTTGCATAGGTTTCAAATAAAATTAGTTGGTTTGAAATGGGTTCTCCTCTCTCAAGTACTAAATTTATGATCATCAAAATAACTCAATAAATATTACTAGTGTATATAATTTACATGTTCAAAATTCCCAAGTCTATAGTGGAATTTTTTTAAAACATAAAAAAATAATTGTAGACATGTTTTGAAGACAAAAGTAGATTCCATTTAATTACTTGGGATAGGGTTTGCCTTCCAAGGAATGTTGGAGGGTTGGGGCTTATAAAAATTAAGGATATGAATAAATATTTTTTGGCCAAGTTAGGCTAGAGATTCATCAAGGACATAGCTCAATGGTTTGGTATTTTAAAAGATAAATATTTCTACTCTAGATAAGACACTGTTTTACTTATTTAGAATTAGTTTGTTAGAGGTTCTAGATTTTGAATTTTTTTATTACTAGTAAAGATTTTATTTATAAAGGAAATAAATGGAAGATTAGAAATGGAAATATGGTGATATTTTGGTAAGACCCATGTATTTTAGATCATCCATTCATGTATCTAAACCATGGCATCAAATTGGCATTCCTCTTTAAAATAAGTAAGGTTTAAAGGTGGTTGACTATATTCACAACCTTGAAAGAGGTAGAGAGTGGAAGTATCTGAATATAGGAGATTTGGATGGGGGAGGTCAATCTATTCTTAATGAGCCAAATATTTTTCTTCAAGGGAGTCATCTAACCAATCTCCATAAATAGGATAAGTTTGTGTAGACTCAATCCTTTGATGGTCAATATAATGTTAAATCAGAGTATAATTTAGGGATTGAGGTTAATCTCAATGGTTTCCCTTGGGAGATTTTGTGGTTTAAATACTTTATATCCAAGGTTAATATTTTCCTTTGGCTAAGCGATCAAAAAAAAATTCTTACTTTGGATAATATTAAGAAGAGAGATATGTTTCTCATTCATAGATGTCCATTGTGTGAAATAGAGGAGGAGAATGCTAGGCATTTAGTGATGGATTGCTCATTTACATTTGATGTTTGGGGTATAATTTTAGATATTTTAAAAACTTATTTGTCTCATCCTTCTTTTTTATTTCTTTGGAATTGTTGGAAATTATTCCTTTCAATAATAATAAGTTGAATAAGTTGTGGTCTTGTGTAGTGCCCCATACTATTTGGGGAATCTAGAAAGAAATAAATGATAGATTTTTTAGAGATAAGAATATTTATATTAATAGGATTTATATCAAAATAAAAAATCCATTAAAACTATGAATAAATTCAAACTCTTCATAATTGGCAGTTAAATTTAGATGGCTAATATTTTGTCAACCTTGCAACTAAATTAAAGAAGATAGTCAAGTGGATATACCCCTATCTTGGATGGGTCAAACTAAATCTTAATGGGGAATCTAAAGTAAATTTATGGTTATAATTAGGGGGTGGCATCCTTAAAAACAATAGAGGTGAGGTGATTACAACCTATGTAGGTGACACAAGAATTCAATCCAATCATTAGATAGAGGCATTGGAAACTCTTTAGGGATTATAGCTTACTAAGGAGGTAGAATTGAATTAGATTATCATGAAAAGTGATTCCCTCAATATTATTCATCTTCTCTTTAAGAAACATGTAATTTATTGGAGTATTAATTATATGGTGGAAGAGGTGTATGAAATCATTAGCTCTTTTAATTTGGTTTGTATTAAGCATGTTTACAAAGAAGGAAACCATATATTAGATTGGTTTGTTAATCTATATGTGGTATTTAGTAGTCTTAATAAGTGGTGTAGTAGGAAAAGATATAAATATTGTATTATAGAAGATTAGGATGGAAGCTCCTAATCATATTTCTTATGAGCAAGTTTAAAGGCCATAGAGTGGTAAAAGTTGTCGCTAAAGACTTTTCCATATTGTATTTAGGAATTATTATTTTAATGATATATGTTTTGAGGGATATTTTTCATTATAATTATTATGAGGATGTTCATATCTCTTTTTGTAAGAAGAGGCTTTGTGGTCACATATTTTTCATTGTTGCTAGGTTAACATGGCATAACATTCATTATTTGATTCATGGGAAGGATTTTAAGATTACTTATTTTGTTAAGGCAATATTTAATTTTAAGTTAGGGATTAATTTCAAGGATTAGGCTAATTTTATTATCATAAATATGGGTGGTGATATGTATATGGTCGATCCCTCCTCAAATGGTGTCTTGGTATAGAATGGAGAGATTTGGAGTATTCTGGAGGAGGGGAATAAACCAAATTTATTCAATAGGTTAAAGGTTATGATATGCATGTTTTGAGGGCCTTAGATAACAATTTTAATGATAAATTATCTAACTTAAAAGGATTAAATATTGAATTAATTGAGGATCTTATTTCTCATGTTATGGGGTTGAAAATTAAAATTTGAAGTATTTCAAAGCAAGTAGGGACAACAAAGAAGAATTGGATAAGTTCTTAGTAGAATATGAGCTAATTGAGTTTCAAAGTGGATACCTAAGGGATTATCTTACCAATCCCTATAACTAAGTTTCCAAACAAATCATGAAGTTCATAACATTGGAGGGTGTGAACAAGGAATCCATAAAGTGGAGGTTAGTATAGTGTTAGTTAAGAAAATAAACTCAAAATAAAAACACTAACACCTCTAGCTTAGAACTAGGGAGAGCATATGTAATAAGCACACAATAAAAACACATCTAGAAAATTAAATAAATCATACTTTTACCTTCCTTGTAGCTCTAAAATGGATTGTTGAAGTGGATTACTTGACTTTATGCATCAAGAAATCTTTGTCAATGAATCTCCATTTGTTCCACTTTTCCATGGCACCTTGGCTTAGATAGTTGGCTTGTGAATTTGGAATGGTAACACTACTTAAAAGGATTATTTCATTTATTTGAGCATAGTAACTTTACAATAAAAGAGCTTGTTGATCAATAAGTAGAGCCTTGTATTTATATCCTCCAGATTCAACTATCACCCAAGGTGAGTTAAGGTTGAGTTTAAACATGGGATTAGTTCAAACTAACCCTACGTGAGTTGAGGCTAACTCTAATTGAGTTAAAAAGGTGTCATGTAATTATGATTTTCAATTAATAATAATGGCTTCCAAATTATATATTTTTAGATATTTTAGGAGAGCTTGAAAACTCATAAAGGTAATGATGAAAGGGCTTGATATTTTAAATTTATGAATTTCCATTTTTAGATATTCATCATTATAAATGGATGATTTAGATAAGTATTTAATTCAGTTTAATTAGTTGATTCATTTTGATTAGAATTTTAGCTATTTTAATAATTGTTCAAGTGCCCTGGTTAATGGGTCCATAGGCAAAACTACTAGTTGTTAGGTCTCAAGGTGACTAGGCATGAGATCTTGATAGTTTTTTTACATACGGGCTAGTACCCCAAATAGGGATGCCTCAACACAATTATAACATTGATGAATGATGTGAATATGAAATTGGGATGTTTAGTGATTCCTGAGCTTAATTTTCAATGTTTGGTATAAATTATTGTCATGTCCAGTTAGAATTTAGTTGTGTTTAGAATGGGGTGTTTATAGTTTTCCCCTATTTGGGAAGGCATTGTATGCTATAGGCATTTCACGCTAGAATCATAGTAACATCTTCTCAAAAAATGAAAAGGTGTTTTATGCCTAATTCCCCAATAGGTAATGGATGAGCAGTGAATGCTCCCTTGAGGGAGCAGTTGGAAAATAAGGTTTGTGATCGATCCCTCGAAAGAAGGAAAATGATGGGACTAAAAATGTAAAAGAGGTGGAAAAAGATTGATTTGACCATAGGTAGTTATAATCAATGGCATAGTGAGATGCCCTAGTTGGGTAAATAAAAAGGATGATTTTACAAGAGGTAGTTATAATCATTATAATAGCAAGGTAAACAAAGTCCCAAAGGTGGTTATAAGAATTAGCAAAATGAAAACATGCCCCAGTTGGGAAAATAAAGGAAGTGTAAAAAGACTGATTCTCTCATAGGTAATTATAATCATTGGTACAATGAGATGCCCCAGTTGGGAAAATAAAAAGGATGATTTTCCCAAAGGAGATTATAATCATCATATAAATAAAAAATATAATGATTTTCCGAAAGGAGGCTATAATCATTAGCAAAATGAAAACATGCCCTAGTTGGGTGGATAAACATAATGATTTTCCCAAAGGCAGATAGATATAATGATTTTCCCAAAGGCATTTTTAATCATTATCAGAATGAAAACATGCCCTAGTTGGGTGGGAAAAGGATAATGAATGAAAGATAATGATTTTCCCAAAGGTAGTTATAATCATTTGCATGATAGTTTGGAATCGTATGGCAAATTAGAAAATGGGTATTACATATTGAACATGTACTCATGGAGTAAGAGTGAGCTATTACAGAGGAGAAATATGAATTTGGGCTACCTATTATTATGGATATGCACTTCCTAAGTAACAATAATTAAATTTCATTTATGATTTAATTACTCTATATTTGGGAAATGATTTAGATATATCAAGAATTTTTTAGATGACCAAGGAGAAGTACCATGGTATCATTTCTTGTAATATTTCTAGAGTTAAATGTTGCTATATCAAATGATGGTATGTGCCATGATATAAAACACCATGATAACTTAGTTGAAATATGCATAAGGACTAACAAGCGATCCACTAAACAATTGAAAAAAATGCACCAAATATAGAAACCATGATGGGAATGTTAATGTATGAATATGTATGGACTTAAGTATAACGCACAAAGAATCACCCAATGAAGTAGATATATTAAGTCAAAGAACAACAATGAAAACAAACAAATGGGAAAACAAGCAATCAAATAGAAAGACAAAATGTTAATAAATAAATAAAAAGCATAAGAAAACACAAAGAAATAAAAAGTGAAAAAATACAATCAATGGTCAATCATAATTTTAATGTAAACAAAAGAAAAATTATTCAAGCATGTGTAATATAGGTGTTACTCTTGGTGACAAGGTGACCCCAAAGATAGATATGAATGAAACATGTATAACAATATAAGAATAATGGCACACGGTTTCCCCTAGGCTATAGGGAAGCAACAACATAAACAATATGATTGATGTTTCCCATAGGATATAGGAGACAATGAAATAATTAGACAAAATGGGGGGAATAAAAGAAAAGGAAGGGGTAGTCAGGTTGACTCTAGATGTACTAGGCAAGTGAATGCTACTTACATAGTTCCATAGACATAAGGTCCAACATGAATTTTAGGATAAATGTAGTTCTCCCAGTATATGGGATAGAACAAAAATTATGATCAATAAAAACATGATTGTATTTTAGAGGAATATGGGGATGGTCTCAGAAAATGGTGAGTGCATGAGAAATGGTTACTCACAAAATAGAGAGAGCTTAAAATAAATCCAAGTGGTCATCAGTGTATCAAATTCAAATACACAATGCTCACAATATAAATTTGTAAAATTACAAGAGCATAAGGCTTAAGGCCAATAAGGATGGGGAAACTAAATGACAAGTGGTTACTCATGAAATAGTTAAGGTTCCTAGGATCCTTAAGGCAAAAAAGTGGTTGAAAATAAAGGAAGGTGTGGCCTAGTTATCCTAAGATACTCCATGTATCCAAGTGTTGCTTACATATTCCATGCAAAACTTAGGCTAATGTAGTTCTTTTATAAATGAGAGGAAAAATATCAAAGTGGTCTAGAAATAAACTAAACAAGAAGATGGCCCAACCCAAAAATTATTGATGGGTTTATATCTCTCATGGAAATTTTAAGCCAATTTTCATGATTTTATGATTTTTATGATTTTTGTATCTTTTACAAATTTTTTTGGAATTTGAAGCATCTCACCTTGATTAAGAATTATGAGATACTAAAGGTCCAACTCATAAAATGAAGAGAGCATGGAAAAGGGTGACTGAATTGACCTCAACATGAATCGATTCCTACCTACATAGTCTTATTAGGACCTCAAGTCACTATATTTTTGCCTTCATAGTGGGGTAGTCTAACTAGGTATCAATAAGTACACAAATTTAACAAATGACATAGTATAAAAATAGGAATGGAAAGGTGATATGACAATGTACGATAAAGGTGTTGTTCTTAATTTGTATATAGGTGTTTATAATTAGGAAATAATGGCATAGGTCAATGATATTAATTTTCCTAAAATTAGTTACAATTAGTAGAATAGAGTGGGATACTGATTTTCCCAAAGCTGGTTATAATCAAGAATGTTCGTAATGAAATGAAATAATAAATGAAGGATACAAATACCAAACCACTTTCATATTGGTCCAAGGTACTTCCTCTATCTATAATACTAGAACAACTTCTAAAATCTTATTTGAAGTCCCTTGCTGAAGGTGGCCAAAGAACAAACGGAATGGAACCAAGGTCAAAGGGTTGGTAATGGAGGGTAAAAACTACTTTGGTCAATAGGGAAGGTATGGTATAAGGGTATATGATATGATAAAAATAAGGTGACTATATGTTACAACATAAAAATTCCTCATAGACAATACTTCAAGTCTCTCAAGTGAAATAATGTCTTAGGTATATGATGTTCATTATCTCATCAAGTTCATCTCCATCTAGTGTATCCAGCTTGTATTCTACAAAGCCATAATTAGAAATAATGACATATGGGCCTAGCCAATTGGGTTTGAATTTGCCTTTCTTCTTCTTAGTTTTGGTGTTCTTTTGGTTTTATTTGAGCACAAGATCACCAACCTCAAACTCTCTATGTTTGACCTACTAGTTATATTGGCCACAGAGTCTATTTTGGTAATCTTGAAGGATATTGATAGTGGACATGTAGTTTTCATCAAGTAAATTTAGATCTTATAGGAAAGATAATCTATAATATTCATTATCCAGGATGTGTTTTAAAAACATACATAAAGAAGGTAACTCAAACTCAATGGGAATAATGGCCTCAGTGTCATAGACTAGGGAATATGGAGTCGTTATGGTTTGAGTACAATAATTAGTGCAATATGCCCAAAGGGCATGGAATATTTTGAGGTGCCAATAATGGCCAACATCATTGACAATATTTTTAAGGATGTTGATAATTGTTTTATGGGATGCCTCTACTTTTCCATTACCTTGTGGGTAATATGTGATAAAAAAATGTTAGGTGATATTATACTCAGCACAAAGGGTTTTGACATCCTTATTTTTAAATGCTCTTCCATTATCAGACATAATGTCGATGGGATACCATAGTGTTAAATGATATGATTGAAAATGAACTTGGAAATATGTTTTCCAATCATGTAAGTGAGGTATATCTTCAACCCACTTAGTGAAATATTCAGTAGCAGTAAGGATGTGTTTATGGCCATAAGATGAGGTAGGGCCAATTTTCCCAATGAGATTGAGTCCCCATGTGGAAAATGACCATGGTGTAAGCATCAATTTTAGTTTTTTGGTTAGGGCATGAATTAAATTGGCATGCCTTTGACACTTATCACATTTTTTGACATAAACAACTACATCTACTTTCATAGTTGGCCAATAGTTACTAGTACATAGGAAATTGTTGGCTAGGATGGCCCTACTAGTGTTGGCTCCGCATACTCCATGAACTTCCTATAATACTAATGTTTCTTTCACTAAATTTAAATAATGAAGCATATTTTCATCAAATTTACAGTAGTAAAGGGTTGGACCAAGTAAGGTATAGCATGAGTCTTGGTGGGTAAAGGCCTTTTGTTGTTTACGTGATAGGTCTAGTGGTATGATATGGTCATGAAGGTAATAAAAGAGGTTTGAATACCATATAGAGCTGGGACCAATAATAACATAGATCATTATTATGGTTAAATTTTCATGAGCAGGCACTACAATATTTTTAATGTGGGATTGATATTCTTTTGCCTTGTTTGTGTGACACATCAAATAACCAATGGTGGCCATATAATCTATTATATTATTACTAGTCCTAGGTATGTGTTTAAACTATATATCATAAATCTACTATTTGAGTGTTGACCATGGCCTTGTATGGCACCAAATTGTCATCTTTGGTCTAAAAGTGTTATGTAACTTTATTTATGATTAACTAAGAATCACCATAAATTGTGAGATGTTGAATATTCCATTGTACTACTTGACAAAGCCCTAAAACAAGTGCTTCATATTCTACCATGTTGTTATTATAAGGAAATTTTATACAAAATGATTTAGGGATAATATCCACTATGGTTTAATAACAAATAGGCCTACCCTTGATCCATGTGATGTGAATGATCCATAAAAATATAGATTCTAGTGTTGCTCCTCAAAAGGTGTTTGTATGATGGTCATGATGGACTAGTCTAGGAATTAAAAAGTGATGGGTTTGGTATCTATAAATTGAGATTCATCAAGATGATCTATAAGTGATTTTACCGTTATAGCCTTCTGATTGACATACTCGATCTCAAACTCACTCAAAAGCATGATCTATTTAGCCATGCAGCCTTGTAAAGATATCTTAGATAGTGGATACTTGAATAGATATACTTTGGAAATAACCATGGTCTTCTTATTAAGCATGTAGTGCCATAGCTTCTATATTGTAAATACTATAGCTAAATAATATTTTTATACTGGTGTATAGTTGTGTTCACACATGACCAATGTATGACTTAGATAGTACACACCATGCTCTTTCCCATTGTCATCATGATGAGTGATAAGTGCCCCTATGTCTTTATCCATGGCATATATATATATATAGTAAGAATGATTTTCCTAAAATTAGTAGTAACAAAATAGGTGGATTGGCAAGATATTCCTTTAAAGACTAAAAAACATTCTAGAATTCTTAATCTCAATGAAATATGACAACCTTATTCAGTATGTAAATAGAAGGAATGTTTTATATAATTATGGGATGAATCATGTGATAGATTGAATATTTCCTTACAAACTATGAAGTTATTTAAAATTAGAAGGTGGCATTATCTCATTAATGGCTTGTACTTTGGCAGGATCAACCTTAATGCCCCTATGAGAGATGATGAAACCTAAAATTTTTAATGAAGTGATACCAAAGACACACTTCTTGGTATTAAGATTGACCCTATATTCATAAAGCCTCTCAAATATTCTTTATAATATGGTTGGATGATCATCATGGGTCTTTGATTTTCCTAATATGTTGTTAACATAGTCTTTAATAATGACATGTATCATGTCATGAAATATGATGGTAATGGCTCTTTGGTATGTGGCCCTAGCATTCTTGAGGTTGAATGACATAACTTGGTAACAAAATGTTCCCCATGAAGTGGTGAATGTTATCTTGTGTTGATTTTATAGCATGGTCCTAATTTGATTGTACCCTTAAAATCCATCCATAAGTGAAAGCATTTCATACCCTACTATTGAGTAAAATATCATTGCAATATTTAATAGAGGAAATTCATCTTTAGGGTAGGCCTTGTTGATGTCTCTTAAATCAATTCAAATTATGATTCCTTCAAGCTTTTTATTAATAAGTACAATGTTTTAGATCCACTCTAAATAGTCAATCAGTCAGATGCATTTTTATTATAAGATTTTTTCCAACTCTTCCTTTACTATTAAAGCAATATGAGGATGCATCTTTTGCAATTTTTGTTTCATATTTTTAGCATCAGGATATACATGAAGGTGGTGTACAATCAAGGCAAGGTCCAAACTTAGCATGTATGAATAGGCCCATGCAAAAATGTCAACAAAATCCCTCAAAAGGGATGTAAGTATTTCATGTTCCTCCTTAGTGAGGGACATGCCTAATTTGATCTATTTTAGGATATTTGGAGTCTCGATGTTGACTTCCATAGTATTATATACTAGAATAATTAAGCCATCTTCCATATGGTTCACAATGATATGAGTTGGCCTATAAATACAAATTCCTCTAATGGGACTAGTTTTTTAAGCTTTCCTAAATAAGATGAATCTAAATCTCCTAATGGCAATGATGTCCATGTCATTAACACTATAGTGAAATACCTAGTCAATTTGATCAAAGGCATGTTGTATACTATAAAAAAACCATATAATAACCAATAGTGAACAAAATAGTGTAAATATATTAGATACCAAATAAAATTCATGGGAATAAATGTCATATAATATAAACTAGTACATTTTAAAAAATAAACATATCAATCATAATTCAGAGGAATATCCCTTGACATATACTCCTCATCACTATCAACATCCATAAATCTACCATCTCTAGAGGTAGATGCACCAGGATCAAATATGGGCCCTACACATGTGATAACATGCATACTCTATCCCCAAAAGCAACTAGATGCCACACTATCTCCTCATAATCTCATCTTAAATAATCATAACACTCAATAAGTGTCTACATATAGTGGAACTATGCTATGAGATGTCCCATATATCTATATCCACATGTAACTCCTCTCACTTTATGGTTGCAATATGGTATGATGCCAAAATCTCATAATAAGATAAAACAATGGTGTTTATGCACTAAAAATATCATTAAATTTTTGAATAAATCCATCTCTAGCTACACCCATCAACATGCTACAAGGGCCTGAATAACTTGATTTGCCATGGTCAACCACTGTTGGTTACCTACACACATTTAAAATAATACACCAGTTAAAAACATATATAAAACCTAACACTTTTATATCAAAATCAAATTCAAAACTCAAAACTAAAATACTAACATGTGGATCTAATAGACACCTCATCAACTAGTGTTGATCTTGTTAAAGCATCATCTCCTCCATCGCCACTATCTCTCCACCACCACCCTATGTTGTATGAATGAAACTTGGATATTTAAATATAATAATAAAAAACATATGACACTAGACCCTATCCCACCACTACACATATCCATTAGTACACCCTGCATCATCTCTTACTTCTAGGGGAACCACAAGATCTCAATCATCACTTGGGCATGAGGCTAAATCTACAACATTGGTTGTTGGTCTATCATACAACATGTGACTACATAATAATATGTGATGCCATGGATATTATTCCAAAGGAACACCCTAATCAATCCCAAAATATTGTGTCACTCGATCATACTAAAATAATTCATACACATCATGAAACTAATCAATCAATGACAAATTCACATGAACTCTATGTAACTCATAGCCATCCTCAGGCCACCCAATAAAATTACTATAACATTACCACACAATTTGAGTAAGAGAAAGCCTATCCAAATTATTCTAGTACTCCATCATGGTATGAAGTCTACCATGTGGGGATACCCACTGATATATAAATACTTATGTGTGAAACCATCTAATAAGAGGACCACCAATTGGTCATATTACCATGATATGCTCATATGCCTAGACATACAACAAAGTCACCACACTAATACCACCACCATGGCTATCTAGTGTAATTCTATATATATCCTTGTACAAGTGGGCTAGTACAGTGTGAGCCCAAGAATATCGGGTCCTATCCAACTCAATATGAGAAATTATCTAGTACATACAATAAGAAGTCCCAAATATTTCACCCTTCACAAATACAAATGATGCTAGTAACACATAAATAGACTTTTACAATTTCTTAACATCACCTATGATAATATCATAAAACCAAATCATACTACTTAGCTCCACATCAGGCACCCTTTATGATGTAGGAGCATCACTCCAAGGTTGATTTTGGATTGTATTGTTTATTTTTGGCTTGATTAGGTTATTGGAGGAGTCACTTAGATTTATTAGATTATTATAAAAAATTTAGGGTTCATATCACACACTTGATAATCATTTTCAATATTTTAGGTTAGCTTAGGTAGGCTAGAATTTGAATTCGCCATTTTCCTAACAAAATTCAAGTTCAAATTTTTGAATAAGTTATGTTTAGTTTTGGAGACTTTTAGAAAATTCTAGTGTTTGTCATTAATGTTTCTAGTTAATTATGTGTTTAGAGAGTCTACATGAGTCTTCTAATGTGTTAATCATATTTAATCTCACCTTTACTATGTTATTCAAAACCTTATTAAACCAATGCTTTACAAGCTTATACAAGACCTAAGTTGGTAGGTTCTTAAGTAGTTATAGGATTTATAGGAAATACAAATTAATTTTTAAAGATGTATTTAAATAATAATTTTAAGAGATGAGAATATTTTAAGGCTCAAACAATGATAAGGAAAAATACATAGGTTTAGGAACAAGATAGTTATAAAATTTTGTGCAGGTATATGTAAGTATTTATAGTCAATAAGATTTAATTTGCTATTGAAACATTAAAATATTAGATATAGTATTTTTGAATTGTAATATTTATAAATGAATGGTATGTTTTATTGGTTCAAATAGACATATTGATAAATATTTACATCTAACAATAAAATAGGGTTCTTTTGATTTGTATACATAGTCAAAGAACTACTACATTATTAGCATGGTGTTTAAGATATTTACATTGTGTAATTGTTTGTTTGTGTTTAATAATTTGTATATAGTTGATAAGATTTGAATAAAATAATTTTGAAGGATATAAAATTTTAAAAAATATCAAACATAATCCACTTCAATAACTCTACCTACACAAACTTGTAACCTCACTTTTGGATGCTATCTACAGGTCAAATTTGTCAAATTTTGATACTTTTGTTGTTGAAAAGATAATGTTTTCTACCTTGAGTCTTTATAAAGTTGGAATAGGCCTTTTAAAAATTTAATCAACCATTAAAAATTCATTTTATTCCTTGAAACTCAAATTTACTCCTACTCAGCCTATGTAAGGAAGCTAGAGATAATTTTATCATTCCCTGAGTCTTTCTAAAGTTGGCATAGACCTTTTCCAAATTGAATTAGCCATTAAAACTTCATTTTATTCCTTAAAACTCAAATTTACGCATACTCCCAATATGTTGTCAACATAGTCTTCAATAATGTCATGTATCATGTCTTGAAATATGATGGTCATGGTTCTTTGGTATGTGTCCCTAACATTCTTGAGTCTGAATGGCATAACCTAAAAATAAAATGTTTCACATGGAGTGGTGAATGACATCTTGTGTTGAAATTTTGGCATGTTCATTATCTGATTTTACCCTAAAAATCCATACATAAGTGAAATAATTTCATACCCCATTATGGAGTCAATTATCATGTTGATATTTGGTATAGGAAAGTTGTCCTTAGGGAAGGCCTTATTGATGTCTTTAAAATCAATGTAAATTATGATTGCTTTAGGATTATTACTAATAGGCACAATGTTTGAGATCCACTTTGAATATTTGATCATTCAAATGCATCTCACTTCTAAATTTTTTTACAACTCTTTCTTTAGTAGTACACCAATACAAGGATGCATCTTACACAATTTTTATTTGATAGGTTTAGCATCAGGATATATAACAAGGTGGTGTACAATCAAAGCGGGGTCCAAACCTAGAATGTCTAAATAGGTGCATGTAAAAATGTCAACAAATTCCCTTAGAAGGGCTATAAATACTTCATTTTCCTCTTTAATGAGGGATACACCTAATTTGATCCATTTTAGGTCATCTAGAGTCCTAATGTTGTCTTTTATAGTATCCTCTACTAGGAAAGTCAAGACATCTTACATAATGGTTGGTGATGATGTGAATTAGCTTGTAACTACAAAGTCTTTTGGTTGGACTAGTTCTTAAATCTCTCCTAAATAAGATGAATCTAAATATGCTAATGGAAATGATGGCCATGTCATAAATACTATAGTGAAATTATTGGGATATTTGATCAAAGGCATGTTGTTCTACTGAACTGATCTCAGACCCAAAAGCAAGTTCCTCATTAGTGGTTTCCTTAGCTCCATTTAAGGAAAGGTGACCACCCCCATTTGATGGCACCTAAAATAGGTTTTCACCAAAATATTGGCATTTATCTTTACTTTTACCCTATTTCAAAATTACCTCAAAGAGGTTTTCACTTTGGGACCTCAATGTTTTAATATTTTATTTTTGGCTAAGGGTGTTTACCCACTCTCCAAAATAGGGTGCAAGATCTAGTTTGATAGAGAACCCTTGTTTATAGTCTCCCCACAGAACATTATCTCTTGGGTATAGAAAATATTAAAAGGCCTCATCATTGTCAAACTCATCTATAGGCACTATGGATTCTTATTATTCCCAAGCTATAATTTTAGGGTGATATAAAGGAATAAAGTTATGTCAAATAATTAGGGTAATGGTACAAATTATATACATGTCAAATAGGTTGGTGTTGGCAATGTCTTCATAAATTTTGTGATCAAAATTTAATTCACTATTAGCATCATCATCATTAAACATTGGTATTAGAACATGAATAAGTACATGGGGGGTAGTTTAAATCTAAGACCATAAGTTCCTTTGTATTAAATTATAGAAATTAGTTCCAAAGTTCCCTGTTGATTTAGCCTGAGTCCTCTACCTTCATAGGTTTATTTCTCCATGATCCTGTCAAGAATGGGCTATTTGGTATTTTGTAAGAAATAGTCAATTTGTCATTTTAAAATTAGGATTCATCATTGGAAAGTGGGTCCTCTTATTGGTCAGCGTCTAGTGTGAAAATGATACGAGATGGACTGTGAAGTTTGCCCTTTCCTTTTTGTTTCCATTCCATGCAAGGTGCTCTAGCTTTAGGTCTTCCATAAGACTTGGGGTTCTAAGGATTCTTGGTAATGTCAAATGTGTCATGGGTTAAATATCCTCTAGGGCCATTAGTGAAGATGGTAAAATGATTAGACATCTCAAGAGGATTCATATGTGAATATGAGTCAAGACTATATGGGTCTATATAATTGGCTTTAGGTAATTCAACAAGTAGTTCTATCTTTGTCCTTTTTTGGAACCAGATCTAGGCCAAAGTGATAGTTATAAATTTCATACTCAACCTCCAAATGTTTGTAATATTCATTAGGATATAAATATCCATTGATAATGACCTCCATGCCTGAGTGAGAGAACTTGAGATACTGGTGCAATGTCAAAGGGATTGCATGAATTTCATGTATCCAAGGCCTACCCAAGGTCAAATTGTAAGATAAATATAGGTCTAACACATGGAAAACTGTATCATGTGTTAATGGCCCAATGATAACTAACAAGATTATGGTGCCTTATGATTCCTATTATTCATTTTCATAGGACTTGATAGTAATTGTTTCCAATTGTAAATCATCTATTGTATATCAAAGATGTTTGATGATATTCAAAGACACAATATTCAGGATTGATCCATTTTCTATGAGGACATGTTTGACTTTGCATCATGTGATGACAAATTCAATGTATGGGGGATTGTTATGGAGAGTACCAAAGGCTGACATATCACTTTGGTCAATAGTCAATTATTGTCCTAGGGATAGATGTCCAACGAAACCTTGGAATTGGTCTAGGGTTATGTCATTTAGAACTTGGGATTGGACTAGGAGATATGTTATGATGTTCTTATGGATACTAAACATACATAATAAATCCATAATGGATATTTGTTCAAGTGTTTTTTGGAATTATTATATAATATCATATGGGTTTTCCTTAATACTGGTATATGTCTTGTTCTTAGCCATGACATTGTGTTAGATTGGTTTGTTGGTAGGAGGTTGTGGGCCTAAGATGGTAATCTTAGACCTTTGAGTTATGATTTCACAACTAATATTAGATACAAGATTATTATAACTTGATGATGATGGAGATGGGCTAGATAAGATAATTCTTGATTTTTAATGCACTTGGTTTTGGTCATATGGCAATGATGAGTTATCGACATAAGGTCCTAAAATAGTAATCCTTTATTATTGTTACACTTGGTTGTAGTCCTAGGTTAAGGAATGATCATTGGCATAGGTGTATTGATTGGAATTATTTATGATTGATTGGAATTTTTTTTCTATTATCACTTGGTCTAGAGTTAATGGTGATGGTTAAAATGCAACCTCCCATAACATGACCTACAACTTTTTTGTAGTCATGTGTAACTGCATGGTAAGTCTATTGATGATTGGAATCATTTTAGCCTAGGCTTCTCCCATTATTTGATGTTGTTATTTTTAATGATATTACTAATTTTTTCATGGTGTCTATTGATATTGGTGTTATTGTTGTTCTGGCCTTCATTGTTGTTTCTTTTTCTTATTAGTATGCTATGTGAAAGGGTTTTAATAGATACCTATGTTTTGATTGGATGTAGATGATCTATTATCCAATGTAATCTCCCAATTTCCCAACCTATTTTTGATGAGGTATTTTATCTACACACAATGGTGTAGATTATGTCCGTGAACATTATGGTATTCACAAAATGCATGTTTTATTTACCTATCTAAATATAGAATACCCTTAGGGTAGTGTTTCAAAATTATCAAACTAATCATTCAAGTCACATATATCTTGAAAAACACTACTTTTATAGGTTCACCAAGGTCACTGAAGACTCAAGGAGTGGGTCTTCTTATTGGAGGAGGGGTTTTCAAAGGTGGTGGTTGTTGCATTTGTGGAGCTAGTCTAGGTTGTTGTGAAGGCTATGCCTACTAAATAGGTTGTTGATGAGGAGTAAGCTACATTGGTGTCATGGGTTGAGTAGATGGTGTTTTCACCATTTAGAAATTATGTGACTCATTTAATCCATTGCCAAAAACATTCTTATTACATTGTATTTCTTTTATTTTTCATAGATGCTAGCCTAGGTTGGTGTAGAGGCTTGCACTTGGACTTGGTTATGGTTTTGACTTGGGATGACACCTTGGTTTTGGTTTTCATTCTGGTTCAAGGAGGTTAACTTGATAATACTTTTATTAATAATGGCCTTTTTAATTTGTAAACCTTTGTCGATGATCTCTTTGAAAGTATGCACACACTAAAGTTCTAGATGATAGAATATCTCACTATGAAAATTTATAGTGAACATAACAGCCAATTATTTGTCTAGTAAGTTGTGGATGAAGCAACTAGCAAGCATTCTCCATATTTATAGATATCTTTAAAATATTTCAGTAACTTTATATTTGGATTGAGTTAAATTTCCTAATGAAAAATCATGCTTGATATTATAGAATAAATGTTTCATACATTTATCTAAGACGTCATCAAAATCAAATATAAAAGTCTTTGGTAATTTGAGGAAGCATTCCAAATCCTATCCTATTAGAATTCAAGGAAACAAAAGGAGTAAGTAAATGTCACTAGAAGCCACTAACTGGATAGCAACAAAGAACTCTATCAAATGGGCTTTAGGGTCTCTTTTACCCTTGTATTTATCAAAATTTGGTGGTTCATAGCCTAAAATAAATGGTATCTAAAGATACTGCATGTTGAATGGGTATGAACACACGTCATCTAACTTGAACTTATTGGTTTGCTTCCATACTTAAATGGAAGCAATCACATCCTTTTGATGTAATTATTGGGCCAAAAAATTGGATGGAACATTTAGATGAGGTAGTGGCTATTTGATCAAAGGTAGATTACCTTAACTAGGGTATAATGGAGGTATGGTTTTTTGTGGAATGTAGGTTTGGTGATTCAACTGACCATGAATATACATCTATAAATTGGGATGTGGTTGTTTAAATTGCATGCATTGTTGGCCTATATTATAGTTTGGATTTAATATATAGCCTTGGGTTTAAGGGAATTGACTTTATGATGGAAGGATATGGATTTGGTTAAAATTATAGGCCTACTAAGGTTGAGTAGGGACTTACTATCGACTAGTCAAACCTGGCTGAATAAGGGAAACTTGTTGTGGACCAAGGCCTTGTCTTTGGATCTATGGTACATGATGAGTAAAAGGAAATTATTTCCTAATTGGTACTTGTTAGATAGTGGTACATATTTATTTTATGAACACATGTTGGGTGTTCAACATTTATCTTTAACCAATAGACACATGTTGTTGATTAGACAACATTTAAAATTGTAAAGGTATATTGATTTGTACATGTAAAAGTATGTTTGTCACTACATGTCAAGGTGGAACATTTTTCCCCCTGTTTAGGTGGTGTTAGTATTTTACCTCTATTGTGGTGGTAGATTAGACTATGACTATTATTTTGGAATGTTATTCATTACCTATTGAGATGTGATAACATTCATCACTTTATATTGAGTAAAAGCACTAGTCAGTGCTTGATTACTTAATCCCTATGTTGAGTTCTTGAAGAAGTAGTTGGTTGAGGATTAGAAGTAGCCTATTATGGTTGGGATGTAGGATTTCCTTCCCCCTATTGTTGTGCACCACTCATTGTATTAAATAAAGTTACTATTTTAGACTATTTATTTGTTTATTTAAACGACTTTGACTTAGATTTGAAGATAATTATGTGTTATCCCCCATGTTTGGCACATTATTCTATGTAGAAGTTATTGACCATTTTTACTAAAATTCAAAATGGGTCAACCCCCTATAGTCTAAAACTTTATATATGGGTCTAGTATAATGTCATATGGTGTTTCATAGTTCATTTGATGTGATTCATATGTTATTAGCCATGGTCATAGTCCATATTAGTCCTTATGTCATTTAATGGTCATATATGGGTCATAAATGAAATGGTATAGTTTTGAAGATGTTCATGTTTTCCAAACTTCCTTCCAATGTCCAATATGTCAGATTCCCTATCATGAATGTTAGGACTAACTAAAACTTGTAGGTTCCTAACTGAAAATCAAGAAAACAAGTGAAAAAGAGGGAGTTTCAAAGGTTGTATGACCTATGGGAGAGAGCGTCACGTGGGAACATATTATGGAATGGATCTTCAGATTTCATGAATCCATTTCCATGATTTGCATGCTTTGGAAGTGCCAAAAATGGGATAAAACCATTATATCCCTCCATCACTCCAATATGTACATGAAATTGGTCAATGGGTCTTTAGATGATATTATCAATAGGAGGACTTATAAATCAAATTATCTTGGTGGTGGATAGTAAACTTTGTATATTTAATTTTCATGTTTGTATTTGGAAGAATGGTTTTCTATACTTTATGAACTATCCTTAACAAGTTGACTATTCATTCTTGCTTGTTATTTCCCACATCATTTAGGTTTTGCTCCTATTTGAGCTAGTCCATACAACTCAATTAATGATTTTTCCTCTACAAGATGTGAAATTACTCCTGTCATGTTTTCCATCTTGATTTTCATGTTTTTAGTTGTTTTCATGATCCAAATAGTTCAATTTTATATTTTGATGTTACCAGTGAACTTGCAGTCAGTTTTTAACAATTATAGAAGGTTTATTTCTATGAAGTGGACTCAAAGAAATGTGTGGTGTTGTGTTTCATGAATATAATATCTCCTTGACCCATGTCCTTCCAATATTACTCTCCAAAATTAATATCATGAAGGTTTCAATTAGAATGTGAGACATGATCAGCTTGTTGCTTACCTTCACTTGTAGTCATGGCATGTGGGGTCCTAAAAATGTTCATGGAATGTGTATGAATAATTTTAAAGGTTGTGAATACATTAAAAAAAAATCAAGCTTCCATAAGTGGAATATGATTTGTTTTGGAATCAAGTTCTCATACATATATAGGCTTGCAACATTAGTGCTTGCCTATAGGTTCCATGGAAGGAGCCAATCACATTGATATAAGGCATTAGATTACTTTCAAGTTATTTGTGATGGAAAATTTTAATTTGAGGTCTTTTTATAAGGCTTGATACTAGTTTTATGATCCTTCATGATGCATATTGTACAATTATTACCCTCATTACATGATCTGCAACTTAATGCATACCTATAGGTGCCTCACAAATGCCAATCACATTGAAAGGGAGTATTTGAATTGATGAGTTTATACATGGTGAAAAAATTCCATTTTAAAGTTGATGGAGGGTAAAAAAATAATTTAAGGCTCATATTTTATGCACACTACCATATTCATGCCCACTGCCTGTATACTGTAATGACCACCTACAGGTGGCTTACATAGAAGCATGGTGTTATATGGAGATTTTTGACATGTTTTGAAACCATTATAAATTTTATGGATTTGGATTTAACCATGGAAATAATGAGTGAAGCACTCAACTATCATGAATATTTTATAAACCATCTTCAATTTGAAGGACTGAGCTTTAGGGACAAAATCCCTAAAACCTCCAAAATAGAGCCCTCAGTGTTTTTGGAGTTAATAAATAACAGTGTTGCATATATTGTTGATCATACCTTGTAGCACTATCATATTGGAAAATATTTTCAAAAATGAATGGATATGTGACTGGAGGAACATGGTGTTTATAGGCCTCCATTATTTATTTTTGTTCACTATAACTTTTCAGTAATGTCTACAGTTTTGAACCTCAAAGGACCTTCACAATTCAAAGTGGAAATGTAAGCCATATATCCATGTTTAAATGTTCATATTGAGTTTATAAACACACTTTTGTTTCAAATAGTGTCAAAAAATGTTGGATTATTGGGTTTGTGACTATAGATATACCTACAGATGTGCTTTATTCAAAAGGGCCACCTACAACCAACTGTAGGTATCTATAGTCTCATGGTGCCAACCTAAACATGAAAGACTAGTGGATAAGGATACATACACGTTAAAAATGATTAAAAATACCTTAAAATTATTCCAATGGTATGTGATACTAATTTAAAGGTGGATTTTCATGTACAAGACCCCTGCTTTGTCAACTATAGCTAATTATGGTATGATATGAGCTAGAACAAGTGATTTGGAACATATCTTAACATGTATATGATGATATCAAGTATATGTGAACAATAAAATAACATTATAAGGATAAAATAATGTCTTATACATTGTTTTTTAAGTATAATCATGTAGTGGGCACCTACAGGGGTCACCTTCTAAGCAAGAAACATAGAAACATAATCAGCACCTATGACCAGTCAAAGTGAAGAGATATATAATAGAGAAGATAGAAAATATATTGGGTGCATTAATTTTTGAAAGATACTCCATATTGATAAGTACCACATCATGATAATCTCATAGTGGAAATAAGATATAGAAGGGCTCTAATAATGAAATACATAGTCAAATGTTAAAAGTCTACATAGTCAATATTCTCCATAAGTCTGTCTTCAAAGTTTTGAAGGATTAGAGAGTATAATGATGTGATAAAGAGATTAAAATTTCCATATATAATATCCATCACTTTTATAATCCCACCATATCATCCTTTATTCTATGGCAATAGGTTAATTACCCTCTATTTTGTCTCTGATAGAAGGCACTCCCCAAGGGTACAATTCTATAGGCTTAGAGAGAAAATACTATGAGGATGATTTGGAAAATTTATGAAACTTTAAATAATATTTTTAAAGATGTGATATACATGTAAAAACATGGAAAACCATCCATAGATACATGAAACTTAACATAATGGTCTAAACTCACATGGGAGTAGACATACCTATTAGGTCTAGTTTAGGCCTAAAGTCTATTTAGGGGTCAATATCATTTATAGCACTAGATAGACCTTCAAAATTATTATAAAACTTATATATGGAGTTTTAAGGAGTTTTAAATCTATTATAATGTAGATAAAACCATTGGTAATCCATTTCTTGGCTCAAACCACATCAGGCCTACAAGGAATGGAATTAGGAGCTTTTGAGGGCAAGTTTGATAACTCACACCTATTTGGACACTTTTCATGGGAGTATAAGGAGTTGGGGGATGATGGAGGCCTTAAAAAAATATTTAGTGAAAATTTATGAAGGATTGATGTCACATCTTCATGAATAATCCTTAGAGGATAAAATGGCTTAAAACACTCTAAAACCCTTGGTAATGACCTAATTGGGAAAATGAAGGATAAGGAGAATCAAAATGGAATGGAATGGCTTGATATATTATTGGAAGTTATATATGAATCTCTATAGCCCCTCCCCATCACTTGAGTTCTACCTTGCTTGTACATACAATTATAAAAATGGCTTTCTTTGATAGTTTTTGGTTTGTTATAGGTTCAAAGGACATTCAATAGATTCATGTAACTTTGGTATATATTTTGTGACTTATGATAACCCATAATTTCTATTTATTGAATCATAAGATCTCATAGTTGTCTCTGAAAATGCCTTCATCTCAGCTAATCAAAACTTGCATAGTTGTCAAACTAGTGAGAGAGTGAAAACTTCAAGTAGGAGTCCTTTTAAGATCTAAATAAGGAATATAAGGCTAGGAGGGGTCATAATAGGTTTCATACACTATTTTTATGGATCATATTAAAAAATTTAAAATTAATTTTGATGCCAAGTGTGAAGTGTGAGTGAAAGAGGGTTCATTTAGATTACAGGTAGTTATAACTCATGTCCAGACTAATCTTGATGATTATAGATGAAAATAATGCATTTTTGATCATGTGTAAAACCCCTCCCTCTCATTTCAATCATCAAATATATCCCTAATTAGTTTTGGGACGTTCTAATAAGGCCAAATGATGAAGGAAATTTTTTGAGCAAGCAATTAAGGATTTCTATGCCACATTTTAGGAGTTTCATGTTTTTTGGGACATTTGTCCAAGTAAACCTTCCAAGGTATATTTCATATTCCTCTCTTCTTCATGTGTAACTCCTTTTCTCAACATGACACATGTTATAATGACTCTTGGACTTTTTTATTCTCACCTCTCTCTCTAATTCTATAAGTAGTGGCCATTTTGGCTCTTTTAAACCAATACAACATTTGGTATGGTGAATCTTTGCTATTTTTATGTCATATAATACAAACAATCTGGTTATAATTTCATTAACATCTTATTTGAGTGTGCAAAGTGATGAATGGTTTAGTCTTGTGATTGGGTCTTTACTTTTCCTTATCCTTTCATGTATTATGCAATAGTTTCTCATTATATTAGGTCATATAGAGTTTATTTAGTGTATTGTGATCCCTTCGGGTGTGAAAGTGTCCTTAGATTTAGTAATCTAATCTCTAGTCTACTTACCTTGAGTGGTCTCATGCATGCCACCTTTATATTGAAACACTTATGTTAGAACATTTTGGGATGTTGAGACTAGTTTTTAGATCTTGTTCTTAGTGAGAGAAAGTATGATAACATAGTGGATATATTCATGGTGTATCACCCCTAGATTAGATTTATTTTATGCATATATTTATCCCTTTTTCCCCAAGCAATCAATAGTATAGGTGATAAGCAATTCAATACAAATTCAAGGAGCTAACCCTTAAACCTAGATGTATATGTCTCCTATAGGTAATCCCACATACCTATAAGTATTATAATTTTACCAAATATTAGAGTAGGCTTGAACAAACTCATCTAGGGTGTAATATCTAGTGTCAAAAAAAGCTATAGTCACATCTTCAATATATGGGACATTGTATACACTCCAACTAAAGTTCTTTGTGGAAATATGTCTATACCCAAATTATATTGACTTGTAAACTCAATTAATAATTATATTTAAGGAACTATCTCTATGATTGGATCATTTGACATGGTCATGGTATTAAAATTTCACACTAGATTCAAATAGCTTTGATATGCTTGTTGCATTTGTATAAAGTGGTCATCTATGAGACCCTTTCTTTTGACAAGTATATTTTGGTCTTAATATGGCATCAACATGAGTGCTTGAGGATATTTATTAGGGTCATATTCAATAGTTTGGGTTCAAGGCATGTTGAGGGTCATTCCAACTAGACTAGGTAATTTTTCATGGGGGAAGTATGTTGGAAACTTGGCCCCTACCTCCACAGCTTTAACTAAAACTTTGTACTTATTTTTAATTAGGTGATGATAAAAAAATAAGGATAATATTTTGATATCATAGTAATGTAATAAAGTTTTTTTATCTCTTTTTGCAACCAATGGTATGCTAGCAAGGTACTGCATAGTTTTTTATTTGTCTTGCTTCAAATATGGAGGTTTATTAACCAAATAATGGGCTAACAGATCTTGGATTTGTTCCCCAGATTTAGTATTATAAGGATGATAGGGATCCATGTCACAAAGTACATATCACCATAGGGGTCTTGAATACATTTTTCATTGATGACCATATTATCATATCCTAAATTGTACATGGCTCCATTATAAGTGTAACAAGACATATTCAAATAAATAACTAACATTCTATGAATATAGGTATAAATTTATACAAAATCTTAAAAACAAGGTCTAAAAGTCTAATGGTTTAAACTTAGTCTAACTTGGTCTAAGGACTTGTTCTAGTAATGGAGTTGTTTCTCCAAAAATATTCAATGATAAAATTGGTCTTAAAATGTCCTCAAATTCAAATGTCAAATTTCATACACAAATGGTCAAGTGAATATATAGGTTTGAATGCCAAACTTGGAAAAGAAGTGTTTCAAATAATTCTAATATATGTCTAAAGATTAAAAAGGTTGTTAGGTCTTTGGGAACAAGTCATAAAGCTAGGCTCAAAATAAATATGTCTAAAACAAAGAGGTAATATGCTAGGACTTTTGGGAACACGACATAAAAGCTAGACTCTAAAACAAAACCATGTCTAAAAAGTAAAAAGATAAAATGCTAGGTATTTTGGGAACACGACATAAAATCTAGAATTTTAAATAACACTAGGTCTAAAACAAATGGGAATTAAGAGGTCTTTTGAGAATAAGACACAAAATATAAAATTGGCACAAACTAGGTTTAAAATAAAAGAGAATTAATCAAATAAATTTGAAACACTTTGACTCAAACTAGGCATTTAGATCCAAAAATAAACTTGAATTTTGGTAAAAGACATTGGAATTTAGTTATATGAAAGATATACCACTTCCTAACTCTAAGTACAAAAATAATCTTTAAATTGAGCAATGAACTAGTCTATGTTGCACAAGCCAAAATTATGTGAGGCATAAGTAGAAACTAATAAATGTTTAAATTTAAACTTATTAATACCAACTCTAAACTCAATTTAGAAGGCTTGGTTTCTCAAATGAACAACAAACTAGACCAAAATGGATGACATAATGATACTAGGCATAAACCAAGAAGGCACACATGGTTTTGAAATTATAATTGGACACAAGGAAAAAAGTCTTTGAAATAATAATAGTAGCATAATGACACTATATTTCTATAAATATATGATAAATGGTTTGTTTCAAAAAATATAAGGCACAATAATTGGAATGAAATAGGTAGCATAATGATGCCCCTTTCAAACAAGTGACACACACATGTAAAAGGTTGGAAAATTCCTAATGAAAAGTGTGGTGTCAAAGGGACATAATAAAACCTTTTTAAGAAAAAGAGTGATGTGCAAACAATAATCATTTTGGATGTGTTTTAAACAAATAAATAGTTTTGACCCAAGACAATGCAAATAAATAGGAAAAATAAAAAAACACCTAAGCGTATCATCTTAATCCTAAAAACTAACAAGGTAGCTTTGTGTTATTAAATTCCATATATATAATTGATATTGAGAGTAAAATATGATGTCAATACAAAAATTAAAATTCACATGAAAATTAGGGTTTTTTAGGCCCCCTCTTCTCTCAATAGTTCATACAATGACATGGAACTTCAGGATACTCACCCTACATTGATATTATATCTATAACAAGTGGAGTTGTCTAAAAACTATCAATTTTTGTATGTTTTAAATGGTTCCATATGTGTTATTAATACTAGGGCACAAGATGTCATATAGATCTGCATTAACCAACTTATTTTTAAAATTTCTTATCCTTTTCACATCCATTAATTACTCAGTGTAGTGGATGTCTAAGTTAAATATATGTTTTGAGGTAGTCTCTTACTAATAGAGATTGCTTAACCACTCAAACAAGCACACTAGTAAGTTGAACTCAATTTCTATACCCCTACCATGGATTGAGGTTGAATAAATGTTGGGAGATTAATTCTTGGGTCAACACTTCCCTAGAGAACCCATGGGGAGGTGATGAAATCCCACCCATAAACCAAGATACATGAAATAAAGAATGTGGGAGGATTTTAGGGTCATTTTGGGATCACCCAAGTCACTCAAATTTTGGGGAGGGCCTTAGTGACTTTCTTTCTATGCTTTTGAACAAAGTGAAAAATGAAATAAGTGAATCATTTTATATCACCCAATTTCCCTAAAGGAGACGAGGGAGAGCATACATACTATACTTATATTTCAAAACAAACACTCAACAACAATCATAAAGATGAAAAATCTTATGACCATTTAAATAGAGTGTGAGTTAATTTTTATATCATTAAATGAAATATGACATTAGTTTTATCCCCTTGGTATTTTTTGAAAGATTTTAAAAATGAAAATTACTCAAGTAAAATATTTTTAAAACACTGAATGTAAATTTGATTTTGAATCTTAGAGTGTCAAAAAACATATTTTCTTTGTATTTGGGTATTAGAAAATAAATCAGGGTGTCCTTGTGCTTAGAATAAACAATCAAGTGATCAAATTACTTTTGAAATTTATCTCTCAGGTTTAAAATCTTTTGAACATAATGAAAAATCATAGATACACAAAGTAATACCATGAATTTTCCTATAAAATCATAACAAGTCAATATAAAACTACCACTTCTTGTAGAACAAGGTATTAATGAAAAAAAAAAAGTCTACAGTTAAAAATCACTATTATATAATGCAAAATCACAAATCTATGGTGCAATATTAGGATTTTCCTAAAATATAAAGTATCAAGACAAAATCATGAATATACAGAGCAAAAATGAAAATTATGATGGAAATATCATGATTATACAAAAAAACACTATAAGTATCTAAGTAATATCATATATTCTTAGATAATATCATGATTATAACAATAATAATGCAACTCCTTACTCAAAATTGCTACTTATCAAGCAAAAATATAACTTATCAAGACAATATCGCTAATTATCAAATCAAAAACCACCACTTATCAAGAAAATAATGCAACTACAAAGTCATGATATTATAGTGAAATATCATTATTCCTCTTTTTAATACCATAAATATAGAAATAAAAATTTCAATTACATAGAACAAAAATGTGATTTTTTGTAGAATATCTATCGGCTTTCACTTTCCACTTTTTGGGTTAGTAAATTAGTATTTTAACATGAAAATTGTTAGAAAGAGGTACTAAAATGCCATTGGAAGAAATTTGTGGGGTGCATATCCTACCATCCATTACATCATGTGAATAATTAATCCATAGAGGGGAGGTTAGTATAGTGTTAGTTAAGAAAATAAACTCAAAATAAACACACTAAACACTAACACCTCTAGCTTAGACACTAGGGAGAGCATAGGTAACAAGCATACAATAAAAACACAACTAGAAAATAAAATAAATTATCCTTTTCCCTTCATTGTATCTCAAAAATGTCTTGTTGAAGTGGCTTACTCAGATTTGTGCATCAATAAATATTTGTCAATGAAGCTCCATTTTCTCCACCTTTTCTTGGCACCTTGGCTTGGTTGGTTGGATTATGAATTTGGCATGGTAACACTACTTAAAAGGCTTCTTGAATATATTTGAGCATAATAAATTTACACCAAAATAAATTTTTGATCAATAGGTAGGGCCTTGTATTTATAGCCTTCAAAGTTAACTCTCACCCAAGGTGTGTTAAGGTTGAGTTTAAACATGAAATGAGTTCAAGCTAACCCTAGGTGAGTTGAGGTTAACTCTAGTTGAGTTAAAAAGGTGTCATGTAATTATTATTTTCAATTAATAGTCATGGCTCTCAACTTATATATTTTTAGATATTTTGGGAGATCTTGACAACTCATAAAGGTAATGATGAAAAGGTTTGATATTTTGAATGTTTGAATTTTCATTTTTAGATATTCATTAATTATAAATGGATAATTTAGATAATAAATTAATATTGTTTAATTAGTTTACTCACTTTTATTATAATTTTATCTCTTTTAATAATTATTTAAGTGCCCTAGTTAATGGCCCTATAGGCCAATATACCAGTTATTAGGTCACAAGGTGACTGGGGATTAATATGTGAGAAGTTTTCATTACATATGGGCTAGTAACCCAAATAGGGATTACTAAACATGATTATGATAATTGATGAATGATGCACAGATGAAATTTGGCATTTAGTGATTCCTAGGCTTAAATTTCAATGTTTGGTGTAAATTAGTCTGAAGTCTGATGAGAAGCTAGTTGTGGTCAGAATGGGTTGTCTATAGAGGAAAAGTAAAAATTTGTCCTCTCTTTTAATTTTGTTTTTATAAATTACTTAAAGAATCATTACCATATTAGTATTTATTTTTACATTTTAATTTCCTTGGAAAACTCAAAATTAAAGGTGTAAAGGGTAAAAAACATTATTTCCTCTACACCAAGTAGTTATCCTATTAATCTACCACTTTTCTAAAATTGATAAGATGGGATCATGTTGTATGTATAGTGGGGATAAGATCAATATTTCAAACATTACAATGAACCTTAGAATATATTTTAATCCAAATAGCCTTCTATGGAGGCTTATAATAGTTATAAGAAAGTTATGGAGGAGGATAACAATGTTCCAGGCATTATTGAAGATAGTTTGAAACCCTTGGGTGTCAAATTACACTAAGTGGTGGTGGGTTTGAAAATTATGAAATCAAAAGGTGTCAGGACCTCTAATAATACAACAAATAATTCTAAAGCTAAAGGGAAAGGGAAAATTAAAGTGGGAGATGTCTTTGATGAGATTTATGCATAACTTAAGGGTCATAGTAAATTTAAGGAGTTCATTGAGTAACTTTATTTGCATAGGTCCTTCCTTCAATGGTTCATAAAAAGCCACAATATTTTTAAGGATTAAATTAATAAATAGAAATAGGGAAGATATGTCTTTAGTGCGAAATAAGATCCTAAAGAGGTGGCCCTTCAGATGATAAGGTTGGAAGAAAAGAGTGGCTACTTAGAGAAAGAGAAACAAATCATCGAGGACAAACTAGAGACTTTATTGGGATGCAATGAAGTGATGATGAAAAATTACCTAACTATCATGGTAGGGCTCATTAAAATTACCAAGGGAAGTAATGAAAATGAAGGTATAAGCAAGTTACGAAAGAAATATAAAATTATGATGCAGGAAAAATATGGAGCATCTAATCTCTATAGCATGGAACACATGGAATAATCCTTGAAGAATATGCTAGTTACTTGGGAAGAATCCCTAGGGGAAAAACCTATAATATCCCCCTTCGTTATTTCCTTTGTTTTATTTTATTTCAATGTTTTTAGATATTTATTTATTAATTTTTTATTGTGTGGTTTCTCTAAAGTATTTGTTTCTCTTTTTGGATATTTTATTTTATAGACTATAACGTTTTATCTAGATTTTTAGGCTTCATCTATTATTTATTTATAAAAGGGTAGAGTTTCTTTCAAAAAATTACACTTTAACAATAATTAAAAAAATATATAAATAATTATATGTGAAACATCTTGGTTTTTTAAGATTTGTGATATTTATTATGTAGACTTATGATAGGACTCCACATTATTCAAATGGTGTATTTTCATTTTCATTTATAAGGTTGACTTAAAGATTTTTAAAAAGAGGGATGAATAGTATAACAAGTATTCACATGCTCATTGTTGATTTTTCCTTTCCTTTATCTATATTTTTTTGATATCCTCTAATGATGAATTTAACTTATATGTATTAGGACCCGTAAGATTGAATTGATCATGTGATAGATGTTCAAGTGGATGAAAGCTAATTATGCATATATTTTCATTGATCATATCATGATGGACTTCATAATCACTAACATGATAATTTTAAACTTATCCATCTTGTGTTTCATAATTTACCACTAGAGGTAGCTCAAATGTTTTATTTTCTCATAGTTTTGATATCATTGCTTCTTATTGTAATGGAATTTATTCTATATTCTTGTCCTTATGTTCATCCATATATACTTGGGATGCTAGTGATTTATTAATATCATGAGATACATACTCAATTTTACTTTATTAACCTATCTCATAAGTAGTTATGCTCTTAATTAGAATAAATTATTTAAGTGGTACTATTTGAGGAATTGTTGATGTGTCTAAATGTGGAATTTTACAAAATTTAAAGAGATCATCATTGGTAAGCATAGTCCATGATGTCCCATCATGTATGAATTTTACACATTTATGTAATTTATATGGTATATCTTCCATAACATGTATCTAAGGTCTACCTAAGACTAAATTATAATTCAATGATTGAGACATTACTTTAAAATTTTCTTTTATGGTTTTGGGCCCCAGTGTCACATCTAATGTGAATTGACCAATAGGTGGGATGCTTAAATAAAAAATAATTTGATATGTATATATGAATTTTCAATATTATCTAGACTAATACCCATTATTTGTAAAAAAAAATATACTACAAATGTTGAAACTTACTACATTATCAATGAGTACTCTGATCCAAAACTCAAAAAATTTGATTGATAGATATTTCAAGACATGAAAATAACATAGTAACAATGATTTCTCTGAGAAGAGATGTTTTATCACTCAATATTGCAATACAACCATATTCTTATCTCTAAGAAGAGATGTCCAATTTACATTTTAGGTTACATATTCATTTATACACATTTTAAAGGTAGGAGGAGGATGTGGAAGGTCACCAATATCAAGGGAGATTAAGTGGTTCAACTTCCATGATTTACAGCAATATAGAATTTGAGGAATTACTATTTTTAAAAACTTACTATGTTTAGACTAAACTACTAAAATTGAAATTTAGGGAAATTTAATTAAGTTTTCTAGGGTAAAAAACCACTAAGTGGATCTCATTCCATCTCACCAAATTATCCTCATTATTATCTTTCCAACAGTTTAAATAGGGAGTCAATCAGAGCTATGGTACAAAAGTTATGGCTCCCAAAATTTCTATCATCAATTGTGGTAGAACTGTCGCCTGAATTATTGCTCGGATCATTCCTACCTCCTTGACAAGAAATGGTCCCCATTACATCAATATTTCTCATCAAGTGTGGTATTTGTGTCTTAATTTGATTCTCTATGAACCACTCACCTTGGTGGCTAAGTTGGCCCCTTTTGACCAACTGATAAAGTGGAATAAAGCATCATCTTGTTGTATTCATCTAGGTGTCCAAAATCTAATCCTCCTCCACTAAAGAAAAATTATATAGATCAAGCTCATCAATGTCCAATTATTCTAATATTACTAAAGTGTCCAATAGAGGTGGATAATATGGTTTGAGGATTCCACATTGAATATTGGATGCAAACCAAGGTAGGCTAGTATGTTCAACTCAAAAGCATTTTCTCTAACTTTTTTGGTGATGGTGTAGGGACCATATCACAGAGGCCATTTTTTTTTGTGGGCCTACAAGTCATTCCTTTTGGAACTACAACTAAACCTTGTCACCCAAATAAAAATAGTGTACAATCATATATTTATCATGGCATTGCTTATACTTCTGATTCATCTTCTCCAAGATGTCATGAACCTATTGTTAGATGTGTTGTATTTGTTAAATGGATAATGTTACTTTTATTGCCTCAGATATCCCATGAGGTGTGTATTCTATAGTGGAAAATGAAACAAATCTATCAATTGGTGCCATAGATTGGAACGGGAAGTATACATGGAATGGACTATGATTGGTCAAGTTATGTAGGGCCTGATTGTATCCATGTTATATGAAAAGAATCCCCTCATCCCATGTGTGTGGATGTTTGGAGTGATACATCTAAATCATGTGAATAATCAAGTAGGTCACCACTTTTATCTAACCATATATTTATGGATGGAAGGATTTGAACTTCAACAACTTGGTATCCATCATCTTCCATAAAGTGGACTAGAAGATGCTCAAAAACCTATTATCTCTATCTGAGATAATGGACTTGGGGAGACAAAAATGGATCCATGCATGACTAAAATATAGTTGAGTAATTTCTTTAGTAGATATATTTTCTTACAATAAATCATGATAGTCATTTTTGAAAAATGATCAACTAGAACAAAAATACAGTCCTTGCCATGTTTTGAAGTGGAAAAACCTAATAGAAAATCCATTGAAATAGATTCCCAAGGCCTAGTTGGTTCTGGAAATGGCATGTAAAATCCTTACTTCTTATTTGTTGGCTTAGCTATCTCACACAAGGTGTAAGATTTGAGGTACCTTTCCACATCCTTTCATATATGGGGATAGTAGAAGTGTTTTTAAAGAACTACAAATGTTTTCTCTACACCAAAGTATCTAGTTGTCTTATTGAAATGTGAATCCCATATCATATTCTATTTCTCTAAAATTGGAACACAAAGGTGCCCCATGTGACAAAGGACATTATCTTGAAAATAGAAATTAGAAACATGTTTACCTTATTGAAGCACCTAATATGTATCATCAAAGGTAAGATCTACTTCATACAGTGCACTCAAAGTGGTAGTCTCATGTCTACATAGGTCAATAACTATTTGAATACAGTAATTGGTTGGTGGCTCAAATAATCTATGGTTTTATTTGAGCTCCCCTTTTTATGTTTGATTATTAGACGTAATTATTATTGATATGTGGCCCAATTTTGGTTCCTCTCATTTCATATTTTTCTATACATCTAGATGAATTCCGATGGTTTATGATTAGTGTGGATGACCATCTCTTTCCCCAAGATGTAGTGTTTCCATTATTTGTAGGCTTGCAAAATGGCATAGATCTCCTTGTCATATGTTGAGTATTTACTAATTGTATCAATGAAAGTTTCAATATGATATGAAATAAGATGGCTATATTGCATGATGACAACTCACATGGCATATTCAGATGCATCTATCATCAACTTGCAAGGTTGATGCAAATTTGGCAAGGTAAGGACATGGGCTGAGCAAAGTCTATTCTTAAAATTCTCAAATTCCCTTTATTGTATTTTTCCCACTTAAATGTATCTTTATCTCCTCCTTTAGTCACTTGGGTTAGTAGCCAAGAAACATGTTAGAATCCAAAAACAAACTTGTGATAGAAATTTACAAGATCCAAGAAGTTGTGAAGTTCTGTGAGGGTCCTTGGTATAGGCCATTCTCGAATAACTTGAATCTTCTCTAGATTGACATGGACCCCTTCCTCATTTGAAATGTACCCTAGTTACTAAATTATTTTCATCTTGAATGTTCATTTATCAAGATTTGCATACAACTTGTGCTCCCAAGGAGTTTGAAGAACCTTATGAACATGTTGCAGATGTTCCTCCCATGTTTTATTGTAGATGAATATGTCATCCAGGTAGACAACCATGAATGAGTTCATGAAGGTTCATAAGATTTCATCCATCATCTTCATGAAGGTTTTAGGTGCATTAGTCAAGACAAAGGCATAACTGACCATTCAAAGATCCTCTCCTTAGATTTGAATGTAGTCTTCCAAACATTAGTGGGATCAATGGGAATTTGTTGGTAGCTAGATTTGAGATCAACTTTTGTGAATAACTTTTCACAATGGAGTTTTTCTAGTAGGTAATAAATCCTAGGGAGGGGTAGTGATTCTTCATAGTGATTTTATTTAGGACTTGATAGTCAATGTAAAGCCTCCATGTTCCATCTTTATTTGGTTATAAGATAATCAGACTACCATAGGGTGAAGAGCTTAGCTTGATGTGACCCTTTTGAATCACTTCTTGAATCTAACTTTTTATCTCATCATTATCCAAAATTGATCTATGATACATAATAATATTAGGCAAAGGTGATCCTAGGATCAAATTGATAGAATGTTTTACCTGGCAGTGAAGTGAAACTCCCATGGGTGACTTGAATAAGTCATCATATTCTCTCGTGATTTATTCTATCTACTTATGTTTTTATGTTGATTATGTAGTCAGGATTGCAACATTGGCCTTCTTGGATTTCTATGGTTTGACCACCATGAGAATGAATTGATTTGTCTTCTTCACCAATCTCTTACATTTCTTGGCACTAATCAGGGAGATAGATGTGGGAGGCGGTGCCTCTAGTACCCTATAACATCACGTTCCAAGAGTGAGGGTGATTTTTTGGGTTCATGATTCATAAATTCCATGTCGATCATACATGAATGGCTAACCAAGGAGCACATCATAAACATCTAGATTGAACATATAACACAACACTTCATCTTGGAAAGGTTTTATTACATATGAAAGAAGACACTGATAGGTGACACAAAGGTCTCTTCCTAGGCTCAACCATCCAATACTATATGGCTTTAGGTGAGGCTTCATCGATAGATTTATAATTTTCACAATGTAGGAAGATATTAAATTCTTTTGACTCCCACTATCAAGAATGAAATGTAGAGGCTTACCTTTTACCCATAATTTGGAGTGAAATAACCTTTCCTTATCATTTGGCCTTTCCTCACGGGTTTGTGATGAAGCAATGATGGTATCAGGCTTAGCATCTACAATCTCTTCTTTTTCCTCTTTGGCTATAGGTTGTGTATGAGAAAGAGTAGAAGATGTTGAGTATTTTGACTTAGAAAGTAGTGACTTGATGACTCAACATTCTTCTTTGGAGTGAGTTCTAGTTTTTTGGTAATCATACCATCATTTAGTCTTCCCCTTCTGGGGTTTTTTAATCTTGAAACTCCTTTTGCTTCCAATTTTGGTCTCGTGTTTGACCTTCCATATCACTTTTCCATTTCAAAGGCTAACTCTTTGTATTCTTTCTTCCATGCTTCTGCTCAATCTTCACTATGAACTTGTATGCCTCACTAAGGGTTTCCAAATTGAAGAGTTCCATTTCCCCCCATATGTACCATTGTAGTCCACCATGATATTTTAGAGTCTTATGTTTCTCACTTTCTTGGATTCCCAATATCACAGATAGAGAATGAAAAATATTAGTGTAATATTGAACAGATTAGTCTTTACCTTAGTGAAGTTGTTTCCATTGTATGTACAGATTATCATATGCTCTAATGGAATAGTATTATTCATTTACTAATTCCATGAAATCATCCCAATTAGGTTCCACCTTAAGGCCAATATCATCTATAATGAACCTCTTTTTGTACACTTGCCACCAATTTTTCATGCGCAATGATCTTTTCAAAAGAGAAAAAGTGATCTTTTCTCCATCAGTGAATTTATTTATAGAAAATTAGGAAGACAATTGATCCAACCAATTTTTTACTACATTAATATTTATTTTTCCTTTAAATGTAAGTATATCAAAATTCACCTAAACCTTGAAGGGTGTTGGGGCACTGAAAGGACATTCCATGGATGAGGAGTAGGAAGTGTAAATAAAGAGTAAAAATTTCCCATCAAGATTTATTGGAGAATTTGGGAAAATTGTTGTAGCATCTACACTTATTTCCATTTGAGGGATTCATTCATGATTTATTTAAAGGGATTGGATGTCTCAGTTTCATTCACCATTTAAAGTTGTTTGGAGTAAATAGGTGGATAGTTTGGAAGCTCTATTGCTTTCCACCCAAGCTTCTTATAGCCTAGCCTCATCCTTAGGATCATACACTCTCAAGACAAACCAATCTGATGCCACTGATCTAAAACTCAATTTTTTTGATTAATAGATATTTAAAAAGCACAAAAATAACATAGTAACAATGATTTCTTTGAGAAGAGATGTTTTATTACTCAAGATTGCAATACAACCATATGCTTATCTCTGGGAAGAGATGTCTAATTTCCATTTTAGGTTACATCTTAATTTATACACATTTTAAAGGTATGAGGAATATTTGGAAGGTCACCAATCTTGAGGTATATTAAGTGGTTCAACTTCCATGATTTACAACAATACAGAATTTGAGGAATTACTATTTTTAGAAACTTACTATTTTTAGTCTGTACTACTAAAATTGAAATTTGGGGCACTTATATTAGGTTTTAAAGGGTCAAAAACTACCCAATAAAGCTCTATGCTATCTCACCATGTTCTCCTCATTCTTATCTTTCTAATGGTTCAAATGGGGAGTCAATTAAAGCTATGGTGTAAAATTTATGGCTCCCAAAAGTTCCATCGTCAATTGGGGTATAAACATCACTTGGATTGTTGCCTGAATTGTTGCCCAGATCATACTCTCTTGATTCCCTTATTTTTAATATTTGATTTTATGAATAGAGGAAAATATTGATCAATAATGTCCTTTGAGGGTAAATCTATGTAGTAAAAAATTATGAGCTTTGTATTATTTTTCATATCTTGAGTAATATCCAAATAAAAATTTGGTTTAATATCACTTGGTACTTGGGTTTCAAATAAGGCTTAATATAAGATATCCTTGTAAATATTTCATGGTTTTAAAATTTAAATAATTTATATCTTAGCATGGGTGTTACTTAATTTTTTAATCATATCATACCCTTTAGATTTGATCACAAGCTTCAACTTAGGAGGAAACTATTGGATATTAACTAGTGGTTGGATAGGTTGAGCACCTTTTCCTTTTTGTGTAATTACAACATGGAACACATAATCCAATACAAGTCATGGGAGAATAATGGAATTGGGATGGTAGTTGTTACTTGAATAAGATTTAGGTTGAATAAAATGTTGAGCACATGTTTTTTGGTGCCTAGTAAAGCTTGATAAAGGCTCAATGCTATTTTAATAATAATTATAAATAGGTATTAGAGTGTATCTTTTTGTATCTTTCTATTTTTATTTATATAAATATTTTGATTCCATTTAATCAAAATTATGATTAATGTCATCATGAATGAATTACAATAATCAATTATTATCATGATGTACTTGAAAAATGGAAAACTACAATATGAGTGCATTATTTTAAACTTAATTTATTCCTTTGAATTTTTGAATCAATATAATTTTTAAAATAAATATTTAACAAATTATAAATTGGGAAAGAGTTATTAAAAAAAACCCTAGGTCACACTAGGATTTGAAAGGATAACTTAGAGGTCAGAGTCTCATAATGGTTGACTCATTTTGGAATTAAGGTTTTTATGGTAATAGGATATTCAAGAGTGAAGTAAATTATTCCTTAGAATATGCCAATTAAAAAATTCAATTTATGATATTCAATTTAAGTGTTAAATTACAATAAATACTAATTATAGAAATTATATTTCCAAATAGTATTTTGATTGTAAAATCATAAAGAAGAAACAATATTTAGCTTATGAAATGATGTGTAGTTATATTTGAGATGTACATGTGTGGGAATAGGTTTTTTCATGTTTAGAAACCAATATTTAGATTATATAAATATTATTTTTGGTTGCCTGAACACTTATGTTGACACTACTATTTGAATCTTGACTTAATTATCATGTACAAAGTGTTCATTATATCAAGATATAACCACCTGAATCTTTATAAGATTTGTGTCACCTTTATTCTAATGTATTTATATCTTTTGAAAAGGTTTTATATCATTATTTATTTATCAAATCCTATATCTTCACCTTAGGCTAGGTTACCTTGCCAAAAAATAAGCTAGTGAGCTCATGGTATCAAGCTGACCTCAAAGACCCCTCTTTCGATGAGTGTTGCCTAATATAAAATACTTCATGGAGAGCCTTGATCTTATCTAATTTTCCCTTATGTGTTGTTATCTATGTGAACAATAGTGTAAAATGTTATATGTGAGTGCATGTAATGATCTAACTTGTAACCTTAAAAATATTGATCATGGGTTATCTTTTGAGTGCTTCAGACTTGTATTAGGATTGTTCCTATTATTGATATACACATATAGATGAATAAGTCAAAATATCTTATGTGTGTGCTTTGAAATTTATTAGTATGTCTAATATTGAGAGGTTATTGCTTGATGTCTTTCTAGATGAATAATGAATAGGATTTTACCAATATTTATACTACCAATTTTTAAATAATCTTCATGGAAAGGTTAATGACATTCTTAGGCTAACACATACACATCAAAATATTTTCAAATTTAAGTTTTTATAAGGCAATGATAATTGCATTGGACTAGGGACAATAGTGTTGATTCTTTTATCTTGGCCTACACATAAATATCTAGGATGGAGGAAATTTTTTGAGGTTTTGTAACTAATAGTGAAGTATATATATTAGATTTTAAGTGTTATGTGGTTATAGGTGATCTAGATCATCAGATTAAACAAGGTTGGACAAATAAATAAGTAATTAAACCAAGTGAGGTGCTGATACGAGCCTTTCAACTATAAGGAAGGTTAAACTAAAGGGTATATCCCTAAGATATATTTTTCAATTTTATAATACTATTTTAACATATAAATATAGATCTAAGAATCTACAATGCCCTCCTTTTCACTTAATCATGATAATGATATAAGTATTGTGTTAATTTTGTATCACTAATACTTAATGCATAAATCATATGTTTTATTTTACATTGTGACATCTAAAATTTTATGTTTGTTGACATTTTAGAGGTGAGACATTATTTTATGTTGACTGATGCTTTCAATTAGATTTTATGTGTATCCCCAATGCATGCAACTCTTATGGCATGTGGTACCTTACTAATAATTTATTAAATTTTCTTAGGAATTTATAGGACTCATATTATAAGAATACCATACCCTTACATGGGTTGTGAGGTTGGGTCCATCCTTGTGTATGGATTGATGATGAGTGTATGTGTTTCCCATTCATGATACTTGGAAAAATAATTCTTGGGAGGGTGCATTCTAGAGAGGTGTTATTTTATATTTATTTAGGAGTGTCATTGTTAACTTGACTCCTTGTGTGATGTATTTCCCATTTATTTTAAAGGTTTTCATTTTCATATATTAATGTATGATTTTCCTGTAATCTATGAGAGAGGATGATTGTGGGTTAAACCTAGTCCTATTATGAGGGTTTAATTCTTAGGCACCTTTTAGATACAACACATGAATCTTGAAAGTTTGGGATGATTTTGAGGACCCTTTTGAGAGGAGGTTTTCTAGTATGATTCTATGTATTTTTTGAACACCTTATCCCCAGTAAAGAGTTAGTATTTTATTCTTTTGACTAAAAAATTGTGAGTGTTTAGTGTGTATCATATTGGATAGGTTAATACCCAACATATTCATAAGTTTCATAAATAATATATCCTAGAACCTTATCAATCACCTTGGTTAAATCATCATCAATGATGATTAAACCATTTTTGTTATAGGAAAATCATAAGGGCCACTTGTGTTATGTGTAGTAGAAGTTGTGTAAGCATAAGATGTTGCTCACATAGGCAAGAGTGAACCTATTTGATAGAGATATTATCCTTTGGGAATGTTAGTTTCATGTAAGTGGATCCTAGTAGACCCAATACATATTAAAAACACATTTGAGTGGTTTTCATTCTCCTCATAGTGGAAGACTATAGTATGTGATGCTAGTAGATTCTATCACATTAGGATTATTTCTTTATAGATTGATATTTTATTTATTCCTTCATCATAAGGGAATATATTTTATTTGAGTTAGCACATAGTAAACCTCTAGAGTATTTTATACTGTCTCATTATCAAGTGACATTAATATAATTCTTTTGATTGAATTTATTATTTTTTATGATGATAAATATAGTGTTCTTTTTTATCAGATCCATGCACCTTTTTTTACTAATTCGTCTACATTCCTTGGCCATATTAAGATAAATTCATTTACTTCATGTTGGTTGTAGATAATTTTTAAATGTAGTGTCCTAATTCCTCCATGTATTTTAACCTTTTTCCATATTATGGGAAACATGTTTGGAGCTTTGGCACTTACATGTTGGTAAGTGTGTGGTGATCTTGGAAACTTAAAGATTTTATTCATACTTCATACCACAAAAGCTTATTAAAGAGTTGCATTTCTATATTATTGACACTTTATATCCTTATTGATAGAGCCACATTATTTAGCTATATTGTAATTGGAATTTTTAATTTCTCCATTTGATATGGTGTACTTTGAAAATATTTCATTTTTTAAAAGGGACTTCTAAGTTGATTTGGAATCATCATTTTATAGTTTTCCTTTTTATGGGATTTGAGGTTGTCTATCCATTTATTATTTCAAATTTTGAAAATCATAATTTCTATTTGTTTATAATCAATTTTATTATATTGGGATGTTTATCTATTTTTCAACTTCATTATTCTTTGGATTCAATTATCTTGTTATCTTTTTTCATTGATCCTCCTTTTAGATTGAGTTGGACTATTTAGTCAATTTTAAATTTACTCTTTTATTGAACTACGGATTTTTTTCCTTATTAAGTGTTTATTTGATGAGCCATTTTATGATACCTTTATGTAGATATTAAAATTGAATATTAATAGAATTTCAATCTTGTATATTTGACCAATATCATTAAGGTATCTACCCTTCAATTCTAGACCTCCCTACTACTAAAAGGCTCTCTCTCCATCTCAATGTTCTTAAATTATTATAAATTAGTTTTATTTCATATCATTCTAATGACCTAGGTCCCCTATACTACATAGAAAGCTTAAAACATAATATAATTCAATATTAGTTTCATATATATACCTATTTTATATCCCTTTGAACACTATCGATAACATAGGAGAACTAATACCTATGGTAGTGTGTATATCCTTATCTAGTATCCATTAGCCAAAATTCATCTAATTTCAATATGGTAAAAACCCATGTGTCAGCCTAATTGTCTTAGTGAACCCTATTATGATATATTTTTAAAAATGTGTGGTATAAATATAAGTCTAATATTTCTCATTCACCATCTATAAAATACCAAGAAAACACCTACTAAAGCTAAATCAATTGATTGAACAAGCACTTTACTCTATCATATTACTCCTTATTTTAATATCAAGCATAAGAGTAGTCATATCATAAGTATAAAGTATTCAAATAATAGCCCATGAGTGATATTTGTCAAATTACAAGATATATCAATGTATACATCTTCATATAACATATCTCACCCTTGTGCACACACAACCACACATAGGGGAGAAATACATAATTTTGAGGCCCTCCTTGGAGTATTGGCTATGTAGGAAACACCCATTGATAGAGGTGTCTTTGGGGAAGCTCAACACCATGATCACATTAACCCATTTTTTATAAAATTCATTTCAAGGTTAAATAAGGGTGAATAATTAGGATTTGATTAATCAGATAATAAAGACAACCTATATCCTAAATTTGAATGCATTAATATAAAATTGATAGAATACCTAGAATGGTGACATTCATTGCATCCAGATCTAGTCATTATTTTGTACTGGACACTTGCATCACAGTCAAACACTAGAATCAATGGTAATGTCTAGATCTGATGGTAGTGTTTATAGACACAAAAGTACATTTTATAAAATCTAACAACTGATCTAGCATATTAATCCTTCATACTTTACACATGTTTTTAGTCCAAATTTGTCTATGTATAGTAAACTAGCTAAGTACCAGTGTTCCTTATTGTTTTCAATATTTTTTAATAGTTGTACTTTATTATTTTTATAAATCTTAGTTATATAAATTCATAATATTATCTATTTGATTTTACTTTTAATTAACATGTTATAGATTAGTTTATCACCATTATTTTAGAGATACTTCTATATTTATTAACCCTAGAACCCCTACATATCTAAAATTTTAGTGTTAAATATTTGGTGAACTCACCCATTGGTCACAAAACCCTAAATTGGCCTATTTTTTTTATTTTATAATCTTTTATTATTTTAAATTATTGTTTCCAATTTTAATTTTTTTATTTATAAGCATTGGAAAATGTTAATCATAAAAATCATTTTAAATTGGAAGATAATGAAGTACTAGTCAATCATATCAATAACAATATGACCTTAATGGGTGCATTTTTATATGTTACAAGAGATGAGATCAATAAACACATTAGGGATAAGGAATCCTCACTTAGTGAAGGTGAATCCTTAGGATTTACTACAACCAATTCCAATCCAATAACCCTCCCCTTAAGAACATCATCACTTCATACATCTAATTGGTGTATGGGTTATATTTACACCATTATTACCTGAAACAAATTGTATTATTATTACATCATCCATAGGAATCATTAACATTTCAACCTAATTACCAATTTTAATACTTAAATAAACTCAAACCATGGATGCACCTCCTTTGGTGATTTCTCAAACTTCAAACCTTAGTGATCAAAATGTAAATATCTTGTACAAACCATAAAACTTTTTCATGGTAAGGTTACTAATAATGATAAAAATTATATGAATTCACCTTATGCTATTGATTCATAAGAAGTGTTACATAACACCTAAAATATCTTAGCACCATTTATCAATTAGTTTTATTGTAGTCAAGTTCACATTTTAAGATTTGAAGGGTGATCCTAAACAACATCTCTGATATTTATTTACATGTATTTATTATGCCTACAATGATTAAATTTTGAAAAAAATATTTCCAAGGAGCCTCAAAGACTATGATTTATGTTGGTTTTATGATTTAACACTCCAACTAGTGAAAGCATTTAAACCTATAGCTGATCAGTTCTTGACACATTTTTCTATCACCATGACAAAAAATATGTCATATGCTCAAATTTCAAAGATCAAAGAAGGAACCAATGAACCTATCTATAAAAAAATGATTGAAAATGAGGTTAGTTCATGTTAGAATCCCAAAACAAGCATAAAAAAATAAGCAGGATAATATCCTAGGCATTGTCTTTAGCTTGGACAAATTCTAGGAGAATGTAAATAAAATAAAAGGACATAAACCAAAAATGTATACCTTCCCAATGGATTCATTATCAAAACCATATTATAAGTGTGCTTTTGCTTGGATTATATTGATATAAGTCTTTATAAATGTCACAACTTCATGTGGATGACATCTCCCCTTGACTACTTGTGATTTTGGATAAAGAAAGGAGGAAAGTTTTAAGCTTTTTCTTAAATTTATGCAGAGTAATTTTTCACCAAAAAATTTTGTAATGGAAAATGAGCCTTGTATTTATAGACTTTTTATATTGATTTCAACCGTCAGATTGAGATCAATATGTGTGGCCAGAATTCATTTCATTTGTGTGGTTAATTTCATTAATATTTGGGTTTGATTCTACATTAATTAGGCATGGGTTTGTATTTTTTTAATATTTTCTTGCATTTATGTTAATGCTTAACAAATTTACCTGTGATGTCATTATTTTAGATATTTGAGTCCACTTACCATGTGAGTGGAGGAATAATTCAATTGATGAATATAAAATAGTTAATTCAAAAATCTATGGAATTTCCTATTAGAGAAAGGTTAGGTTAATTAACTTAATATAAAGTGATGTGAATTTTAAAATTTAAATAATTACTCGACCTAATTAATATAAAACATATCTTACACCATCACTATTTGACTTAGAATTAATTAAATAAATCTAATGACTAGATATAGTGAATTTACCCAATTAGAGATGCCGCAATTTTTATCATAATATGCATGTCAAGCGTGTAGGCAAATTTGAGTATTTTAATGATTTTTGACCTAGTTTATGTGTTATTGTATAGATTCATTGTGATTTCAAATTCAACATTAAAGTGATGAAATTGGAGTGTCTACATTTTACTAATGATTGAAAGGGCATTGTGGGACACTAGATGAAGCAATGATTTTTCAAAGAATGAAAAATTCATTAAACTGATTTGATAATTATTAAATAATGATGTTCATGTTTTTTTATTTATGTTCAATTTTATAAAAATAAATTTCACAATGAATCTCAAAATGATGTTTAGGATGCCTAGAATCACCTTGAGGGATTGGCTGAAAAATAATTTTGATCAACATGCCCTTGAAAAGAATAAAATAGGACACTCCATGGTAGAAAAGGCTGAGAAAAGGAGAAATTAGAATAAAATTGGAGGAATATCAAACCATAGAGCAACCTATATGCCTCTAAGGAATAAAATGGATACAATGGGAGGCTGGGGGTAAACATTTGAATTCAAAGCTATAAACTAACCCCTAGGGGTGAAAATGGTTCATTTTCAACCTCCCCTTTTGAAAATTTGAGCTCTAGATTTAAATGTAATACCTTTGAGAAAAATTTCATGAATTCCATGATAGATGCACCTTTGTGAGATATTTTATGAGTACATATGACCAACATGGAGTGGGGCCTCAGTAAGTACTTTCATTTTTGTAAAATTACCTCATTTAATGAAGTTAATGCTCATTAGAAGTAGTATAATTAGGGAAATCACCATTTTTATAACTCTTAGAAATGATGATATGACACATGAAAATAGTGATATCAGTAGTAAAATAATGATATCACCATTAAAATAGTGGTATAATGATCAAATTGATGATATCGCTAAAAATGGTGGAAAATGTTGAAATGGTGAGAATGCCTAATTAGTTTTAAAATGCCAAAATGGAAAAAAGTGACAAAAATGACAATAATTCCTTATTAAATGGTGATATTTCCATGACAAAAAATGATATCATGAAAACAACCAAAGAGCTAGGAAATGGCAATAATTCCCTATAGAGTAATGATATCATCCTATTAAAAGATGATATTGTCCTACCAAATAGTGATAATGCCAAAATGACCAAAAAGTCAAGAAATGACAATAAATACCTATGAAATTGTGAGATCACCATGGAAAACAATGACAACACTCTATTAAATAGAGATATCACTAGAATGGTATAAAAAACCCAAGATTCAAAAGGACAAAATTAGAAAAAGTGTGTCCTAATTTGAATGTTGAATTATGTGTCTTATATAGGTAAAAGGATTATTTTTGATGTGAAGGTAGTGTGTTTGATTAAAAAATAGTTTTCTATATAGATATTTTTAATGTATCATGCTAACATGTTTGTGATTGGAAGGAGTGAATCTCAATATTTATCACTTGAGAGAGGTACTCATGTGTTTTAGGCAGCTAGGACTATGGATGGACAAGACCTTGGCACTCTTATAGATGGTTTTATTGAGACAAAATGTGTATATGCCTATAGTTTAAGTGTATAGATCCTACATTTTAGCAATAAATAAAGTTTATAACTTGGAGATGAGAAATTTACACCTACCTACTAGATATGTAATAGTTATAGTTGAGGACGTGTGGTGATTACTCTACATCCCTATTCTGGGTTCTCTGATTTATTGGATTAACAAGGATGGCTAATAGTCATGAAATACTTAATCAACATCATTGATGTCATGACTAAGGATGGAATTATTGATATAGATGCATTAGAGGACCTATCCTTATGTATAGATAGGATGCATAGATAGTTATCAAGGACCCAAGGTGAGGCCACAAAATTACATGGACTTATTATAGAGAGGGATAGTGAGATTGCCACACTAAGGGGTTATTTTACCCAAATGACATCCATTCAAGGCCAGCTCACCTTGAGGGATATAGAGTTAGTTATAGTTATTATCTAATGAGATAGGGCTAGGTCTAATGAAGAAAGGATATATGGGGAGAGAGAGATATATCCAGAGAGATTATGGTAGAGTAAGGGTTGGTTAGAGCACTAAATGATGTGGAACAAGCCAAGGATGATTCACTATGGGCTATTGATGAGATCAGCTACTATTAAAGTTTATATGAGTCATCGATATTAATATGGGCCAGATAACTAAGCTTTTGTGAGCATATGTAGAGCCATAAGTCTAGTCACACATCTAAATAATGGTACACCAATGTATCAAATAGATAAGTGCATAGCCTCCCCCATAGCATATAGTGATGGGCCCACCTCATCAACCATGACCACAGAGTATAAAGAAGATATTCTAATAAGAGAGTCCACATAGGATCCCTCATAGGGATGATTAGAGTTAGAGATGGTTTCTATTATATCTCTAAATTTTTATATATTGTGATGTATATATCATGATGTATATAGACTCTGACATTATATATATATATATAATGTTGTTCCTTACTTCATGGATGTTGATTCATGTTATAGATTAGATCATGGATATTGATGTGGATGTATATTTTTTTTCCATGATTCTATTATGTTTCATTTCCATGATGATGTTATACTTGATTAAGGTAGTAAATGTGATTGATTTTGATGATGTTTTAGCATTTGATCATGATGTAAAATGTTGATGACTCTCTAGGTTTTGTATAGGATCACATGTAGCCATGGTGTATGAGGCTGCATATTTTCATGCAACATTGTATATAAGTCTCTCACATACTTTATTTTTAATTTTACACATGCTATTATGAATCATAATTATAAAATGAATCATGAAAACATTGATGGCATTTGTGTAGGGACTAATTTAGATACAAATACTTAACAACTCAAGATCAAGATATGAAAAATCAAGACCTAAGTGTAAATCATAATATATTTAAATAAAATATATACCAAAATTAGTTCAAATATAAATGTTAATTATGTATGATAAATATATTAATAATCAATACCTAAGTGTAAAAATATAATGTACTTGAACAAAAACAAATAATACAATTAAAAAAATGAGCAAGCAATCAAAGCTAATAAAATATAAAGACATAACTAAAAAATAACAAATAAATAACCATTGGTATATGAATGTGATAATATTATGTTAATCTTGGAAGTCACCCCCAGAGGAGAATGAAAGAAGAATAAACAAGTGGTTGATCTAACCCTAAATGCCCCATGTAAATAGTGATAACAAATGATTAGGATGAAACTATTAGAGTAATAAGAGATAAAAATGACTCACAAAATAGTGAGAGTGTAAATGAGAACAACTCATAAAATGGTGAGAGTGTAAGGTAAGAATAACTCACAAAATGATGAGAGCATAAAAGAATAATGAATCACAAAATGGAGAGAGCACAAATAAGGATTAAGGGGGAAATGAAAATGGGAATGATAGTGGAAAATATGATCTGAGCTACCCCATGTAGCCAAGTGCTACCTACATAATCCGTGTGGACCTTAGGCTAATGTAGATCTCCCAAAAAATGGAAGTGTAATGAATGACAATTTTTATTATAAATAATCATGTTGAAACTAAAAACACCCACAAAATACTTTATGCTAACACTTAGGATAATGGGATAATCAAAGTGCAATTAAATGATCAGATGTGATTGAATGAAAGAGAAAAGTCATGACATGGATAAGATTTTTCACACCCTTGAGATATTCAATTCAAAGGGGAGGCTTATCCACATGATACTCAAATAGTTTCACTCAAAATAAAACTAAGAGGAAGAGCCACTAGCAAATAGTATCATAAACTATGCCAAATATTTGTTGGTTTTATATCTCTTTTAGAGATGTAATATCTTTTTTGAATGGTTTGATTTTTAGGATTTTTTTAACATTTGAATGTTTTTGTGTTGTTTGTAATAATATATTTAGTAATATTTTTAAGTATAATGTATAGGTTAATATTAAAAATGTAAAAGGAACCATCTAGTAAAGGAAAAAAAACCTTAGATAGAGGCCCAAACAACAACTAATCCATCTATAATGGTATGATGAGCCAATAACAAAGCAAGAGGTGAAAAGACTATGATTTAAAAAAAAATTAGGATACAATGAAAGTGATATGGAATAGGGAGAAGGATCATCAAACATATAAAATAAGTTTCATCAAGGACTACCAAGAATAAAAACCATGTGGAAGTATTCTAACATTCTAAAACTATGTTTGTAATGATGTGTTGATGATGACCAAATCATAATTGCTTATTAAATTGTCATTTGAATCCACCCATAGTAATTTTAAGTCATAATCAAGATTAAGATGGTAATATGATATGGGATAAATATGGATCTTGACTCAATAATGGAAAGGGAAAGGAAGGGAAACAAAACATGAAGGGAATGACTTGAAGCAAGGGCTTTTATAGACAATGTTCAATCAAGTCAAGCATAAAAACACTTGAGATGAATTATATTCAAGGTCTCATATAGCTCATGCCCTTATGGTTTAGTTAATTGGTATGATCCCAAACCATAATTTTAAGTGATAATGAAAGCACCTAGCCAATTTGGTTCAAATTTGCCTTTCCTTTCACATTCTATGTTGGTGTTTTTTAATTCTCTTTCAATAAAATATCACCTATGAATAATGAATGTGATATCAAATAGGATTTCACCTATCTTTATTTTGTATCTTGTTATGAAAGTTCTTGATGAAACAATGGAAACCCCTACAAAGCCGTGGGACCTTAGAAATTTTGAGGTTAATCTCTAGAGAAGGTCAGCTTCCTTTCACTAAAATCTGATGCAAACTAATGAAATATCAACCTTTAAGAAATTTTCTCTTTAGTGCTCTTGTATCCTAAACTAGGGATTTGATGGGAAAAGGGGTTTAAATAAATTGAAATTATAGGAAAACTAAAAATATGGTGATTGCACCAAATTTATATAGTGGATCTAGATGTTTGCTTAGAAAGCACAATAGGGCAGAAAATAGATTGAGTTTATTTTAAACACAGACTCATGAAAATTTGGAAATTAGAGGTAATATTTTAGACATTCATCAACAAAGGGAAAAATATATTTATTTCAAACAATATTATCAAGAGGGTAAAATACCACAGATGAATTCTCTTGAGACTAATATAAAAGACAAAACTTCCACAAGAATCAGATAACTTGCATAATAGAAAGATTCCAAAGACAAGAAAGGAAAAATTTCAACTTTATTTCTCTCAAAAGGCTATAGATTGTAGTAAATACATTAAAAATTTATAAAATATATCACTAAAAACAAAAATATACATTGGGCTAAGGGGTCTACCCATATGTATACAAAATATGTCTTAGAAGACATGTAGTTTGTCAAAACTTAACACCTAGCAAAATAAATCATGAAAACTAGAATGTCTCATGCAAAGAGGGTGAGTTTTGATCTTTATATCACTTTAGACTCATGGGAGTGCTTATGTTGTTTCATAATTTGGGAGTAAATCTAGAGGTGATCTTGGTGTAGCTAGAGATCTTCATGCAAGTCTCCTTGGATGATGGTTGAAAATAAATCCTCATGTAGGAAGTGATGCCCAAAAGAACTTGGTCTTCAAAAAATAAAAGATAATATTACAAATAAATTTTCAAATATCTTTTCCATGTAAACCCTAGTGTGTGAAATTAAAGTGAGACTTTTTCAACATTTAAGCCTTTATCACTTTTACCAAAAGGACCATACAATTTGTGTTTTATGACTTTGTACTTTTTCATTTCACATTAATTAAAATGGAAAGTGCAATTTGCAGCTTTATTTTTGAAACTTTCACATTTAAAAAGTATCAAGTGAAAAATACATGTCTTCTCTTTCTCCAAAAGAGATAAAAAATACACAGCTACACTTTGTAATTACACATGATAGAAAAATTATAATGTCTTCAAAATGAAAATACACATAATAGAAAAATTTGAAAATGTATGAAGTAGAGGAAAAAATAGTCAGTCTTCAGACTAGCTTCAGCCCTCTTATCACTTTCTTTTTGCAAATTCTCTGAGTATGAATCAAAGGCCTTAAATATTTCTTGTATTCTCTCTTCATCTGGCCCATAAGAATAAATGTTAGAAGTTGTGCAGTCTACTTGTACATCAAATAACTCTCTTTGGAAATTCCTTATATCTTGCATTTTAGTTCTCATTTGATCAATTACCTTTTCATATTTGATAAACCTATGAATTGAACTTAAGGCAAAGATTATGTCTTCTATTGACTTTGTTTCACTAAAATTGTGTCTATTTCAAGTCTAAAGAAAAATAGAGAAGAAGGATAGGGGTAAGTGATTAAAATGAACCCAAATTGGTTTGTGTGCCATATCTAGATGTTGTGATCAGTCCTCTTTAGATGGGGAGGACTACCTATAGGTAAGAAAGCATTACCACAAAAATATTTTTTAGTAGATATATGAGTGGGCTGCCAAGCTACGCACTTGTCCCAGGAAGTGTCAAACTTCCTTAGTTATGACAGTCCAATATTGAGAAACAAAAGAGTAATAAATATCAAAGAGAGTAAAAGAGAGATATGTTACTATTGTTCACAACCTGAGTGCATCAGAGAGTAACAGAGTGTAGGTGGTATATTTAGTTTGTATTTTAGAAGTTGTCTATGTAGGTTTTAGAGAAGTTACTAAAAATCCATAGTTATCAACATTGGTTAGGTTGTCAAGGTCGATGAGGAAGAGTGATCGATATCAATTGGGTGACTGATGTTGGTAGGGGCAATAATTTCTTAAGAACTTATAGAGGGATTTTCTATATCTAATAAATGGTTTTGGTTAGGTCTAAAAGGTTAGGGGGAGTTACAAGAGAGAGAGTATTATTTAGATGGGTCTGGTTAAAGGTTTGGTGTGTTGGAACAAGGGGAAATAAGTAGGGAATATTTATAACTTGTTCATGAGGGTTTATTTAGGAATGCATAAAAGAATCAATAGTAGATATAAAGTGATTATAAATTAACTACTTAAAGACTTATAGAATATGTGATGTACTTAGCTTAAGAGATGATTGAGTGATAAGCGTCTAATGCATGGTTATTATAAGGCTTTCCAGACCAATGCCTTGAATAGAGAAAACAAGCATGTGTTGTTGGTTCTCAAGAGTTTATTTCTTGGTCTAGATTGACTTATGCAAGGTAACAGTAAGACAAGATGTGGAAATTTGAATGCCAAAAGCCTGTATGCAAATAAAAATGACTTTTTTAATTTCTACTAACCTAAATATTAGTTTGGATTTTGGCTTAAGTAATCAATGTCAATAATCCCACTGATGTCAGGGTTGACTAACATTGGTGGCATGAGAATAGGTAAAAGAGATATTTTTAGCCTATTTTTTGTTCTTTCTCATGCCAAGTGTGGTATCCATTAGTAAATGGTAGAAATGGGTGGTTAAAAAGGACATAGTTGGTTAGGAATTTATTTTTGGGGTGAGAACAAGTCATGGGTAGTTAAGATAAGGGGACTAAGTCTTGAGCTGACTCAGAGGGTAATAATTAGTCTTAAGATGAGGTGGCTAGGTAAGGTGGCATAAGTGGTTTTTAATTAACTTCATTAAATATTTTAAATTAATTAAATGTGTGAGGGGAAAAATCATGGGCTAGGAAGGCTAATTATGATTATTGAAAAGGGGCTCAAGGGGGGTTTTGACACAGAGAGTTACACACATGTATGATGTAATTTTGGTGTCTACATTTGCCCCTTTTTGTCTTGTAATGTACACTGACAAGCTGCAAGACAAAAATAGGAGTTAGATTCTTTAGGTATTGGATGAGGTACCCCCCTCAAAATGGGAATTGATAGAGGAGAAACTAGAATCAAGTACCAGATTGATTAAAAGTGAATTAGGTGAGTGGATGAGAATGTGGTTTTACTACATATGTGTATACTACTACAAGCTATAGTCAAAAAAATTAAGAATAGGTTAGATGGCAGAGGACTTAGATAAAAATAACCAAATCATAGCTTGTAAGTGATAACTGATAAGGTCAAAACAATCAAAGTTATAGCTCCAATGGTCCATGTGTGCCAGGAATCCAAGGTAGGAAGTGCCCCTAGGAAACACAAAAGGTTTTAGGTAATATGACTAGTTTGGTCAAAATCCAAAACACCTAATCTACATGTGTGTGTATAATAGCCAACTATAATGAGATAGCATAAGTGGTCAAGGCAAGCAATGCAAGGTTGGTTTAAAAGGGTCAATGATCAAGGGGATATTCATTATATCTAGTCAAAGTCATCATGGGTGGAGATTTAAGTGATATCCAAGGGTGGTTGTCATGGTTGGGAAGAAATATGTGATCTTCAAGTTAGTTGTCATAGTTAGGGAGATATACGTGATCTCTAAGTTGCCCCAGATTAGGGGTAGAGTCCAAAGGGTTGTGGTTTATTGGTGGAAACTCTAATTCAAGGGTGCTAACATTGGTTATGTCATCAATGTTAGTAGGAAATAGTGTATATGTTGGTGTTTTAGGTCAAGGTTACCGATGTTAGTGAGTCACCAAACCCAATAAAAAGGGGTTTGACAGCCCACCAAAACTTATTTGCAACATTTTATTGGAGAGAAAAAGAGATCTAAGTCTTGGTGAGATGGTAAAGCTAGGAGGGGACCTAGTTGGAGGCATGCCACCATAAGTGCTAGCTATTACATTCTAGAAGAGATGGAGAGATGAAGTAAAATCTTCTTTGAGTTGATTTTAAATTTAATTTTGTGATTTTGTTATTTTAGGCTAAATTTGAAGTGTGGGTGGAAAGAATGTTATTAGAGGGGTAGAAAATGAGGTGAGGGTAGGTTTAGATGAATTTGGGAGGGGTTTGGGGGTAGTTTATAGGTTAAAATATAGATTTGGGAGACAATTTATTTGGCCTTAGAGTTGAACTAGTCACTGATGTTGGTAGGGTCCATCGACGTTAGCCAACATGGTTTCAATGTCGGTGGGGTCTATCAATGCTACCTAACATAAAGCACTAATGTCAACATACAAAACTAACATCAATGACCTTGAAGAACCTAAAATAGGAGAAAAGGTTAATTTTAGATCCCTAATTAAAGTAGTTAATGAACCTAATGACTGAGATAGCCTTAAAAGACCCGGTGTCAACTGAGTGTTGCCTACATAGCTCAGTTGAGGGCCTCAAGATAATGTAGTTCTCCCAGTGCATAGGGAAAAAAATCTAAGGTATGGTTAAATGTGTGTTGGGAGAAATGGTTAAGAAAGGATAGGATAGAATAGGTCAGGGGACCTAAGGCTTAAAATATAATTCATAGGGTTGAAGGTTAAGGATATAAGTTGTGAGGCTTAGAGTTGTGATAGGCAATTGGACCTAGGGTGGAGAGAGAGGTAGTGAGGCCTAAGGTAGAGATGAGAGATTAGGTTAGATAGTTAAGTGGGTATATAGCTAAGTTATCCTTAGAAGACCCCATGTTAACTAAGTGCTACCTACATAGCTATGTTGAGGGCCTCAGGCCAATGTAGTTCTCCCATACAGAAGGGAAAAAAATTGGTGGTAGGTTATATTAGAAAGTATGTGACTTGAGGTGTGTGTGTATGGATATAGGCTAGGTAGGAGTTGACAATATGAAATCACCTTCCTATGTTTCTGATGTGGATGAGGAGGGATGTCACCCTAGATGAGTGGGAGCACATGGCAGATGTAGGTTTAGGGGGAGTGAGATCATATTGTAGAGTTTCATGGGATGTGAGTTTGATGATAGCATTGATCAAGAGGTGGGATCACACCACCAACACCTTCCATTTATTGACTAGAGAGTTGACAGTGACATAGGAGGATGTGTATAAGATTTTATAGTTACTACTCTAGGGTGAGGAGATATTTTCATGTTTGAGAGAGGAGCATGATATTCACATGGTGACATTATTTGTAGAGCATGTTAACAAGATGACCTATCACTTAGTGAGCTTTGCCTATGAGCCAATAAATACTACTAATGAGGAGTAGCATCAGTTGAGCATCTTAATGATGATAGGGATTATATTTTATACTCTAATGGACATAGATGGTGGGAGATTTAATATTGCATTGATAGGTGCCTTGGCACATATGGTTGAGTAGTGGACCGTATTTACATGGGGACTAGCTTTTCTAAAATAATTATATAGAGAGTTATGGGGCTTAAGACTATGATGATGATACAGTTTATGTGTTGAGAATTTACTCCATTATTGGACATATGAGCATATCATGGTGACACAACCATTGGGGTTACCTACCATGTTTATAGCTAGTTTTAGGGTTGGTTTCAGATGGTGGGGAGATGGTATGGCCCAGACCTGAGTAGATGGTATAGTGTGAGATATTGATCATTATAGGCACATGATAGAGGGATTGATCCCTATAAATATTGTGTAGAGGCCTTACTTGGCATACCCTAAATTTAGAGGATATGTATAGCAGCTTGTTGGCTTATAGAGCACATTATGGGTCAAAGGGAGACAAGCTAATGAGCTAGAGATAATACTTATGACATGGGTCAGGAGATAGTTTAGCTTGTTATAGGATGCACCTCTTACATTCCCTTGATATAAGAGGGATGATATAGAGTTACCCCTACCCTTACCCTAGTAGACAGATGGGCCAAATTTTGAGGAGCTACCAGTAGGGTCAGGTGTAGTAGATCCTGGATACATAGTGGCATATATTACATGGTAGATAGGTTTACATCCTATAGTTCAAGTCAAGAGGCCACCACCATATTTATAGAAAGTGTTGAGAGAGAGACAGAGAGATGCAAACATACAAGCCTGAGATGTAGTGATAAAGGCACAAGATGCATTAGTACAAGCTTGAGATGTGGTAGTGTAGGCTTGAGATGTAGCTCAGGCATAGGTATTGGTTTTATAAGGATAGGTGGTGACATTGTAGGGCCAGGTCAAGAAATTATTGGGCTAGGTCAGGGTATTATATGGTCAGGTTACTATAATGATAGTAGAGAGGGATAGTTTGAGAGTAGTAGGTCAAGTTACTCCTCCTCCTCCACCATAAGGACAAGTACAGGGGCCTTTAGTAGTTGAGATGGGACCGATGTAGACTGTATCTTTAGTGAGGTACAACACTTCCCTTGATGAGATTACTTATTATGAGAGGGCTAGTAGGGATTTTCCATAGATTCAGAGGTATTCTAAGTTTAGAGAGCAGGAGAGATCAATGACACATGCCACAACTTCTAGCTCACATCAATGTAAATAGGCAAAAATTAGTGATGACACTAATTCTTCATGACCATGCATATATCCTCGATGATCTGGGCAATAATTTAGGTGACAATTCAGGTGACAGTTCCACCCCAATTGATGATGGAACTTTTGGGAGCCATAACTTTTGCACCATAGCTCTAATTGACTCACCGTTTGAATCGTTAGAAAGCTAAGAATGAGGATAATGTTGTGAGATGACATTGATATTTTCAAAATGAATTTTGACCCATGAAAACCCAACGTAAGTGCCCCAAATTTTAATTTTAGTAGTGTAGTCTAAAAATAGTAAGTTTCTAAAAATAGTAGTTCCTTGAATTTTGTATTATTTTAAATCTTAGAAGTCAAACCACTTAATCTCCCTCAAGATTGGTGACCTTCCACATCATCCCCATTCTTTCAAAATGTGTATAAATGAAGAGGTAACCCAAAATGTGAAGAGAGACATCTCTTCCCAGAGATAAGCATATATTTGTATTGCGATCTTGAGTAATACTACATCTCTTCTTAGAGAATTCATTGTTATTGTGTTATTTATATGATATTTAAATATTTATCAACTATAACTTCTATGTTTTGGATCACTCAAGGATTTTGAGCACCAATTTTTTATTATTATATATGTTGTGTACACACCAGCCTGTGAGCCAAATATGAGAGAAGTATATTTCGAGGGAGAGATGATATTGTTATGATCTATTGATGTGCATTAATGTTGAGCATCTATGTGTGTGTGTGTGTGTGTGTGTGTGTGTGTGTGTGTGTGTGTGTGTGTGTGTGTGTGTGTGTGTGTGTGTGTGTGTGTGTATGAGATGTGTTATTATGATTTTGAGATGTGTTTATTGTTATAGTAATGATGATTTTGATGTAGATGGTTTCTTTAATGTTATGTTAATGTTGAGCATGTTAGTTAAGTTAGACTAGCATTTCCCATATGTGTGATGGTATATGCATAGTTGATTTGTGAGCTTCATCTTAGTATTTTTCCATATTTGTGATGGTGTATGCTTAAAATGGATAGGTTGTTTATGTTATTATTTGTATGAAGTTTTCATCTCAGTAGAGAGATTGACATGTGATTGGGATGGGAAATAAAGAGGTAGAATGCTCATGTACTAGCAAAGACCATAATCATAACATAAATAGGCTTGGGAATATGAGCCTTTTTCATGCTTTGCATCATTTGACCATTTTGTTTGTTAAAGAAGCATCATGTTTACCTTATGTTAAGTGAGTTCAAAGTCCCTTGAAAGAGTATGAGGGGAAAAGGGTAAAATGAGTGAAAGTGTGTGAGTAGAGTAACCTTTAAATTAGAGATGATATGCCCCTGATGTGGGTGACTCAAGAGCTACTATAGGCAAGTCCATGACTTAAAGCTTTTTTTATGTTAAGTTGATCAATACAGGAAGCCTACAATGGGATTTTGTTTATGTTGAGGCTATATGAATCTGATCAATATGAGAATCTTTTTGTTTTTATGTCCCTTTGATAATAAATCTTGGCCTAGCCATCCTTCAAGGGAGTGGTCTAAGGATTTATTTTTGAGTTTAAATAGTTGTCCTTTAAGGGAGTAGTATATTGATAGTATCAAAGAGAAGGTATGCAATTATCCTTCTAAGGAGCAGTCTATGTTGAGAATCATGACCTGATAGATTATAGCTTATCTACATATCCCTTTTTTTACTTTTAGTCATGGATAAGACTATATAAGCTTATTATTTTTCCACTTTGAGGGCAAAACCATAGCACTTCATAGGTTAACTAATTGTGTTGGAATAAGGGTTAAGAGGAAGGGAGATAAATGTAATAGGGGTGCTCAAGGGATGATCTCAAGTTAAACACGAGGGGAAGCAACACTTTATTAAAAAAAGAATGGTTGTAGGTGTAAGGTATTTAAAGGCTCAAGTTCTAGCTTTCCTTCAAGAGAAGACAAGTGATAAGTTCCTAAGCCATACTTGTGAGTTATGATGTAGGGTCCAAGCCAATTAGGAGCAAACTTACCCCATTTGATTTTCTCCATGTTTGTCACATGTTCATTTTATTTTAAGATGAGATCTCCAATATTGAAATCTCACTCCTCAAAGTTTTTGTTGTAAGTGTGTTTGATCTGCTCTTAATAGATTTGGAGATGGTTGAGGGCCATGAGATGGCACTCATCAATAAACTCAAGTTGAGCCAAATATTTTTGGTGAAATTCATCATTAGTAAGTCTTTTAAATAAATGCGAAGAGAAGGAATCTGAACTTCAAGAGGTAAAATAGCCTCCATCCCATAGACTACATAAAAAGGTGTAGCACTCATATGGGTTTGAATGCTAGTGTGGTAAGGCCATAAAGTAAAGGGAATGTGTGTGCGCTAATCCTTACCCATATCATTGACTACCTTCATGAGAATTGTGGTCAATGTTTTTTTTAGAATATTTTACCTATCTATTTGCTTGTGGATAGTACAGTGATGAGAAGCTTAATTTAACTCCAAAGGTATCACAAAGACTTTAGATAGTCTTGTTTTTGAAAGATTTGCCATTATCTGTTATAATTTTATTTGAGATACCAAAATGATAGATGATGTGATGGTTGATAAAGCCAAAAAAATTGTAAAACTTAGTGGAGATGAGAGGAATGGCCTCGACCCACTTGGTGAAGTATTCATTAGTAGTAATGATAGAATGGTGATGAAGGGATGAATGAGGGTTAATCTCACCAATTAGATCCAAGCCCCATTGAGAGAAGGGACAAAATTATTTGGTGACTTGTAATACATGAATTTGAACATGAAGGAGGTTAGTGTGTTGTTGAAATTTGATGCAACACCAAAAATAATCACCATAGTCTTGATGGAGTATTGGCTAATAATAGTTGAGTTGAAGGATATGCTTGGCAATTGAATGACCATTGAAATATCCACCACAAATCCCATCATGGACTTCCTTAATAGTGAAGGGAGTCTTATTACTAGTGAGGCATATAAGGAGGAGACCATTAAAAACTCACTTGTAGAGAATTCCCCCTATCATAATGTAACGAGAGACATGTTTTATGAAGGCATGTCTCCCATTATTAGAGAGATCAGAAGGGGTAATAGATAAGGAAAGATAATCCATGAGTTTATTGTACCATAAGTCATGTGGGTTGTATGTTACATTTTTGATAAAAAGGATGTTAGTTGATACATAGGAGCGTAATGTTAAATGATGTATGGTCACATATATTTTTGAGGAAGAGGGTGAAGAGGGTATGTGTGAAGAAAGTGAAGCCATTGTGTTAGCAAACTTGTTTGTAGATCAAGGAATAGTTTATAAGAAATAGGATTCAAATTATCCCAATAGTGTATCTACATGATGTTTATACCACTGTAGAATTTTATTTTTACATAAGTAGGAACCATTAACCTGATTAACCACTAGCTAAGAATCACTAAAAATAGTTATTGATTTGATACCCAAGAAGATATCCATTTGAAGCCCCAATATCAAAGCCTCATATTCATCCATATTGTTAGTACATTCAAAATCTAGTTCAAATGACAAAATCATAGGCTCACTATCTAGAGGAATAATAATGACCCCCACACCCCCACTGTGTTGACATTTAGACTCGTCAAAGAACATCATCATTTGATAAGAGATGTCATTAGTGGAGAGTGTTATGATGGATTCATAATGGAATTCAAGGTTTGAAGGTTGGTTTGAAGGTAAAGGGGTGATATCTAACTGGTCAGTGATCATTTTCCCCTTGATAGACTTTTGTTGAATAAACTCTAAGTCAAATATAGTAAGGAGCATGAGCCACTGAGCTACATGTTGGTTGTGAATGGCTTAGAATGCATGTATTTTAGGGGATCAATATGGGTGACCATGTAGGTTTTATTATTTTAAAGGCAATGGTAGAGCTTAGAGGCCAAAAAGACCAACACAAGTCAAAGTTTTTTGGTATGGGTATATCGAGTCTCATAATCAATAAGTGTGTAGCTTATGTAGTAAACTATCTATTATTGATGGTGATCATCTTGATGTGCAATCATAACACCCAAAGAATGGTCTATTGTAGATATGTAAAGGTAGAAAGGCTAATTTTCCTTAGGTGGAATAAAAAATGGTGGGGAAAAGAGATATTGTTTGAGTTCATCAAAAGCTTCTTGTCAATCTATATTACAATAGAAGGAGACATATTTTTTGAGGAGATGGTGAAAGGGTTGGAAACAATCTAACAATTAGGAGATGAAGCGGCAGATTAACTAAAGTTTTCCTTGTATGCTATAGAGTTCTTTGATATTAGTAGTTGGAGGCATCTCTAGTATTGCTCAAACTTTAGCAGGGTCGACTTCAATACTATGGAGAGAAACAATAAAGCCTAAGATCTTACCGTAAAGGACACTAAAGACACATTTATTTGGTTTTAGTCAAACATTATATTGGAGGAGACAAGTAAATATGATTTTGAGAATTTTAAAGTGATCTTGGCAAAGATTAGACTTTTTGAGTAAGTCATCCACATAGTCTTCCATAATTTTGTGTAGGATATCATGGAAGATGTAAGTCATAGCATATTGGTAGGTGGTACCAGTGTTCTTCAGACCAAAAGGCATGACCCAATAATAGAAATTCCCCCATGGGGTAATGAAAGTTGTCTTGTGTTGTTCCTCAAGAATAAAAAAGATTTGATTATATCCTAAGAACCTATCCATAAGTGATAGCATCTAATGGTTGGTTGTTAGATCAATAAATTGGTCAATACTTGGCAATGGGAAGTCATCTTTTGGATAAGAAAGGTTTAGGTCATGGTAGTTGGTGAAAATATGGATTCCTTTAGTTGCTTTTGTAACAAGAATAATATTGGAAACCCATTACAAGTAGTCGATGGGTTGGATAAAGTTAACAGAAAGGAGGCGTTAGAGTTCTTCTTTGACAAAGAGAGAAATATGAGGATGCATTTTTCAAAGATTCTACTTAACAAGTTTAGCATCTTGATTGGTGACAATGTTATGGGTGACAATAGAGGGGTCAATACTAGACATGTCATTATAAGACCAAGTGAAGGCTTTGCTATGGTTATTAAGAAATGTGGCATAATTAGCTTGCTCAGAGGAATCTAAATATTGGCCAATCTTGAGGATGCAGGGGTTATCATGAGAGGGAAAATTGATGTCAATGGTTGATTCATTTGACATATCTTGTGTTTCATATGGGAGTGATCATTGGATATAGGAATCATCTCTACTCATGTATGTGAGAATAGCATCATCATCTTGACATTAGAAAATGTTAATAATGGGAGAGTCTTCATCAATCATTTTAGGATGAATGAGAGGAAGGGACCTTGTTTCCTTACCCAGGTGATAGGTGAGAGGTCCCAAATGGATGGCATTTATTGAAAAAAAATATAGAGGTATAGATACCTCTGATTCAGTAGGTGATGATGGAGAACAAGGTGGAAAAGGAGAGATTGGATCTTTAATAATTAGTACATGGGAAGTTTTGGTGAGTTTATTTGGTTCATGATAACCCACTCTATGCCTCTTTTTGGCATTTTTAATGGTTTTGCTAATGGGATATTCAATGGGCGTATGAACACCCTACTCATAATTACCCAAACCAAATCCTTTATAAGAACACCTATAAAGATAGGTGTGAGTAAAAATAGGCTTGTTTAGGAAAGATAAGTCACAGGTAAATGGTTGTGGTGAAGAGGATGGATTACCGATACCAGGAGCCTAATTAATTCCCCCATATGTGAAATTAGCTTGAAGGTTAGGGGGGCATAAGGGATAACCATCCCAATATGGGGATCATAATTTGGGTCAATATCAAGATTTCCATACTCTTTTGTAGTATGGAACATGTTGAGTGTCAACAAATGATATTCTTTGAGTGATAATCATTTAAAATTTTCCTCCATGGGACCTTTGTCAGGAATTTGTGTTGCCAGTATCTATGTAATTAGGGTAGTGAAGCTTGTGGAAGCTTTAGAAGTATCATTTAGAGAATATTATGTCTTTAATGGAATTAGAACATCATTGGGACTATAATTCATGTTTCATGTTTTAAACAAAGGTGGGTCAATAGGTATAGCATACACTTGCCCATTGTGCTCAAACTTGACACAACGGTGTAAAGTTGAGGGTACACATGCCATAGCATGTATCCAAGGTCATCCAAGTAGTATGTTATATTAGAAATATCCTTATAAAATATATAATATCTCAATAATTATTTGGGGACCTACATGGATATGTAATACAATAGTTCCCACTATAGTAGCTATGGTATCATTAAAGGAGCAGAGCATCATGTTGGTTTGAGACATGAAATTATCGAGAAGAGTTAGATGTTTGTAGGCATGGGTTGAAATAATATTTATACTAGATCTCCCATTTATCATGACTCTTTTGACATGAGTTTGATTAATATATGTAGTAATAAAAAGGGCAAAATCTTGATCTTCACGGTGTTGAGGTGAAATTTCTAAATTACTAAAGGAAATCAGGGAGATGGAATTAAGAGAGCTGACCAAATTTGTAAGGAGTCAAAGATCATCAAGTTGTACCTCATCCACCTATAATGCACTAATCAAAGATTGAAAGTGTTGGGGTGAGTTTTATATTAACTCATATAAGGACATTTTCATAGGAGTTTGGTGAAGCTATTTCACCATCAAGATTTGAATAATTTCTAAAGATTTTGGTTTTGGGACACCCAAGATGGAAATATTGGGATTTAGAGGAGGAGTGTCTTTAGAAAAGGGATGATCCCAAAGAGAAGAAACCTTTTCCTTACCTTTATACTTTTGATTTTATGACCACATGGCCACATTAATTGTGTTGATCTGAAACATAGGTGAAGGAGATGGAAAAGAGGGTACGACAATATCTTTGGGTTCAAATTTAGGTGGAACATTATGAGGCATTGTGGATGCCAGAAGTGGAATAATAATAAGGTTAATGGGAGTATAAAAAAAGAGAGTATTGACATCAAAGTGTTGCCAAATGACTATTGTGAGAGATTTACAACTCTCAATATCATGTCTAGGTGAACGATGATATAGACACACTTATGTATCATTAAACCAAGATGGATTTAGTCTAAGAGGGATATAAAGCTTAATAAGAGGAAGAGTTATTATATAATATTGAAAAATCTAATGTAGGAAGCTAGCACTTGTTGTGGTAATAGGAGTGGCCACCTTCTTTTTTTTAAGAGTCATAGGGGTGATTTTACATGGTGCCTTATTTGGTGGCAGTGGAGTTACATGTCTTAATGACACATTCTTGCTTTTAGGTATTATGGTATAAGATGTGAAAGGCTTAATAGGTGGTAGAGGTAGTAGTGGAGGTAACTTATCCTTTTATTTCACTTGGATCGGTGATACTCCAACTAAAGTAGAGGGGTACGGTCCCAAAATTGATGGTAAAGTTGAAGGTTGAAGAGGGAAGGATCAGTGAGATCTAGGAAGCTTAAAATGTTTTTGTAGTTTAGGTCATGAAACTCCAAATTGTGGTTGAAGAGTTAGATATAATTTCACTCATGGGTGAATTATATTAGAGATTATATGCCTAAGGACCTAATCTACTTTAATGTGGTAGATGCCTACGAGGGTGATGTTTTTGACATAAATGGATGAGATTTTGGTTATTTTGGTGAAGAAGCTCTGGCTTTGTCAAAGACCTTGGGGTAAAGGGTAGAGAGAGGGTTGGAAATAAAGGTCAATACTCATTGTGTAAGATAAGGAGTTTTAATTTAGTCCCAAAATGCCACATGATCTAGCTTATGGAGTCAAGAAATTCTAGACTTTTCACCAACTGAGGAAAGGGTTTAGATGAAGTTAACATAGGCCTTATGGCTACTTCTTTAGAAGGATGAGGTGATTAATAAGAGGGAAATTATTGGTCTCTACTACCTCAGGCCAAATATGAGAAAGAGCTACAAAAGGGTCTTCTTGAATAGTGACAAGAGAAAAGGCATGGTCTTCCATGGGTGGAGGAGAGGTAGGCAAAGAGGATTCCTTGAGGGGGTAGAGCATATGTATAATTACTCCCTCAATATGTGGGTGAATAATAGGTAAATTATGATCCTCCATAGGTAAATTAATTGGTAAAAGTGGTATAATTAGAGTAGGATTGATAGGTCTCTCATCTAATGTAGGAGTAGACAACATTGACTCTTCTAGGTGCAAAGGTGTATTAGATGGGGTATTACTCTCTATCAGTGGAGGAGAGGTAGGAAAATAGGGTTCCTCAAGAGGGTATAACACAAGAATGATTTTCCCCTCAACATGTGATTACAGAATAGGTAAGGCATGGTCTTTAAGTGGTAAGAGGATAGGTAACATTAGTGAAAAATGAAATGGAAATATACACTCCTTTGATGGAAAAAGGAGTGGTAAAAGAGTCTCTTCCTCATGTAGGAGTGGAATGGGTGAAACATGCTCTTCTCTTAAGGAGGAAGAATGGGAAAATAAATGCCATTGACTGTGGGGGAGGAGTTGATAAAATGGGTGACTTATTATGGGAGAGGTTGAACTAGAGGTAAAGGAAAGATCATATTAACTATATGGATATTATTATCACATGAGTTAGTCATTGTCTAAACAACATTTTTATTAGGTGAATGGCTAGGAAAAGGTTATTTGAATAAATCCATATTTTGATTAGTGGGTACATTAAGATTATCTCAGATAAGATCACCCTTATAAAACATGTCTTGAATAATGTTCTTGAATGTTTTATAGTTATTAGAATTGTGGCCTTTAACTCAATGGTAGCCACAAAACTCATCCTCCTTATACCAAGTTGGAATAGGATAGGAGGGGTCAAATTGTATAGGAGGTTTGATTTGAGAAAGGGTTTTGACACCTTGTTGCAATAGTTTTTCCAAAATGGAAGTATATGACTCCCCAATGGGAGTGTATTGTCTTTGTTCATACCATTGTTGGAATTACTTGGTCAGATTTTAGGAAGTCAAGGAATTAGGTTGGTTTATGGTTATGTAAGAAGCTAATTTAACAACCACCATGTTGGTGGTGCCTTTAGATTTTAGGTTAGGATAATTTTTAGAAGAAAAGGAGTCATTCAATTTGGAATTGGTGTTCTTACTGTGCAACTTGATTTTACCTTCATCTATAGCCCAAATCTTGAGTTTTTGTGCCATTATAAAGGCCTCATCAAATATGTGAAAAGTTTTTACTCAGAGTGTGGATGAAATATGCTTAGTACATGACCTCAAGAAGAGATTAATAAGATTAGGCTGGGGTAAGGAGAAGGAGAGTTGATTAATCAAGCCTCTCTAGTGAGCATTAAAATCTTTGATAGACTCATCATCAAATTGTCTAATAAAATAAAGGTTTCTAATAGAAACATTTTTAGAAATGTTAATATAGAAATGGTCTAGGAATATTTATGTGATTTGGGTAAATGAGAAAAGGGAGTGATGAGGTATAGAGCTATACCAATCCAAGGTAGCACTTGAAAGAGACATAGGGAAAGTGTGAAGTAATAACGGATCATCGTGCCCTAGTAAATAACAAGCATGTGTAAATGCTTAAAAATGTTGTTTTGGGTCCTCTTTACTCTAGAAATGGGTAAATTTGGGGAGTTCCCATTAGCTTAGATAAGGGTGAATAGGTATAGAAATATGGATGGGTTCATTACATATCTGATCATAAGGTAACACATTCTTTGAACCCAAAATGGATGTCTCTAAATTAGACATCTTGTCTATTAGCATCTTAATAAGGTCTAGAGGGGGACTGGTTTGGGAGATACCCCCTAAGTTATAGGGAACCTAATAAGAAGTAGAAGAAGCACATGACATAGCTTGTTGAGGTTGTGTTGGCACAAGATAAGGTTAATGAATCATAGGCTATGGGATAGAAATAAAAAGGGCTTGTCCCATTGGGTTAGAGACTATGATTTGGTTGGATGTTGTTATTATAGGTTAGGTTATTGGGATTGCTACACTAGATGAAGGGTAAGTCGTAACTCAGGTAATTATAGGTGCAAGAGTAGATGGAATAGGTACCACCAAATTTTAAAATGGGGTGAGACTTGACTAAAATAATTATGGTTATGAAAGTAAGGAAGTCACACCAAGGTTTAGGTGGGATTGGATAGTTGGAGATGCTAAAATTTAGACATTCTTTATGCTTAGGTTACTTGTCAAGGTAGTGGTTTGAGTAATTATGGGGAAAATAATAGAGATAGCTGAAATTGAAGTTGTCTCCATTAGAGAGGTTGGTATACCATATAGTGGGTCACCCAAAGAATTGTGGGTTTGGCTCATGGCAAGGTAATGTTGAAGGGTTACCACATTTTGATCAAGAAATTTAGCAAAATATTGATCTCCTTCAGGCACAATGGGAATTTGGTTGGGGCTAGGAGTATGCTCTATATCTAATGTATTCTCCATGATAGAATTAGTAACAAGAGGGGAAGGTTAAAGTGGTTACTGTCTTGCATAATTAGTGATAATTTTAGCTTGGGCTCAGATTAATACCATGCAAGAAGTATAAATAGTCTTAATACTCTATATTAGTTATAGAATAAATAAAAATTAGGTATGGGTATAGGTAAGTAGGTTAATTTAGCTTATTGTTTTGAGAAAACTAAAATTACATAGTCACCAATGCAGTCAGTTGATCGATGTTGGTAGTCAAGTCTACTAAAATTGATGGGAGTAATCTATGTCGATAGGATAAAGTCTGTCGACATTAGTGGAATTAACCAATGTCAATCACTATGAGATCTTGGGAGATGGAAAATCCAACATTTTAGAAACCCAAAGGTAGAATCTACATAAAATAGAGGACGTAAGAGGTCTGTGTAAGAAGAAAGAACACTTATAAAACATGATATAATAGGTTATACAACTTGAGTATTACAAATAGTGTTGATTTTGTGAATCAATGGAAAAACATCCTTACCAACTCTAAAATATAGAAGGTAATAGAAAAGTAGAAAAATAACATATAGCCATTAATTATTAACTCCTAGAGATTAATTTTAGTCTTGTTTTGGCTTATGCCTTAATTAGATAGTGAGTAGAGAATTTGGTTATCGAAGGTAATAGAAAGCAATCTAGAGCTAGTTTCAGGTTAGTTTTAGTGCTCAAGAGGAACTTTGTGTTAGACCAGGTACATGGCTTATTATAGGAGCTTACTCCTTGCACTTCATGAAGTTGAAGCCAAGCTAGGTCACTTAGCCAAAATATACATTCTACCTAGAGTTTATACTCCACCAGAGAATGGAGTGGGTTCTCCCCTTGGTGGTGAAATCCAAATAGTATAGCCGGGTAGGGTAAGGTGATCCAATAGGTGATGAAATCTTGATGGGCCTTGTCTCAGATGAGTTTCAATGTTTGTTTTTTTGAGTGTGATCTGGTTGTGTAACATAGGTGTACTATAATGCATTCATAATGCTAGTAATTAACTAGGTGAGCTAATATGTTGAAAGCAAATAATGAAGTGTATTAAGTTTTAGTCCCAAATTTGAAATGTTTAAATTTGAATGAAAACAATGATGAAATAGGAGTAGAGAATGAAATTCACTATCCTAATGTGCATGCAAGAAATATATAAATAAGAGATTATTTTAACTTGTAAGAAAAATGATATATTGCTTTTAGAGGCAAAGAGAAAAGAAGAGTGGCAAGGAAGAAGAAATTTTAGTTTATTGCCCTTAAATAGAAAATAAAAATGTTAAATTTTTCATTTTGAGAGAGAAAAGAAGGAAAAAGTGTAAGAAATGAAATTTTCACTATAATGCACCTATATTAATGCTTAAAACAAGTAATCAACCTAAGGAAAACTCTAGGGTCCCACCAGGCATGCCAGATATGTTTTGCTAAAATTATGTCTATAGCAAGTCTAAAGAAAAATAAAGAAGGATAGGGATAAGTGATTAGAATGGCCCTAGATTAGTTTGCATGCCATATGCAGATGTTGTGAGCACTCCTCTTTGGCTAGGGAGGACTACCTGTAGGTAAGAAAGCATTACCACAAAAATATCTATTAGTAGATATATGAGTGGGTTGTCAACCTACGTGCTTGTCCCACAAAGTTTCAAACTTACTTATGGATAAAAGTTCACTTTTGAGAAATAAAAGAGTAATAAATAGCAAAGAGAGAGTAAAGGAAAGATATGTTACCATTGTTTTCAACCTGAGTGTAGCTAAGAGTAACAAAGTGCAAGTGGTATATTTAGTTTATATTTTCAAATATTTTTGGGTAGGTTTTAGAGAGGTTACTAAAAATCCATATTTGTCGACATTGGTTAGGCAGTCGAGGTCAGTGAGCAAGTTTGACCGATATCAGTTGGGTGATTGATGTCGGTAGGTGTAATAATTTCCTATGAACTTGTAGAGGGATTTTTTGGGTCTAGGAAATGGTTTTAGTCAGGTCTGGAAGGTTAAGGAGAGTTGTAATAGAGATAGTATTATTTATATGGGTCTGGTCATAGGGTTGGTGTGTTAGAACAAGGGGAAATAAGTGAGGAAGCTTTATAATCCTTCACAGGGGTTTGGTCAAAATGCATAAAATAATAAATAGTAGATATAAAGTGATTATAAAGTAACTACTTAAAGACTTATAAAATAAGTGATGTACTTAGCTTAAGATATGATTGAATGATAAATGTCAAATGGATGGATCTTATAAGGCTTGCTGAACCAATGCCTTGAATAGAGAAAACAAACATGTGTTACTAATTCTCAAGAGCTTGGTTCCTAGTCTAGATTGACTTTTACAAGGTAACAGTAAGCCAATATGTGGAAAGTTAGATGCCAAAAGAATTTATGTGAATAAAAATGAGTTTTCTTAATTTATGTTGACTTGAACATTAGTTTGGAGTTTGGCTAAGTAACTAATGTCGATGATCTCACCAATGTTGGTCATGGGTTGACTGATGTTGGTGGCATGATAATAGGTAAAAAGGATATTTTTATCTTGTTTTCTATTCTTTCTCATGCCAAGTGTGGTATCCATTAGGAAATGGTAAAATGGGAGGTTAAGAAGGATGTAGTTGGTTAGGAATTTATTTTTGGGGTGAGAACAAGTCATGGGTAGTTAGGATAAGGGGACTAAGTCTTGAGGTGACTCATAGGGTAAGAATTAGTCTTGGGATGAGGTGGCTACGTAAGGTGGCATAAGTGGTTTTTAATTAACTTAATTAAATATTTTAATTTAATTAAATGTGTGAGGGGTAAAAGCATGGGTTAGGAAGGATAATTATTATTATTGAAAAGGGGCTCAAGGGGGGTTTTGACACAAGGATTTACACATGTGTATGTTGTAATTCTGGTGTCAATAGACTCTTTTTCAACTATTTATTTACAATTCTCCTAGACCTATTCTACCTATAAGACATTTCCAGCATCATTCATTAGTTAGCATGCTATTAAGTTCATCATGCCATCAATCTTATATAACAAATCAATAGTTTTATCATGAGCCTCCTTGGTTCATTTAGTAGACTCAGTCAATATCTTTATTTACAATTGGGTAACCCTATGTAATTCCTTATGTTTAGTAGAGTTCTTCAATATATTGTTAGCAATGAGGGTATTCATATCAATTGACTTTATAGATATCAACTTGGGATAATAGATGTTCAAAGTTTGGACCTCTTATTCATAACTACTAATTTGTGAATTTAAAATTTCCTTTCTTTCCATGATGATGCAATAATGTTCCATAATTTTTTTGAGGGGCTTGTTACCCCTTCAAACTAGTTCCTCAAACCATTCTTTTGTAGCCCTTCCCATGTGAGCAATGTCCCATATCAAATCAATTATATCTTGATCTAAAATTATTGGTTGCACTATATGTGGTTGTTGTGATGTTTCACCAAGATTTATAAATTATTCTTTCCTTTTAAGTTCATCTTTGGTATCTTTGTCATGGTCAATTTTCTAAAAGAGAGCATTGATGCCCAATTGCACCTCATGATTGAGCCCTTCTCTTGTTTTTATACCAAGGTGTTTATGAGAGACCTGATAATATACCACCATAATATATTCCTTTGATTTATCTAGTGGGGGAACTACAATATCAACATATCTTTCTCCCTTGTCATTACTGAATGTCCTTGAAAGGGTCATGGGAGTAGGTTTTGATTTCTTATTGACTTCAGTCATAATAAAGTCCAAAGTGTTGGGATCAATATTGATTTTCCTCTTTTTTCCTAATGATTGGTCTAACCAACTAGGGGTATCCTTCTTTATATCTAGCATAGTCACCAAAGAATTTGTAGTTGATGTAGCTGTACTAATTGACACTGTGACCAAGGAAGTCTTTTTGGAACATGACACTATTGATAACTTAGGAGGTGTATATGGAGACTTGTTCTCACCAATGTTTTACAAACCCATTATTACAACAAGAGTTTGAGTTTCTCCAAGCTCAACTAATGGTAGGAATGAAGTAGTGGAAATGGCAGAAATATGAGCAACAAAAGTGGAGGTCATGAATTTATGAACCAATGGAAGGGTGGAAGCCAAGGCACTAAATGTGTCAATTATGTGTGTGGGGCCACTTAAGGTTAGTGAATTGAAAATGGTGGGTTGAGATGAAGAGGGAATAGTACTCACTCTAAAGGTTGAAGTGGCCTATGGGATGGTAGTCAATATTATTGACTCTAAGGCAATGTACTATTAAGTGGTGTTGGGTATTAATGGTGATGAAATGATAAGAATCATGAATGGAATAGAAAGTAGGAGTAGATTGAATGGGGAAGGAGAAGTGGGAGGAAGGGAAAGTGAATTAGAAACTTGGACTCACATTGTATGGGAACCTTTAGTGCTCCCTAGAATTTTTTGTGTCATTTAAACTTGGATTATTGAGATAGGTGGAGTGGTGGATAAAGTTAGGAAGAGTAGAGGGGGAGGAGCTAAAACTTGTGGTACAATAAAAATTTGAGGTTCTTAGGGAGAAGAGGATGCCAGTGGAAGTGTTGAAGCTTCTTGTACTATATGATTAGAAGAAGGGGAACAATGGAAATATGAGCCAACATTATAGGATCCAAAGTAGTATATCCTTGTGTTGCTAGTGTTCTCTCTTTTATTGAAATATATAAGCGTTCATGTACAACTTCTCCTTCTTTACTTGACTTTCCTTTTATGGCCTTAGTATTTGTTTTCCTCTTTTTTTTGCTCAAGTTCCACTGATGATTCACTAGGTCCCTCCACTATTGGCATTATACCCTCTACTTTTAATTTCAAGAGTTTTTCTTTAAATCCTATAGTCTCTATTGTAATCTACACTCCTTTACTCCTTAGTTAATTAATAGTCATGTTGATGACATGGTTTGTTATATCAAATAGAGAAAAAAAATTAAATAAATGACCACCTAATTGGTGGTAGGGGTTTCAAAATGATCTGGGTGAGGTATAATGGATCCACTCTAAAAACATCATCTTCCAAGTCATCTGGGACTAGTGTCAAATCATAATCCTTTACTTGTTGTATGGGTATTCTTAAGTAGTCCCTCATTCTAACCATATCTTTGTCATAACAATCCTCCCAATAATATTCATAGTATGACACATGTTCATATGATTCCAACTCTAATGCATGAGTGATTTTTCCATATGGGTCAAAATATGGCCTAAGCTCCAGGGTCTTCAATGTTACTTGGCTCATTTATACATATACACATCTAAAATTTAGAAGAGTTTGGCATGTATATTAATAAATATAAATAGGGAAATTAATCCCTACCTTGTGTCTATCTAAGATGAGCTTATGGGTTTCTACTAGCTACCACACCAAATCTAACAATGCCCATTTATCAGTTACATACTGGGGGAGGGTAAAGGGACAACCACTGAAGCATGCTACCCTAATGTAGGAATATGTGTGGAATTATATAAATAATGATCTCCATTTATTGATTTCCTCTTTTTCCTCCCTTGATAACCTCTCCCTCTTAAGTTATAAATTAAACGTGTTGATGATGTTGTAGATGAAAGCATCATTAAATATTCTAAATTGTTGCTTACTAGCTTGAAGGGTGAGGTCAAGGTAGTAGTTGTATACTTTTTTATTTCATCAATAATAACATTGAGACCTAGGAATAATCTCCCCTTAGCCAAGATATAAATAACATATGAGGTCATGTAAAATTTGTTTGAGGTTTGAACCTCCAATAACTATTGATGGAGAGAATCACTAATTAATTATGCCTAATGTATATATTTATTATTATATTAGATGGTCTAGATATAATGGTACATCCATTGTTCATATCACTAGGCATCAAGACTGATAGTGACTCTATGAAACAATATTATAACATCTCCCACCTCCTCTATAAAATCATATATATGCATTGTCTTAGCCAATCTTGTGCAAGAGTGCTTAGGGGTCTTGAGCCATTGTTTATTGATCATCTTTTGGCATCAATATTTTTTATCCTCATAGAAATATGTATATGTTTGTGGAGTTATATATAAATAACTTTCATACTCAATAATTTCAAACAATGAGTTGTTGTAGTCAGAGTCAAGATCCAGAATCTTTTCTCCCTTATTATTATACACTTGCCTCCTATTGGGGTCATAGTGTTCGGCCATCATCAGGATTAATTTAGGAATTTGAATATTTAGGGGAAAATATATATCTTGTGTAAGTTTAGAGTCATAAATAGTCTAAATCTAGTATTTTTAAATTTTACCCCTATTTTGGCCTAGAAGTCTCCTAGGTCAATATGACCTAGATCTATGTCACTAGTTTTTATGAGGTTGGATTCTAGACAAGAAGATGATTTAGGACCCTTAGATTTGAAATTATTCTCTTTGAGAGGAATGGGGATTATATAAAAATATTTTGAGTAACCAACTATGGAAGTTGGCATAAACTATAGGTGTATAGAGCACTTGTTCCTTTTGATGAAACTTGGAGGTGTTTGAAGCACATCTAATGTCCTTGGTGTTTATGTCTTAAGAATCTTTGATAGAGATGGGATGTGATTTAGATAGGTCCACTCATCATATTTTTACAAGGATGTTGGGTTCCTAGTAGAAGTGGAAGGTGCTTGAAGCACATCCATTACCTTTAGTGCAATGGAATATTTGTAGAGGTCAATGATGTTTGGAACACATCGAGTGTTTATAGGGATACTGGGGGTAAATATCATGGAGGTAATATTATTTGGATTTTTAAATGGGAAGTATACGCTTAATAATATTTGGTTTGGCCAAGAAAAATTTGAGATTTTTATTGAAAAAAATCTAGAGGGAAAATGAAAATTTGGGAGGAAAACACCCTTGAGGTGAAGCTTTCAAAAGCCCTAGATTTCCCTTGGACTATCCTATATTCCCTACAACTATACACATGTAAAATGATCCTCTTCTTATCTTAAAAAGAAAAACCCTAAACCAGACCCTTCGAGGAAACCCCAAAATGAAAATAAAAACCTTGAGAACTCAAAATCTTTAAAGAAATGGAAACTTGAAGTGAAAAAAACACAAGGAAGTACCATGTTATAGGTGCAGGTGATGTGATTTATGTTTTGTAGTCATGGCTTGAAGTATGGTTTGTATGCATGAGGTTTGAATTCAATGGTGAGGGTGTAGGTGACTAGAGATCTAAAATGCACTTAGATAATTTTAAACAATGATATTACTTTGTAAAAAACATAGATTATATAGGAAAACCCTATAATTAATATGAGTAATGGTGGTAGGTGGTAGAGGTTGGACCTGATTAAGGCAAGTCCACTCTCTTTGACTTGATATGGTCGATGGGAGCTAGATTTCATCATGCACTTTTCACATTGTGAAAATGTGCAATGTGCACTTCAATCTCCACTTCACATGGAATGGCTTGATTTTAGATTGGCAGAGGTTGGACTTGCTTCAAGTAGGTCCACCACTCATAGATGGTTTAATGACTTTGGTGGGGAGTGGAGTTTAACATGCACTTTACACATTGTAGATATGTGTAATGTGCACTCTAAGATATACCTTCCATGATAAAAGGATAAGGTGGGTTAGTGGAAGTTGTAAATTCTTGTAATAGGTCCACCTTCCATGGGGAGGTTTTAATGGTTAGCATGATCCAGAGCCCACCATGCATTTTGTATGTTATGAAAATGTGTAATGTGTATACCAAGTTTAGGATTCCTTTAGATAGATTCATGACAAGATTAGGATCCCACCATGTATATTTCATGATAAAAAACATGCAAATTTCATGGTGAGTACCATATTCCATGGGGTTTTAGGTTTGGTGCCTTATCAGACCCAAAACCCATGAAGCAAATTGCACTAGTGAAAATTGCATCTAGATTCCTGGATTCCATGAGGTAAGGGAAAGATGGATTTTGGAGAATTAAAGGTTTTTCCTAAAAAATAAAGGGGGTCTCCCTTAGGGTTCTATATGTAATGAGATTTTTTTGAAAAAAAATATCAACATTTTTGGTGACCTCTATGGGATGATTGCCTACTAATCATGTGAATCTAGTAGCCATTTAAAGACATTGGGTATGGATTCAACCTTAATCTGACAAAACTATAACCTAAGAAATAAATAAGTTGAGCTTTCAAAGATACTCAACAAAATAGACAACAAACCAAAGAACAACTCTTAAAGATCAAGACTCATGTAGAAACACCTATTGAAAACCCAATCTAACCCTATTATTTACAAAACTTTTTAGGACTTTTGAAACAATTCCTTGCCTCAAAAGCAAGTTTTGAGGTATATCCCATTAATTGGGATTGGTAGTTCTTCACCATCAATCTTGGCAAGCTAAAATGCATTAGGTCCTTTGCAATGAGTGATGACATATAGACTACTCAATATTGCATCAAATTTGGTGTGCCTTCTTAGTTTTGATTTATCTACATCCCACTTTAGGACCATGTCTCCCTCATTAAAGCTTCTTGTAGTTGCCTTATTATCAAAATTATTCTTAACTTGTGTCTAATTTTATTTCAAGACTTTCATTGATTGATGTCTAATTTTGTAATGAAATTACTTAGATGTTTGCATAAAATGATTATATATCACTTAGAATAAGAAAACATGAGAGATCACATAACAATAATTGACAACAAAGAAGAATATTGGATACTATAGTAAAGCCACTTTGAGGGGAAAACCTCCACAACAATGCATTAAGATAAGAATACTTAACATGATGATCAAAGACTAACCACTACCTCCTATATATAGTCTACTTAGCCATGGTTATTCCATCGACTAACCTAACTAAGAACATAGGTAAATGTAACAAGAATATAAAAGATGTATATAAGCCATAATTTGGCCACACATATCCCTAGACATGCCAAAGGTTAAGGTCATAGCATGACCCTCCCATTCAAAACAACATTATCCTCAATATTGAGTGAACTCTAGATGGTGTTTTAAAAAGGATTCATCCTCCCAAGTGGCATCTTCACAAGGTAGATTCTTTCAATTGATCAGGTACTCTCTAGTCACTCTAGACCATAGTTGCTTAGTGCACATTTGAAGGATCACCTCAATTTAAATAATAACTCATCCTTCCTCATCTAATTCTAGTAACTCATTTTGAGTAGAAAATCTATGTCCAATGTCTTTCTTTAGGCATGATACATGAAATACTAGATGTATGTGAGTGGAGGAAGGAAACTCTAACTTGTAGGCCACACTACCAATTTTTTGAAAAATCTGATAAGGCCCATAATACTAAAGGGACAAATTTTTATCCTTTTTATATTTATTCAAGGACATATGCTTATATGGATGCAATAAAACAAAGACCCAATCACCAATGTCAAAATGCCTCTCACTCCTATGTTGATCTGCTTACTGCTTCATGCAATTCTGGGCCATGGCTAAATTTTCACAAAAACTTGTAAGGACCTCCTATTGATGGTGAATATGTTCTTCAACTACATGAACCTTAGGATGGACTATCAAAGTTGAATTAATGGATGGAGGGTGGTATCCATATAGTGCCAAAAAAGGAGACATTTTAGAAGAACTATGAACATAAGTATTATACCACCACTTAGCAAGTGGTAACCAATGAACCCATTTATCTTATTTATCAAAAACAAAACAATGGATATATCCTTCAAAATATTTGTTGACTACCTCAATTTGTCCATCTGATTAAGGATGATAGGATGAACTATGAGCCAATTGGGTGACCAAACATGCAAATAACTTAGACCAAAAATTTCTAGTGAAAATGGGATCTCTATCATTGATAATGATCTTAGGGGTACCATGTAATTTTTGAATTTTACTAAGAAAAGTAGAAGCTACTATACTAAAAAAAAATGGTTGTGATAAAGAACAAAAATGATCATACTTACTAAGATGATCTACCACAACCATCATAATATTTTTACCATCAGATCTCGGTAACCTTTTAATGATAGCCATAAACACCTCTTCCCAACATTGGCTAGGGATGGATAAACATTGTAAAAGACCTAGGGTTTTGATGTTTTTTCTTTTATTTTTTTGATAGATCATACATTCATCGACATATTTTTGGACATCCCCCTAGAGTCCTTCCCAAAAAAATACTACTTGATTTTATGATAGGTTTTAAAAAATCTTAAATTACCCCCAATTGGAGTTGCATGAAGTTCCCAAAGGATTTTTTGTTTAAGAGAATTATTACATAACTATAACCTATCTTTATACCATAATGAATCACCCTTCTATGTGAATTTTTTAAATCTAACCAAACCTTACTAAATATTCTAAATCAAATCATGGGTAACACTATCATTATCCCATTTTGATCATGTTTCCTCTAGCCAATTTGCCTACAGAATGGTCATAGCACATAACAATGCCTGAACTGATTCATCCTTCCTGGATAGTGCATCTACCACTACATTATCCTTACCTTTCTTATAAACTATTTCAAAATCATAGCCTAACATCTTAGTTACCCATTTTGATTATTCTTTAGATGACAAAATTTATTTCAAAAAATATTTGAGACTATCATAATCAGTCTTTACTTGAAAGTGATGACCCATCAAATAAGGCCTCCATTGCTTGACTGCATGTAAAATGGCAATCATTTCCTTCTCATAAATGGGCTTGTGTTGATTTTTACCCTTCAGTTGATTACATTAAAATTTAAGTGGTATACCTTCTTTCATGAGTATAACACCCATACCATACCTAGATGCATCACATTTAACCATAAAAGTCTTGTAAAAATCAAGAGTGGCCAACACTAGAGTGGTGTACATAGCCAATTTCAATTGTTCAAATGCCCTGATAGCTACATCAACCACTGAAAGGATTCTTTCTTCAACAAAGACATGAGAGGGGCTAAAATGCTACCATAATTTTTGATAAACCTGTGATAGTAACCAGTTAGCCCCATAAATCCCCTTAGTTGCTTGAGTGTTTTAAGAATCATCTAGTCCACCATTGCTTGAATTTTTTTAGGATCCACTTTCACTCTTGCATGTGAAACCAGATGACCCAAATACTCAACCTCACAAGATCCAAAAATAAAATTGGAAGGTTTTTCATACAAATGATGTTGTTTCAAAATTTAGAGTGCCTAATTCACATGGTGCAAATGGTCTTCCCAATGGCTTTTAGTACTATAAATGAGGATATCATCAAAAAATACCAAAACAAATTATGCTAAAAAAATCTCTAAAATAGTATTCATCAAACTTTGAAACGTGGATGGTGTATTTGTTATCCCAAAAGGCATAACCAAAAACTCACAATGGCCCTCATGAGTCTTGAAACAATTGTTAGGTATGTCTTCATCATAGATCTAGATTTGATGATACCCAAAATGCAGATCTAACTTGGTAAAACAAAGAGCACCATTTAATTCATCTAGAAAATCATTAATGATAGGAATAACAAACTTATCTTTGATAATGTACTTTTTGAGTTCTCTATAGTCAAGGCACATCCTCCAAGTGTCATATTTATTTCTCATCATGACAACTAGTGAATAATATTCACTTTAGCTATGATGAATGATTCCTACATCCAACATCTTCTATACCATCTTTTCAATTTCATTTTTTTGGGCATATGAATACCTGTATGGCCTAATGTTGGGTGGTGTACTACCAAGAATAAGTTTAATATCATGATTATACATGTGGATAAGTGGAAGTCCTTTTGGCATGTCACCAAAAATAACTGAATGGGCATCAATCAATTATTATAGATCCAGAGGTGTAGATGTCTGAGTTGGCTAAACTTACATAGAAAGCAAGCAAGCTATAAATCCTTCAGTACCCTTTAAAAGAATCTTTATCATTTTATGGGAGCTAACCAATTGTGGATATTTATACCTTAATCCTCCTAGCTCAAATTTCCTTCGCTCATAATGAAATTGCATGAACAATTCCTATAAATTCATCTTAATAGTGCCCAAAGTGGTGAGCCACTGTACTCCTGGAATAATGTCAACTCCCTCCATAGGAATAGAAAATGTAAGATAATACAATAAGTAGTCTCCTATGGATTGATTAATATTATGTAATTTTCTTATAATAGTACCACCATATACAATCATGACCTAAAATTTTAGAGTGGGATAAATGAAATAGTTCAAATAAGAAACAAACTTACTATTGATGAAGTTGTGTGTGATCCTAGAATCAATCAATACCATGACCTTATATTTATTTAGGAAACCCACCACCTTAATATTTTGGGGGGTACTAATACCTAAAAGAGCATGATAAAAAATAGTAATTTGAGAGTCTTTATATTCTTCCTTAGGACCTTCTTCATCCTCACTAATTGCTTCCTCATCATTGTCATCTTCATTGGCACCTTCAATGTAAAATAACTTCTTTTTATCACAACAATGGTCTTTCCTCCATTTGATATCATATCCATAACACAACCCTTTAGATCACTTCTCAATTTATCAAGGTGTCAATCTGATGGGTTAAGGATATGATGGTGATGGAAATGTGTGATCATGACTAGTAGTGAAGGTTTTCTATTTGACCATCTCTTTTTCCTCTACCATGTATACCCTTAGAATATTTTTTGATACAGATACTAGATAAACATATAAATCTCCAATTAGATGTTATCTTAGAGGCCAACTAAAAATATATCAATCAAATTTTCCTCAATGATGTCTTCCACCCATAAGGATAGATTCTAAAATTGATGAATATAATCCTTTAAAGATCCTATTTTCCATAGCTTGGCTAACTGGCTGAAGTAGTTCTTAGAGACATTATTTTGATAATTATCCAACAATCATCAATGAAAATAGACCATATAAAAGGAGCACCATTATTTTGATTTTGAGCATACAACCAGTGATACCAAATGAATTTTTTAGGTTATAGATACAGAGATGCCACTATCACCTTCTAAAAACTAGGAGTTTGATGTAGATGAAATAAATTATCAATTTGGGTAATTCAAGTGAGAGGATCCTTACCATCAAAATTATGCATGTCCACTTTTGGAACACCATAATTAGATTCGTTAGTGTTAAGAGGAGGACCCAAATGATGAAGTGGAGGGTTATTTGACTATAATTGAGATGAAAGGGTAGCCAATTGATTAGTGATCTAATTCAATTGAGTTTGAACCCCATTAATATCTCCATGCATCCCTAAAACATCAATTTGAACTACAACAAAGTCATCATACTACACCAAGCCCTTTATGTCAGCCTAAAGTTGAGAAATAAATGGATCTAAAGTTTTAGATTCTATGTCACCAATATAAGTCTTAGGAGTTTCTTGCCCCCCTTTTCTTGCTTGTGTATAAGGACCTGCTATATACAAACCTTATGAGGGTTTTTGACCCAAAAAAAGTGTACGAGGAGATGGTACCATTGTGAATGCCTCACCAAGATTAATCCAATGACTACCTTTGTGTACTAGGGTAAGAGAAATTATCACTAGAAAAGTGTACCATTAAAATATACCATTTCAATCATCTCTTCAAGATGAATCCAAGGACTACAATTGTGCAAATAAATTTTTTTTAAGTAATTTTTTTCAAAAAAGCATTTCAAAATACTACACTGATAGAAAAAATTAATTCTTCCCAGATAGTAAGTTATGTTTTTTTGCTCCTTCCTCTCTCAAAATTCATGCCTTGTCAAATTAAAAAAATAGCACCACAGGAAACTTGCCCAAATCGAAGCTCTAATACCACTTGTAATGAAATTACTTAGATGTTCACACAAAATAATTATATATCACACAAAATAAGCATGAGAGATCATGTAGCAATAATTGATAGTAGAGAAAAATACTAGATAATATAACAAAGTTACTTTGAGGGGAAACCTCTACAATAATGCACTAAAAGTAGAATACTTAACATGATGATCAAATACTAACCATTACCTCCTATATATAGTCTACTTAATCATGGTTATTCCATAGGCTGACCTAACTAAGAATATAGAGAAATGTAATAAGAAAATAAAAGAGGTATGTAAGACACAAGTTGGCCACACATATCCCTAGACATGCCAAAGGTTAAAGGCATAGTAAATTTCCTTAAGTTCCATGAGCTCAACTAGTCTTACCATCATCTCATCATTGTCAATCAGGTCTAACTAGTGATTGAGCTCTAGGGATGGAAGCTCGATTGATGGTGGCACTCAAGATTCCCTTCCATAAACCAACAAAAAAGGACCATTAATGATGGCCCTCTTTGGTGTAATTTTATTATCCCATAGTATTGATCTTAGTTTTGTATGCCATGTCCTTTGGTTATCCTCCATATTTCATTTAATAATTCTAATTGTTTTTTTGTCAGTGGACTCAAATAGGACATTACCTTGAGGGTAATAGTTTGAAGATTTAATTAGGTACACATTATGCTTTACATCCCATTCACTTACTTGAGTGCCCATAAAAGCCTTAGTATTATCAGATATGATGGTTTGAAGAACACCCCTTGAAACTATGTTGTCCATAAAATTCAAAATGGATGTTTATATGGCATCTTTTAGAGCAACTGCTTCAGTCCATAATGTGAAATAACTCATTACTATTAGAACCCACTTATGACCCATGTTACATGGTAGATTTATCATGTTAATGAAGTCCAATCCCCATTGGGTGAATGAATGATCTACTTGAATTGGTTTGAGAGGAAGTGCATCTAGCCTTTACTTACTAGTGAAGTAAGCATACTTTTCACAATTTTTTACCCACTAATGGGCATATTTAAAAAAAAAAATCCAATATTAGTCTCCTCTCATTACCTTGATGCTTGTAGTCCTTATTTAAAAATGTCTTCCTGATGGTCCATCATGAAATTGTTTGAGAACTTTAAGGACTTGTTCATTCTCAATGCATCTTACAAAACTCCATTTATATCCTTATAAAATAAAATTCCATTGATTAAGACATAAAGAATGGATTGGATTCAAAATACCTTTGCTTTTACTACTAAAAGTCATAAGGGTAATTGCTAATTTGTAGGAAATGGGTCATATCTTGAATCCAACTATTAAAAGAGTGTAGATTATCTAGCAGAGGTATGTTTTGAGCATACATTACATCAAAAATTGGTTTAATAGTTTTGATGTCAATGGATAGTTTCTCATAAAATACTTTCCTTCCTACCAAATTTGTTATCATGATATCTATGTCACACTCCATGACCTTAGTGATCCATCCTTCTTGTTTTTCATTTATCTCCCTACTCAAAAGAGATTCTTTGACACTCTGGTGACTAACCATCAGATATACCTTTTTATTGGATAGCATATGCCTAAATTTATTGATTGATTTAATTACCACATACACTTGTTTTTCTATAAAGCTTTAATTTTATTCATAACCTTTCAAAGATTCACTGAAGAAAGATATTGGTTGCTTTAAATCTTTATGATTGTGCTGAGTCAAAATTGTTGAGATACCCCCTCCCCTCTAAATGCATAAAGGATAAAATTCTTCTCATAGTTTGAGTTAACCAAGGTGGGGGCTTGGGAGATAGCTTATTTGATAGCTCCAAATCTTTCTTTCCCTTCTTGTGTCTAGCTAAGAAAATTTCCCTTATTTAACATTGTAGTAAGCATTTTGGCCAAGGATGCAAAATTTGGTACAAATCTCCTTACAAAGTTAATCTTCTCAAGGAAGATTTGCAACCCTTTTTTATGACTTGGAAATTCCAATGTATATATGGATTTAACTCATTTAGGATCTATTACAAGACCTTCTTTGAACACTATATGTCCTAGTAACTTGTCTTTGTTTACTACAAACATGTACTTCTTTAGATTAAGAGAAACATTGAATTATCTACATCTTTGAAAAATATTTCTCAGGTGATCAAGATGTGCACCAGTGTGCTTTGAATAGACTTTGATATCATATAAGTATACTAAGATTATATAATTTATCAGACCTTTGAATGCCATATCCATGGCTCTATAAAAATTTTCCCCTACATTTATCATAGCGAATGACATCTTCCTGTGTGCATATGTACCCATTTGGTGGTGAAGGCAATTTTAAATTGGTCTAATTCTTGTGCTAGGATTTTATTATAACCTAAATAACTATCTAGAAGATAAAGTCTCTCAGATCTTGATACTATCTATATAATTTGTTCCATAGGGGTAAGAGGATAGTGATCTTTCAATGATGCTTTGTTTAGGTCTCTAAAATCCATGCATAGATGGATTTTACCATTCTTATTTCTGATAGGGACTAGATTCACTACCCAAGATGAGTATTTGATCATAAATATTATATTAGACTCTATCAACTTAGAGAGTTTATTCTTCATCAAGGTTTTAATCTTTAGATTGATGGGCCTCTATTCTGCCTGATGGGTTTTGTATTTGGATCTAATTTGATAGTATGATGTGCTAAACAGGGTCAAATTCCCTTAAATCATGATAACTCTAAGAAAAAATATCATCAAACTCTTGACATAATTAAACAAAGTAATGCTTATCTAAAATATTACATACTTTGCCTATCTTGAGTGACTTGCCTTTCAAGATAGTGATATGTTCATAATCTTCTTCATTGATAGTAATGTTCTTCTTCTCACTCTTTAGTTGGTCATCTACGTTAAATATATTTTCTAGTGTAACAAGACCCATGGGCAACTTATTTATTTTCATCTGTATGATCTGATTTCCATATTTGTCTTGCAACCTTGGTTGATTTCTTTCTGAAAACTCAACCTATTCTCTTAAAAAATTCATGATTTACTTGTCACCATCAAAGACCTACTATTTAATGGTGTTATCAAGGACTAAAGGCCTTATAATCAGCATCACATGATATATTTTTCCCTCATTATTTAAATTGGTAGATTATACTAAGATACAACCAAGACCGTGTATTCAGCATCTTTATTTTACACCCTTGGTATTGCTTAAATATTTAGGGTGGTGAAATCCTCTAGTTTGTCCCAAACCCTATGTTTGTAAGACCTTAGCAACAACATTTGTCACATTTTTTTTATCTCTCCTGGTAACTGATGAGTTCACTATTTCTAAATACATGTAAGATCTTGATTCCTCTATCTTTGGCCAATTGGAAGCCTAAAATTAATGCTTCATATTCAGCTATATTATTGGTATATTTAAATTGAAGTATAAGAAAATATAATTAACTCTCTTTGTGTGGATATATCAATATGAAACCTACACCTACACCATTTCTACTCCTCAAACCATAAAAATATAACTACCACATCCCTTGTATATCCTCAGTTAGTTTGACTAAATTTGAGATGATTGCATATTGCTCATGAATACAATACATCCCTAACCTTATTTCTTGTATGTAATCATAAGGATCAAATTATAGGTCTAATCCCCACTCATCCAAGTGGGTTTCAAGGATTTATTCTATAGATGTTACATTCTTTTGATCTACCTCTTCCTCCTTTTGATCTTGTAAAGTATAGTTCATCTCTACGAGAGGAGTAGGATTATATGGTTAGATATGATCCTTCATAGTCAGATTAGCTCTTATTATTACTCTAGTTTCATATCTCATTCTAAGTAGTATATGAGACCAATCAATAGATAAATATCCTCCCATTTTTGTAGTAAAATCTCTTGATAGACAAATGGAAAAGTATGGGGGGGAGGTCTATGACTAAAATGTCCTAAGAATTGAAAGACTAGGGCAAGCATTAATAGTGAGGTCTAGTCTTTTTATAATTCCTACTATTTAAATAGTAGTCCCATCTAGTTGTACTACTCATTTATGAATAGGTATGTATTTATCCCTAGAGCATCAACTATTTTCTTAGGCATCATGAAACTTCTAGCCCTCAAAATTGTGTACCAGATGCTTCCCTATTATAAATGATAGGTAAAATGGGGGAAGCTTACCATTTTTGCTTGTTTTTTTGTTAGTTTAAGGCTGACATAAATTTATTATAGGTGTAGGCCCCCTATTTAGAGCCTTCTCTAATATCTAGATGTTATTTAAGCCCTCCTATAGTAAGTCCATTTGTGTTGATATAAATAGGGCTTCCCACATAGTGGCATTCAAATTACTTTTCTTTATTTGATCAATAATGCTAAAATGGATATTACCAACATTTTCTAGTACTTTTGTAGGGGCTACATCTTCCTTCACAAGATTTATAATGGACACCTTTTCTTTGAATTTATTTGTAGGTATGAAAGGTGGCCTTTACACTATATTACTCTTTGTCAGTTCTGATGTTGCTTTGGAAGTTGAAGCCTGGTCCAATCTAGGGAATTGATCTAATTCTATTAATATTTTCTTAGAATGTATATTAGATGTTATAGGGCCTCCAATATTAAATAATGCTTCATCTTGGCCTATCTCACTAAAATCATCCTCTTGTCAGTTTAGAAGAGTTGCTTCACCTTGAGTAGGTTCTTGTGTTTCTACTTGTTGAGAAGTAGATCCTTCTTATTATCCTTGCATAATTTTTATACCTTGCACCATTAGGGCTTGACTGATAACACCATTTAAGCAAGTATTATTATTATTATGGGTTTGATATCATGGACAACACCACTTGTATTCTTAATCCAAATTATTTTGAGTAGGGATAATAGCTTTGGAAGATCTGAGTGATAGTAATAGATGAGTGTTTAGAGGTCTTAACTATGCATTCTATCCTTATTTTTTATTGCTTCCTTGATATGGTTGCCTATCCCCTTAGTAGGATTACCTATTCCCTTGATACGTAGGGTTAGATGGTTTAAAAGGTTTATAGTTTTAGGCTTGTTGGATTTTCATCACCACTACCTCATTTCTAAAACTCTTGAGTAATGATTTGACCACATGCAACTCATCTGTAGGTGTAGGAGTTAAATTAGGTACCTTAATCATAGTGGGGATTGTGGAGCAAGTGCAAGTGGGGGAATAGGGTCTATTTCTAGAAATAGAGGCATTGGGGGATGTGGTTCAATTTTCATAGTCTAAATCAAACAATTCTTAGCCCTTATTACAATATCGTAAGTTGTAGGAAGTTTGGTAACACACATTGACTAAATCATCATAAATATATCACTATTAAGGTATTTTAGGTAATATAAGAAGGCATTATTTACAATGGTTTTAACCAAGATTGGAATTTTACTCTAAGTCATATGGAAGTGATAATTGAATTCAATCATTTATTCATGAGGGGCTCATTAAACAACAGTCAACTATTAGACCAAGGAAAGGTCACACTTGTCCTCAAAGTGAGAGCACATTGTAGTTCCTAACTCATCCCAAACTTAGATTGAGGTGGGAGGGAGACCTCTATACCATTGTAAATATTTCCTTCTAAAGAAGGAGACTAGGAATCAGATTGTAGCATTGTCCTTAACCAAGTTATAGATTGAGTAGAGGTTAGCAATGTTTTGTATATGTTCTTAAGTAGTGGTAGAAGTTTCACCAGTAAAATATGGTATAATTCTTAAGGATGAGACTAGTATATCATCATGTTGGGCCAATATGAGTAGACTACCTATATTGAAAGCTACAAAATTCTTATTTCTAGTCATTATAAGAGATATAGAGCCGATTGGAGTGACCAAAGGGGATGGGAATAAAAATATTATATATACCTTAAGCTAAGGGGTGACTTCTTTTGTTCTCTTTTTTTTTATGAAAATGACAATTCTAAAAAATCAGCCCTCTTACCTTTGGTAGATGATCTTGTTTGTTTGCTTTGTACATGTCAACTTGAGTTTGTGAGTCTGTAAGCTAGTGGAGTCGCTAGGTGATTTGATATTTAAACAAAACTCATATAATGGTTGATGAGAATAACACTGGTCTTTATGTAATTTTTAGGCCCATTGGGTGTGCCAAAAAAATTTATCACATAGGATTGCACTTGTCTTGATTCTATAGCTTATTATGCAAGTTCTTAAAGAAATAATGGAAAGACCTCCAAAGTTGTCAGACATTGGTAATTTTGAGGTCAATTTATAGATAAGCTCAACTTCCTTTCACTAAAATCTAATGTAAACTGATGAAATATTAGCCTTTAGGAATTTTAATCTTTAGTACTCTCATATCCTAAACTAGGGCTTTGATAGGAAAAAGGTTTTAAAGAAATTGAAATTATAGGGAAAAAAAATATGGTGATTACACCAAATTTATATAATGGATCTAGGTGCTTGTTTAGAAAGAATAATAGGGAAAAAAATAGATTGAGTTTATTTTAAGCATAGACTCATGCAAATTTGGAAATTAGAGGTAATATTTTAGCTATTCCTCAATAAAGGGAAAAAGATATTTATTTCAAACAATACTATCAAGAGGGTAAAATACCATAGATGAATTCTCTTGAGAACTAAATAAAAGACAAAACTTCCACAAAGAATTAGATAACTTGCATAACACAAAGATTCCAAAGACAAGAAAGGCAAAACTTCCACTTTATTTCTCTCTAAAGGCTAAAACTTGTAGCAAATACATTCAAAATGCAAAAAATATATCACTAACAACAAAAAGATACATTGGGCCATGGGGCCTACCCATATTTATATAAAATATGTCTTAGAAGACATGTAATTTGTCAAAACTTAACACCCAACAAAATAAATCATGCAAATTGGTATGTCTCTTGTGAAAAGGGTGAGTTACTCTCTTTTTGGAGCTTTGGACTCATGACAGTGCTTGTGTTATTTCATGATTTGGGTGTAAATCTAGAGGTGATCTTGGTGTATCTAGAGATCTTCATGCAAGGTTCCTTAGATGATGGATGAAAATATCTCCTCATTTAGGAAGTGGTGCCCAAAAGAACTTAGTATTCAAAAAATAAAATATAATATTGAAAATAAATTTTCAAATCTCTTTTCTATGTAAACCCTAACATGTAAAATTAAAGTGAGACTTTTTCAACATTCAATCCTTTATCACTTTTAACAAAAGGATAGTGTAATTTGTGTTTTGTAACTTTACACTTTTTCATTTCACAATAATTAAAATAAAAATTTCAATTTTCAACTTGCTTTTTGAAACTTCCACATTTAAAAAGTATAAAGTGAAAAAGATATGCCTTCTCTTTCTCCAAAATATTTATAAAAAATACATAGTTGCACTTTGTAATTACAAATTAAAAATTATAATGTCTTCAAAATTAAAATACACATGATACGAAAATATGCAAATATCTAAAGGAGAGGAAAAAATAGTCAGTCTTTAGACTAGAATCTACCTTCTTGTGACTTTTTGTTTGAAACTTCTCTGAGTATGCATAAAAGGCATTGAATGTTTCTTGTATTTAGTCTTCATCTAGCCCATAAGAATAAATGTTCAAAGCTACACAGTCTACCTGTACATCAAATAACTCTCTTAAAAAATTCTTTATACCCTATATTTTGGTTCTTATTTGATATATTGCCTTTTCATATTTGATAAACCTATGAATTGAAATTAAATCAAAGACTATGTCTTTTACTAACTCCTTTTCAACTATTTCCTTAAAATGCTCCTAGACCTATTCTACCTGTAAGATATTACCAACATCATTTATCAGTTGCCATGACATTAATTTCATCATGCCATCAATATCATATAACACATCAATAGCTTTATCATGAGCCTCCTTGTCTCACTCAGTAGACTCAGTCAGTAACTTTATCCAAAATTGGGTAGCCCTGTGTAATTTCTCATGCTCAATAGATTTATTTAATATATTATTAGCAATGAGGGTATTCATATCAATTGACTTTATGGCTATCAACTTAGGATAATACATGTTTAAAGTTTGGACTTCTTATTCATAGATATTGATTTGCGACTTTAAAATTTCCTTTCTTTCCATGATGATGTTGTAATGTTCCATCATTGCTATGAGGTCCATGTTTCCCTTTGTAACAAGTTCCTCTGACCATTCTTTCATACCAAATCAATTGTAGCTTTACCCAGGTTGATTGGTTGCATCACCTATGGTTGTTGTGATGTTTCACCAAGATTTATGAATTGGTTAAGGGCTTCAGTCAACTAATCAACTTTCCTTCTAAGTTCATCCTAGGTAGGTTTTTCATGGTTAATTTTCTAAAAGAGAGAATTGATGCCCAACTATACCTCATGTTTGAGCCCTTCTCTTGTCTATCTACCAAGGTGAATATGAGAGACCTGATAATTTTCTACCACATGATCTTCCTTTGATTTATCTAGAGAGGGAACTAAAATCTCCACATATCTTTCTCCTTGGTCATTAATAAATGTCCTTGAAAGGGTCCTCAGATTAGGTTTTGATTTCTTCTTGACTTCAGTCATAACAAAGTCCAAAGTGTTGGGATCAATCATTATTTTCCTCTTTCTACCTATTTATTGGGATAACTAACTAGTGGTATCCTTATGTATATCTATCATAGTCACTAAAGAATCTATAACTGATGTAACTACACTAACTAACATGCTGACCAAGGAGGCCTCTTGGGAAGATGACACTATTGACAACTTAGGAGGTATCTATGGAGGCTTCTTCTCACCAATGTTTTACAAACCCATTTTTACACTAGGAGTTTTAGTTACTTCAAGCTTAATTGATGGTAGAAATGAAGTAGTGTAAATATGGGAAGTGAGAGAAATAAAAGTGGGGGTTGTAAATTTAGGAATTGGTGGAAGGGTGGAAGCCAAGGCACTAAATGTGTCATTTAGGTGTGTGGGCAAACTCAAGGATAGTGAAGTGAAAACATGGGTTTAGATGAAGAGGGAATAGTACTCACTCTAGAGATTGAAGTGGCCTATGAGATGGTAGTCAAGATGACTAAATCTAAGGCAATGTATTATTAAGTGGTGTTGGGGATTATTGGTGATGAAATGAAATGAATTTTGAATGGAATAAAAAGTGGGAGTGGGTTGAATGGGGAAGGAGAAGTGGGAGGAAGGGGAAGTGAACCTAAAATTTGGAATCCCACTATAGGGGAACCTTGAGTTCTCCCTAGACTTGTTTGTGTTATTTATGCTTAGCTTATTGAGGTAGGTGGAGTGGTGGATAAAGTTGGAATGAGTGTATGGGGAGGAACTAAAAATTGTGGTGCAATAGAAACTTGAGGTGCTTGGGGAGAAGAGGTTGTAAGAGGAAGTGTTCAAGTTTCTTGTACTATAGGAGTAGAAGAAGGGGGAATAATGTAAATAGGAGCTAGCATTATAGGATCTAAAGAATTAGATCCTTGTGTTATTGATGTTGTCTCTTTTTTTGAAAGATTTATGGGTTCATGTGAAACTTCTCCTTATTTACTTGACTCTCCTTTTCTGGCCTTAGTCTTTGTTTTCCTCTTATTTTTTTGCTCAAGTCTGACTAATGATTCACCAGAGCTCTCCACTATTATAATTAAACCCTCTTATTTTAATTTTAGGAGTTTTTATTTAATTATGGTCTCTCTTGTAATCTAAACTCCTTTACTCCTTAGCCAATTAATAGTCTTATTGATGACATGGGTTATTCTATCAAATAGAGAAAATGAATTGGGAAATGACCACCTGATTGATGGTAGGGGTTTCATAATGATCTAGGTGAGGCATAATGGATCCACTTTGAAAACATCATCTTCTAAATTGTCTAGGACTGGTGACAGATCATAATCCTTTACTTTTTGCAAGGACATTCTTGAGTAGTCCCTAATTCTAACCATCTCTTTATCATCACAATCCTCCCAATAATCTTCAAGTATGGCACATGTTCATATGATGAAAACTATAATGCATGAGTTATATTTCCATATGGGTTGGAATATGGCTTGGACTCTAGGGTCCTCAATATTAGCCTGCCTCTACATCTCTGGCCTTTACAAGAGTTTGGCATGTATAATGGCTAATAGAAATAGGAAAATGAATCCCTACCTTATGTCTATTTGAGAGGAGCTTATGGGTTTCCTATAGCTTCCGAACCAACTATAACAATTCCCATTTATCACTTACATATTGGGTGAGGGTGAAGGGATAGCCACTAAAGCCTGCTGCCCTAATGTAGGATTATGTGGGGAATTGTATAGAAAATGATCCCCATTTAGTATTTTCCTTTTTTGCCTCCCTTGAGAAACTCTCCCTCTTAAGTTATGAATTGAAAATGGTGATGATTATTTAGATGAAAGCATCATTAACTCTTTTGAATTGTTACTTACTAGCTTGAAGGGTGAGGTTAGGTTAGTAGTTGTATACTCTTGTTATTTCATCATGAACAACATTGTGACCTAGGAATAATCTCCCCTTAGCCAAAATATAAACAAAATATGTTTGAGGTTTGAACCTCCAACAAATATGTATGGAGAGAATCACTAATTAATTGTGCCCAATGTATATATTTCTTATTCTCTCAGATGGTCCAGATATATTGGTACATCCACCATTCATAGCATTAGGCATTAGGACTATTAGCTAGGAAAATTTGTTTGAGGTTTGAACCTCCAACAAATATGTATGGAGAGAATCACTAATTAATTGTGCCCAATGTATATATTTCTTATTCTCTCAGATGGTCCAGATATATTGGTACATCCACCATTCATAGCATTAGGCATTAGGACTATTAGTGACTATATGTAACAATGTTATAACATCTCATACCTCCTCTATAAAATCATATATATATATATATATATATATATATATATATATATATATATATATATATTATCTTAGGAAATCTAGTGGAGGAGTGTTTAGGGGTCTTGAGCCATTATTTTTTTATCATCTTTTGGCATCCATCTATTTTATCTTAGAACTATGTAGATATTTGGGGAGTCATATCTAGATAACTTTCATACTTAGTAATGGAAATACTGAGTTGATGTAGTCAGAGTCAAGATCCAAAATATTTTCTCCCTTATCATTATACACTTTTTTCCTATTTAGGTCATAATGTTGGGCCATCATCAAGATCAATTAAGGACTTTGAATAGTTAGGGGAAAACTTATAGCTTGTGGAAGTTCAGAGTCATAAATACTTTATATCTAGTCATTTTTGAATTTTGCCCCTATTATGGCCCAAAAGTCTCCTAGGTTAATATCTAAATCTATGCCATTGATTTTTGTGATGTTGGATTCTAGACAAGAATCTACTTTAGGACCCTTAGATTTGAACTTCATCTTTTTGGGAGGCATGGGGATTATAGAAAAATCCTTTAAGTAACCAACTATGGAAATTAGCAGAAATTGTAGGTGTATGGAACACTTGTTCCTTCTAGTATAACTTGGAGGTGTTCGAAGCACATCCAATGTCCATAGTGCTTATGTCTTAAGAATATTTGGTAGATGTGGGATGTGCTTTATATAGGTCCACTCTCTATGGTGTTGTAAGGATGTTATGTTCCCAGTGGAAGTGGGAAGTGTTTGAGGCACATCCATTATCTGTGATGTAATGGAATATCTATGGAGGTCAAGGATGCTTAGAAAACATCTAGTTTCTATAGGGATGTTACGGGGAAAGGAATTTTGGAGGGAATATTCTTTTTATTTTTGAATGGGAAGTATATGCTTAGGAATATTTGGTTTGGATAGGCAAAATTTGAGATTTGGATTGTGAAAAATCTAGAGGGAAAATGAAAATTTGGGAGGAAAAAACCCTCAAGGTGAAGATTTCAAAAGCCCTATATTTCCCTTGGATTTACCTACATTCCCTAGGACTCTAGACACACAAAATTATCATCTTATCTTAAAAAGAAAACCCTAAACTAGACCCTTAAAAGAAAACCCATAATGAAAATATAAACCTTGAGAACTTGAAAGCTTTAAATAAATGTAAATTTGAAGTGAAAATGACATATATAAGTATTATTTTATAGGTGAAAGTGATGTGACTTATAATTTTTTCATTCATGGCTTGAATTAAGGTTTGTAATTTTTAAACAATTATAATACTTTACAAAAGACTTATATTATATAGGAAAACCTTATAATTAATGTGTGTAATGATGGTTGGTGGTGGAGGTTGGACTTGCTTGAGGCAGGGTCACTTTCCATTGCTTGAAATAGTCAGTGGGAGGTAGGGTTCATTGTGCACTTTGCACATTGTGAAAATCTACAATGTGCACTTTGATATCCACTTCCCATAGAAGGTATTGATTATGGCTTGGTGAAGGTTGGACCTACTTCAAGTAGGTCTACCCTTCATAGATGGTTTAATGGCTTGGTAGGGAGTGGAGTTTAACATGCACTTTGCACATTGTGGAGATATGCAATGTGCAGTCCAAGCTCTGCCTCCCATGATAAAAGGCTAAGGTGGGATAGAAAAGGTTAGACATTCCTAGATAAATTCCACCTTATATGGGGAGATTTTAGTGGTCAGTGAGATATAGAGCCTACCATGCACTTTTCACGTTGCAAAAATGTGCAATATGCATATCGAGTTCTAGATTCTTCCAGATAATTGCATGGTAATATTCAAATCCCACCATGTATTTTTCATGTTCAAAAATGTGAAAATTACATGGTGATTTCCATATTCCATGGGTTTTGGGGTTTGGTTCCTTCTCAGACCCAAAATCTGTGAAGTAATTTTCACTATTGCAAATTGCATCTAGAGTCCTAGATTTTGTGAGGTAAGGGAAATATGGATTTTGGAGAATTAAAGGTTTTTCCTAAAAAACAAAGGGGGTCTCACTTAGGGTTATTGATGTAATGATATTTTATGGATTAAAAATATCAACATTTTTGGCAACTTTTGTGGGATGATTTCTTACTAATCATGTGAATACAATAGCCTTTTCAAGACATTGGGTATGGAGTCAACCTCACTATGACAAAACTATAACCTAAGAAAGAAATAAGTTAACCTTGCCAAAACACACAATAAAATAAATAACAAATTATGAGAAAAAACCAAAGAACAACTCCTAAAGACCAAGAATTGTGAAGAAGCACCTATTGAAAACACAATCTAAGCCTATTATTTACAAATTGAAACAAGTCCTTACCTCAAAAGAAAGTTTTAAGGTATATCCCATTAACTAGGATTGGTAGTTCCTCACCATCAAGCTTGGTGAAATAGAATTCATTGGGTCATTTGCACTGAGTGATGACATATAGACTAATCCATTTTGCATCAAATTTGGTGTGCCTACCTAGTTTCATTTTGTCTACATCCCACTTCAAGACCATGTATCCCTCATTGAAGATTTTTTTAGTTGAATTTTTATCAAAAGTCTTATTAACTTGTGCATGATTTTCTTCTAAGGCTTTCAATGATTGAAGTCTAATTTTCTCAAGTTCCATGAGCTCAACTAGTCTTACCATCATCTCATCATTGTCAATTAGGTCTAACTGGTGATTGAACTCCAAGGATGGTAATTTGATTGATAGTGGAACTTAGACTTCCCTTCGATACACCAACATAAAAGGAGAATTATCGATGGCTCTCTTTAGTGTAATTATATTATCCCATAGTGTTGATCTTAGTTTTTTGTGCCTTGTCCTTTGGTTATCCTCCATAGTTCATGTAATGATTCTAATGAAATTTTTGTTGGTGGACTCAACTAGGCCATTAACTTAAGGGTAATAATTTGAAGATGTAATTAGGTACACATTAAGTTTTATGGCCCATTCACTTACCTTAATGCCCATAAAATCCTTAGTGTTATCAGATATGATGGTGTGACGAATACCAAACCTTGAAACTATATTACCCATAAAATCCAAAATGGATGTTTTTGTGGCATCTTTTAGAGTAATTGCTTCAATCCATCATGTGAAATGATCCATTTTTGTGAGAACCCACTTTTGACTTACATTGGATGGAAGATTGATCATACCAATGAAGTCCAATCCCCATTGGGTAAATGGTTGATCTACTTGAATTGGTTTGAGAGGAAGTTTAACTAGCCTTTTCTTACCAGTGAATTAAGCACACTTTTCACAATTTCTTACCCATTAATGGGCATATTTAAATAACTTGGGCCAATATTATCCTCCTCTCATTACCTTGATTTTCATAGTCCTTACTGAAAAATGTCCTCCTGATGATCTATCATGAAATTATTCAAAAACTTTGGGGACTTGCTCATTCTCAATGCATCTTAACAAAACTCTATTTATATCAATTTTAAATAAAATTCCATCAATGAGGACATAAAGAATGGATTGGAGTCAAAAATACCTTTTCTTTGATTTTTGGAAGTCATAAAGGTATTCACCAATTTGTAGGAAATGGGTCATGTCTTGAATCCATCTATTAAAAGAGTGTATATTATCTAGTAGAGGTATATTTTTAGAGTACACTACGTTAGAAACTAGTTTAGTAGTTTTGATGTCATTGACTAGTTTCTCATATAGTCCTTTCCCTCTTAACAACTTCATGATCATGATATCTACATCATACTTCATGACCTTAGTGATCCATCCTACTCTTTTTTCCTTTATCTCCCTACTTAGCAGAAATTTTTTGACACTCTGGTGACTAACCATTAGATGTACCTTGTTTTTGGAGAGCATATACCTAAATTCTTGAGTTCTTTGATTATTGCATACACTTGTTTTTCTATGAAGCTATAATTTTCTTCATAACCTTTCCAATATTGGCTGAAGAAAGATATTAGATCCTCTAAACCTTCATGATTGTGTTGAGTTAGAATTGATGAGATACTACCCTCCCCTCCAAATGCATAAAGGATAAACTCCTTCTCATAGTTTGGGTTAACCAAGGTGGGTGCTTGAGAGATATCTTGTTTGATATATTTTAATCTTTCTTTCCCCTCTTGCATCCAACTAAAAATATTTCCCTTATTTAACATTATAGTAGGGGGTTTGACCAAGGATGAAAAATTTGATGTAAATATCCTCAAGATGTTAATATTCTTGAGGAATCTTTGCAACCCTTTTTTATGACTTGGTAATGCCAATGAAGATATGACATTAGATTATATTGAAATAAATTATTTGGACACCATATGTCCTAATAAATTGCTTTCATTTACTATGAACATGCACTTATTCAAATTAAGAAAAACACCAAATTCTCTACATCTTTCAAAAATATTTCTCAAGTGATTGAGATGTACAGTAGCATGCTTTGAATATACTATGATATAGTCTAGGTATACTAAGATTATAGAATCTATCATACCTTTGATTTCCATATCCATGGCTCTCTAAAAAGTTGCCCTTGCATTTATCAGACCAAGTGATATATTCATGTACGTTTACGTGCCCCATTTGGTGGTGAAGGTAGTTTTAAATTTGTCTGATTATTATACCAAGATTTGATTATAACCTGAATAACTATCTAGAAGATAAAATCTCTCAAATCCTAATACTATCTATAGATTTTATTCCATAGGGGAAGAGGATAGTGATGTTTCAAAGATGCTTTGTTTAGGTCTCTAAAATTCATGCATAGATGGATTTCACCATTATTCTTTCTAAAAAGGATAAAATTTGCTACTAAAGATGAGTGTTTGATCAAAAATATTTTTATTAGCCTCTATCAACTTAGAGAGTTCATTTTTCATCAAGGTTTCAATCTTCAAATTAATGAGCCTATATTTCTACTAACGATTTTTGTATTTAAATTAGTATGTTGTGATAAAATTTGTTTGAATCCCCTTAAATCATGATAATTCTAGGTTAAATTAGCATCAAACTCTTGACATAATTGAATAAAATCATGCTTCTCTAAAATATTGCATACCTTACCTATCCTGAGTGACTTGCCTTCCAAGATAGTGATGGGTTTGTGACCTTCTTCATTGATGGTATTATTCTTCATCTCACTCTTCAACTAATCATCCAAGTTAAATATATGTTTTAGTATAATGAGACCCATGGGAAACTTATTCATTTTTATTTGTATGATCTTATCACCATATTAGTCTTTTAACCTTGGTTGATTTCTTTCTAAAAACTTAGCCTCTTCTCTTCAAAAATTCATGATCTGCTTGTCACTATCAAAGACCTACCAATTAATAGTGTTATTAGGTATTGAAGGCCTTATAATTAACTTCACATGCTAGCTATTTTCCCTCATTATTTCAATTGGTATATTATACTATGATGCAACTTAGGCCTTGTGGTCAGTGTATTTATTTTGTGCCCTTAACACTGCTTGAATATTTAGGGTGGTGAAATCCTCCATTAGGTCCCAAACCCTATGTTTGTAAGACCTTAGCAAATTGTTTTTGGTCACACTTTTTGATCTCACCTGGTGAATGATGAGTTCACTATCTTCAAATACCTATAAGAGCTTGATTCTTCTATCCTTGGTCAACTAGAGGCCTTGAATTAATGTTTCATATTTAGCTACATTGTTGGTGCAACTGAATTGAAGTCTAAATGAATAAAAGTAACTCTCTTTATGCGTAGGTATCAATATGACACCTACACCATTTCTACTTCTTGAACCTTTAAAATATAATTTCCACATCCCTTTTAGATCCTCATCTGATTTAACTAAGTTTGAGATGATTACATCTTTCTCATGAATATAATACATCCCTAATCCTATTTCTTATACATAATCATAACAATTAAATTTTAGGGATAATCCCCACTCATCCAAGTGCGTGTCTAAGATTTATTATATAGGTGTTGAATTCTCTTAATCTACCTCTTCCTCTTCTTGATCTTGTAAGATATAGTTCATCTCTATAAGAGGAGTAGGATTATATGGCTCAATATGATCCTTCATGATTATCTTAGATCTTATTGTTACTCTACTTCGATATCTCATTATAAGTAACATATAATACCAATCAACAGATCAATATCCTCTAATTTTTATATTAAAATCTCTTGATAGACAAATGGCAAAGTATGGGGGAGGTCTATGACTGAAATGTACTAAGTAATTAAAAGACTTTGGCAATCATAAATAGTGGGGTCTAGTCCTTTTATAATTCCTACTATTTGAACAATAGTCCCATCTAGTTTGACTACTCATTTATTAATAGGTGTGTATTTTATCCCTAGAGTATCATCTATTTTCTTAGGCATCATGGAACTACTAACCCCTGAATCCACTATGTTATTGTGTACCAGATGATTCCCTATTATAAGTGATAGGTAAATAGGGGGAGGCTTACCTTTTTGCTATTTTTATTATTATTCTGAGGCTGACATAAATTTATCGTAGGTGTAGGCCCCCTAGCTAGATCCTTCTCTGATATCTGGAAGTTCTTCAAGTCCTTTTTTTAGTAAGTCCCTTTGTGCTAGTATAGATAGGGCTTCCTATATAGTGACATTCAAATTAATTTTCTTTATTTGATTAAAAATGCTAAAAGGGATATTAAAAACCTTTGTTGGCACTTTTTTATGGGATATGTCTTCCTTCACAATATTTAGAGTAGACACATTTACTTTGAATTAATTGGTAGGTACAAAGGGTGGTCTTTGCACTATATTACTCTTTGCTAGTTTTGTTGATGCTTTGGAAGTTGAATCTTGGTCCACTCTAGGGAGTTGAACAGATTTTATTAATAGTTTCTTTAAATGTGTGTTAGCTACTACAAGGCCTCCACTATTAAAAAATATTCCTCTTGGTCTATCCCATTGAAATCATCCTCTTGTCAATTTAAAAGAGTTGTTTCACCTTAAGCAAGTTCTTATGTTTTGGCTTGTTGAGAAGTAAATCCTTCTTATAGTCCTTACATACTTATTATAATTTTCACCATCAAGGCTTGACTAATAACATAATTTAGTCAAGTATTCTAATTATGGGTTTGATCTCATAGATAACACCACTCGTATTCTTGATCTAAATTATTTTGAATAAGGACAATAACATTGGAAGATCTGAATGATGGTAACAAATGAGTGTTTGGAGGTCTTAGCTATGCATTTTGTCCTTGTTATTAGTGTTTGCCTTGATATGGTTGCCTATCCCCTTGGTAAGATTGCATATTCCCTTGATACATAGGGTTATATGGATGAAAAGGTTTATAGTTTTGGGCTTGTTGTCTTTTCATTACCACTAACTCATTTCCAAAACTCTTGAGTAATAGTTTGACCTCATGCAACTCATCCATATGTGTAGGAGTTAAATCAAATGCCTTACTCATAGTGGGGATTGGACCAAGTGTAGGTAGGGGAATAGGGGATATTTTTGGATATAGAGGTATTAGGGGTCATGGTGTAATTTTCCCAACCTAAATCAAACAATTCTTAGTCCTTATTGTAATATTGTAAGCTACAAGAAGTGTGGTACCACCCATTGACTGAATCATCATAGCTATATCACTATTAAGGGATTTTAGGTATATAAGAAGGAATAATTTTCAAAGTGTTTAACCAAGATTGTAATTATATTCCAATTATTTTGAAAGTAGTAATTGAAGTTAGTCATTTATTCATGAAGGGCTCATTGAATATCAGTCAATTGTTCAACCAAGGAAAGTTGGTCACACTTGTCCTCAAAGTGGGAACATATTACAATGCCTAACTCATCCCAAACATGTATTTTCATGGGAGGGAGACATCTATACCATTGTAAATCTATCCCCTTAAAAGAGGAGAATAGGATTCTGACTACAACATTGTCTTCAACCACATTATGGATTGAGTAGAGGTTAGTAGTGCCTTGTATATATTCTAAAGTAGTGGTAGAAGTTTCACTAGTAATATATGGTAGAATTTTTAAGGCTAAGACTGGTATATTATCATGTTGGGCCAAAATGAGTGGAATACCTATATTGAAAGCTATAAAATTTTGATTTCTAGCCATTATGGGAGATATGGAGTTGATCAGAGTAACCAAAGGGGATGGGAATAAAACTGTAGGATATAACTTAGGCTAAGGGGTTACTTCTTTGTTTTCTTTTTTATGGAAATAACAATTCTAAAAAATCATCCCTCTTACATTTAGTAGATGATCTTGTTTATTTTCTTAGTATACATCACCTTAAGCTTGGGAGTTTATAATCCAGTGGAGTCACTAGGTGCTTTGATATTTCCATGAAACTCATACAATGATCGATGAGATATCACCAATCTCTATGTAATTTTTGGGTCCCACCATCCATGCCAAAAATTGTTATCACATAGGACTGCACCTATTTTGATTCTATAACTTTTTGTACAAGTGCCTAATGAAATAATGAAAAAACCTCCAAAGTTGTGGGACCTTGGTAATTTTGAGGTTAATCTCTAGAGAAGGCTAGCTTCATTTCACTAATATATGATGTAAACTGATGAAATATCAACTTTATGAATTTTTTTTTAGTGCTCTCATATCCTAAACTAGGACTTTCACATGAAAAGCATTTTAAAGAAATTGAAATTATAGGAAAACTAAAAATATGGTGATTACACCAAATTTGTATAGTGGATCTAAATGCTTGCTTGGAAAGCACAATAGGGAAAAAAATAGATTGATTTTATTTAAAGCACAAACTCATGCAAATTTGGAAATCAGAGGTAATATTTTAGCTATTCCTAAATAAAATTAAAAATATATTTATTTCAAACAATACTATCAAGAGGGTAAAATACCATAGATGAATTCTCTTGAGACCAAAATAAAAGACAAAACTTCCACAAAGAATCAGATAACTTACGTAACACAAAGATTCCAAAGATAAGAAAGGCAAACTTCAACTTTATTTCTCTCTAAAAGCGATGCTTGTAGCAAATACATTAAAAATGTATAAAATATATCACTAATAGAAAAAATATACATTGGGCCATGGGGTTTGCCCATATTTATACAAAATATGTCTTAGAAGACATGTAGTTTGTCAAAACTTAACACCTAGAAAAAGAAATGATGCAAGCTAAACACCTCATGTAAAGAGGGCAAGTTCCTCTCTTTTTGGTGCTTTGGAATCATGGGAGTGGTTATGTTGTTGCATGATTTGGGCATGAATTTGGAGGTGATCTTGGTATAGCTAGAGATCTTCATGCAAGGCTCTTTGGATGATGGATGAAAATAACTCCTCATGGAGGAAGCAGCACCCAAAATAACTTGGTCTTCAAAAAATAAAAGATAATATTGAAAATAAAATTTCAAATATCTTTTCCATGTAAACCCTAGCATGCAAAATTAAAGTGACATTTTTTCAACATTGAAGCCTTTATCACTTTTACCAAAAGGTTCGTGCAATTTATGTTTTATGACTTTACACTTTTTCATTTCAAATTAATTAAAATAGAAAGTGAAATTTAAAACTTCCACATTTAAAAAGTATAAAGTGAAAAATACATGTCTTCTCTTTCTCCAAAAGAGTTATAAAAATACACAGTTGCACTTTGTAATTACAAATTAAATATTATAATGTCTTCAAAATGAAAATACAAATGATAGAAAAATGTTCAAATATCTAAAGGAGAAGAAAAATTAGTTAGTCTTCAAACTAGCTTTGGCCTTCTTGTCACTTTCTATTCATAGCTTCTCTAAGTATGCATCAAAGGCCTTGAATAGTTTTTGTATTTTCACTTCATCTAGCCCATAAGAATAAATGTTAGAAACTGTGCAATCTACCTATACATCAAATAAATCTCTTCAAAAAGTCATTATACCCTACATTTCCATTATCATTTGATCAATTACCTTTTCATATTTGATAAACCTATGAATTCAAATTAAGGAAAAGATTGTGTCTTTTATTGACTCCTTTTCAACTATTGCCTTAAAATGATCCTAGGCTCGTTCTACCTATAAGAGATTACTAGCATTGTCTATTGGTCAACATGACATTATGTTTATCATGCCATCAATATCATATATCACATCAATAAATTTAACATGAGCCTCATTGGCTCACTTAGTAGACTTAGTATCTTTATTTGGAATTGGGTAGCCACGTGTAATTCCTAATGCTCAGTAGAGTTCTTTAATATATTCTCAACAATGAGGGTATTCATATCAATTAAATTTATGTCTAACAACTTTGGATAATAAATGTTCAAAGTTTGGACCTCTCCTTCATAGCTATTGATTTATGACTTTAAAATTTCCTTTCTTTCCATGATGATGTCATAATGTTCCATCATTACCATGAGGGCCCTGTTGCCACTTAAAACTAGTTCCTCAGACCAATATTTCATATCCCTTCCCATGTGAGCAATCTCCCATACCAAATAAATTTTAGCTTGATCCAAACTGATTGGCTACACCACCTATGGTTGTTGTGATGTTTCACAAAGATTTATGAATTGGTTAAAGGATTTGGTCAAATAATCAACTTTCCTTTTAAGTTCATCTTTGGTAGCTTTATTATTGTCAATTTTTTGAAATAGATAATTGATGCCCAATTACACCTTGTGATTGAGTCCTTCTCTTATCTTTCTACCAAGGTATATATGAGTGACTTGTTAATCTTCCACCATAAGTTCTTCCTTTTATATTTATAGTAGAGGAACTACAATCTCCACATATCTTTCTTCCTTGTCATTAGAGAATGTCCTTGAAAGGTTCTTGGGAGTAGGTTTTGATTTCTTCTAAAATTCGGTCATACTAAAGTCCAAATTTTTGGGATCAATCATGATTTTCCTCTTTTTGCCTACTAATTGGGCTAACCAACTACAGATCACCTTCTATATACCTAGCATAGTCAGCAAAGAATATAGAGTTGATGTAGCTTCTCTAACTACCACTTTGACCAAAGAGGCCTATTGGGAGGATGCCACTATTGATAGCTCAGAAGGTGTTTATGGAGGCTTTTTCTCACCAATTTTTTGCAAACCCATTATTTTACCAAGATTTTGAGTTATTCCAAGCTTAGTTGATGATAGGGATGAAGTAATGGAAATGAGGGAATTGGGAGCAATGGAAGTGGGGGTCATGTATTTATGAATTGATGGAAGGGTAGAAGCCAAGCACTAAATGTGTCAATTAGGTGTGTGGGGTTAATTAAGGTTGGTGAATTTAAAATGGTGGTTTTAGATGAAGATTGAATAGTACTCACTTGAAAGGTTGAAGTGGCTTGCGAGATGGTAGTTAAGATGACTAACTCCAAGGCAATGTACTATTGAGTGGTGTTGGGGATTAATGGTGATGAAACTAAAGGAATTATGAATGGAACAAAAAGTGGGAGTGGATCTAATGGGGAAGGATAAGTGGGAGGAAGGGGAATTGAATTACAAACTTGGACTCCCACTATAGGAGAACCCTAAATGCTCCTTAGACTTTTTTATGTTGTTTTTGCTTGGTTTGTTGAGGTAGGTGGAGTGGTGGATAAAGTGGGGATGAGTGGAGGGGGATGAGATAAAATGTGTGGTTCAATAGAAACTTGAGGTGCTTAGGGAGAAGAATCTATAGATCAAAGTGTTGAAGCTTCATGTATTATAGGATTAGAAGAAGGGGGAATAATGGAAATAAGAACTAGTATTATAGGATCTAAAGTAGTAGATCCTTTTACTACTAGTGTTGTCTCTTTAACTAAAATATATATGGGTTCACATGTAACTTATCCTTCTTTACTTGACTCTCATATTTTGGCCTTAGTCTTTGTTTTCCTCTTCATTTTTTGGTCAGGTCCTACTAATGATCCACCAAAGCCTTATGTTGTTGGTTTTATACCCTCTACTTTTAATTTTAATAGTTTTTATTTAACTCATATGGTCTCTCTTATAATATGCACTAATTTACTCTTTATTTAATTAATAGTCCTATTAATTACATTTGATGTTCTATCAAATAGATTAAATGACTTGAGAACTAACCACCTAACCAGTGGTAGGGGTTTCACAATGATCTAGGTGAGGTATAATGGATCCACTCTAAAAACATCATCTTTTAAGTCATCTAAGATTGGTGCTAGATCATAATCCTTTAATTTTTTTAGGGACATTATTGATTAGTCCCTCATTCTAACCATGTCTTCATCATCACAATCCTCCTAATAATGTTCATAGTATGGCACATGTTCATATGATGCCAACTCTAATGCATGTGTGATTTTTCCATATGGGTCAAAATATGACCTAGACTCCAGGGTCCTCAATGTTACTTGGATCATCTATACCTTTGTACCTCTATCCTTAATAATTTTTTGACATGTATAATGGCCAATAGAAATAGGTAAATGAATCCTTACCTTGTGTCTACCCAAGAAGAGATTATGGGTTTCCACTAGCTGTCACACCAACTCTAACAATTCCCATTTATCACTTACATACTGGGGGGGTGAAGGGAAAACCACTAAATATTGTTTCCCTAACGTATAAATATGTGGGGAATTTTATAAATAATTATCCCCATTTGGTGACTTCCTATTTTGACTCCCTTGAGAACATCTCCCTTGTAAGTTCTGAATTAAACATGGTGATGATGTTGTAGATGAAAGCATCATTAAATCTTTTGAATTGTTACTTATTAGCATGAAGGGTGAGGTTAGGTATTAGTTATATAATCTTATTATTTAATTTAGAATAACATTAAGTAACTTTTGAATAATCTCCCCTTATCCAAAATATAAACAACATATGAGGTTATGTAAAATTTGTTTGAGGTTTGAACCTCCAACAACTATTGATGGAGAGAATCACTTACTAATTGTGCCTAATGTATATATTGATTATTGTCTTAGATGGTATAGATAAATTGATACATCCACCATTCATAGAATTGGGCATTAGGAATACTAGTGACATTATGTAACAATGTTATAACATCTCCTACCTCCTATATAAAATTAGATCTATACATTATCTTGGGAAATCTGGTGGAGGAGTGATTAGGGGTCTTGAGCCATTATTTATTGATCATATTTTTTCATCCATATTTTTCTCCTCATAGAACTATGAAGATGTTTGGGGATTTATATCTAGATAACTGCAGTACTTAGGAATGGCAAATACTAATCTGATGTAGTTAGAGTCAATATCCAAAATCTTTTTTCCCTTATCATTATACACTTACGTCTTATCAGGATCATAGTGTTGGGACATCATCAAGATCAATTTAGTACTTTGAACAGTTAGGGGAAAAGCTATATCTTATGGAATTCTAGAGTCATAAGTACTCTATCTAGTCATTTTTGAATTCTACCCCTATTCTGGTCTAGAAGTCTCCTAGGTCAATATGACCTAAATTTTTATCACTAATTTTTGTGAGGTTGGATTCCAAACAAAAAACTACTTTAGGACCCTTATATTTTAACTTCATATCTTTGGGAGGCATGGGGATTATATAAAAATCCTTTGAGTAAACACCTATGGAAGTTTATGGAAATTGTAGGTGTATGGAGCACTTATTCCTTCTAATAGAACTTAAAGGTTTTTGGAGCATGTCTAATGTCTACATTGCTTAAGTCTTAAATTTTTTTGGTAGAGGTGGGATATGCTTTAGATAGGTCCAATCTCCATGGTACTATAAGGATGTTAGGTTCCTGGTAGAAGTGGGAGGTCCTTTAGGCATGTCCAATATCCATAGTGCAATGTAATTTCTATGGAGGTCAAGGGTGATTAGAACACATCTAGTGTCAATAGGGATAGTAGGGGTAAAGTAATATTAGAGGGAATATTCTATGATATTTTGAATGGGAATTATATGCTTAGGAATATATGGTTTGGCCAAGCAAAATTTGATATTTCAATTACAAAAAATCTATAAGGAAAATGAAATTTTGGGAGGAAAAAACCTTTGAGGTGAAGATTTCACAAGCCCTATATTTACCTTGGAATACCCTATATTACTTAGGACTCTAGATACACAAATGATACTCTTATTATCTTAAAAATAAAAACCCTAAACCAAACCCTTCAAGTAAAATGAAAAGAAAAACCTTCAAAAGTTGAAAGCTTTAAATAAATGGAAACTTGAAGTAAAAATGGCATAAGGAAGTACCATGTTACAAGTGAAAGTGATGTGACTTTGAAGTTTTACAGTCATGGATTGAAGTAAAATTCATATACATGAGTATCAAGGTTCAACAGTGAGGGTGTAGGTGACTAGAGCTCCAAAACACACTTGAAAATTTTTAAACAATTATAATACTTCATAAAAGACTTATCCTTAGAAAAAACCTGTAATTAATGTGAGTAATGGTGATAGGTGGTGGAGGTTAGACCTGCTTGAGGTAGGTCCACTCTCCATGGCTTGAAATGGTCAGTGGGAGGTAGGGTTCATCATGCACTTTGCACATTGTGAAAACATGCAATGCATACTTTGATCTCCACATCCCATGGAAGGGCTTGATCTCAAATTGGAAAAGGTTAAACCTACTTCAAGTAGGTCCACCCTCCATAGATGGTTTAATGACTTGGTGGGGAGCAAAGTTAAGCATGCACTTTGTATATTGTGGAGATGTGTAATGTACACTCCAAGATCTACCTCCCATGGTAAAAGGATAATTTGGGCTAGCGTAAGTTGGATGTGCCTAGAGTAGGTCCACCTTGCATGGGGAGGTTTTAGTGTTTGATGGGATTTAGACTCCATCATGTACTTTGAATATTGTGAAAATGTATAATGTGCATACTGAGTTCTAGATTCTACTAGATAGGTGTGTGGTAGGATTCAGAGCCTGCCAAGCATTTTGCATGTTTAGGAACACGAAAAGTGCATAGTGAGTTCTAGATTCCATGGGTTTTGGGGTTTGGTGTCTCATGGGATCTGATACCCATGAAGGAATTTGCACTAGTGAAAATTACATCTAGAGTCCTAGATTCCATGAGGTAAGGGAAAGATGGATTTTAGAGAATTAAAGGTTTTTCCTAAAAAACAAAGAAGGTCTCCCTTAAGGTTCTATATGTAATGAGATTTTTTGGATTAAAAATCTCAATAAAATCCATAGAGGGGAGATTAGTATAGTGTTATTCAATAAAACCAAATTAAAAAAAACACTAAACACTAACACTCTAGCATAGACACTAGGGAGATAATATGTAACAAGCATACAATGAAAACACAAATAGAAAATAAAATAAATATTCCTTTTACCTTCCTTGTATCTCCAAAAATGGCTTGTTGAATTGGTTTGCTTGGATATGTGCTCAATAAATATTTATCAATGAAGCTCCATTTCTCTACCTCTCTTTGAAACCTTGGTAATGTTTGTCGACTTATCTTGGCTTATGAAATTGGCATGGTAACACTACTATAAAAACTCCTTGCATCTATTTGATCATAATCAATTTACAGCAAAAGAGATTATGGATCAATAGGTAAGGTCTTATATTTATAGCCTCCAAAGTTAGCACTTACCTAAGTTGAGTTCAGTTAGGATTTAAGCACTAAATGAGTTCAAACTAACCCTAGTTGAGTTAAATTTAAATCCATTTGAGTTAATGAGGGTAATGTAATTATGATTTTTAATTAATAGACATGGATCACAAATTAGATAGTTGTTAAATATTTTGTGAGATCTTGACAACTCACAATAGAAAATGATGAAGAAGTTAGATATTTTGAATTTCCATTTTTAGATATTCATTAATTATAATGGATAATTTATCTAAGAATTTAGTCTAGTTTAATTAGTTGATTCATTTTAAATAATATTTTATATCTTTTAATAATTTTTTAGTTTCCCCACTTAATGGGTTCATAGGCCAAATTGTTAGTTGTTATGTACAAAGGTGACTAGGCATGAATATTTGAGAGGTTATTATTGAAAATGGTACAATACCCCAAATAGTAATACCTCAACATGATTCTAAGCATTAAAAAATGATGTGAAGATGAAATTGGGATGTCCAGTGATTCCTAAACTTAATTTGTAATGTTTGGTAGAAATCAGTCTAAAGTCTGAGTGGAATTTATTTGTGGCTAGAATGGGGTGTCTATAGTTTTCCCCTGATTGGGAAGGCATTGAAAGATATAGGCATAGTCACATATTGTCAAATAATGAAAATTTATTTAATACCTAATGTCTCAATAGGTGATAAATGATCCTTGGATGACCCCTCAAGGGAGCGATCAGTAAATAAGGTTAGCAATCAATCCTTTGAAAGAAGGAAGATAATGTGATCAAAATGTAGAGTGGGTGAAAAAGAGCGATTTTCCCAAAGCTGGTTATAATCAGTGGCATAGTGAGATGCCCCAATTGGGTAAAACAAAAATGATGATTTTCCCAAAGGCGGTTATAATCATTATCATAGCGAGGTAAAAAGATAATGATTTTCCCAAAGGAATTTATAATCATTAGGAAAATGAAAACATTCCCCAATTGGGTGGATAGAGATAAGGTTTTACCCAAAGATGGTTATAATCACTAGCATAGTGAAAACATGCTCCAATAGGGTGAGATAAGGATAATGATTTTCCCAATGGTGGTTATAATCATTAACATACAAATAGATTGAACCATAATAATTTGTCCAAAATCGGTTAGAATCATTAGAACTATGGTTTGGAACAATATGGCAAATTAGAAAAGTGGGATTATGGAATGAATTTGTACTCATAGAGTAAGAGTAAGAAAGTACATAGGATAGGTATGAGTTCATGCTACCTTCTATTAAGGAGATGCACATCCTAACTAGAAAGGATTAGAATTCTTTCATGATTTAATTACTTTATATTTTGGAAATTATTTGGATAGATCAGGAATTTTTTAGGTGACCAAGGAGAAGTATTGCAACATCATTTCTTATAATATTTCTTGAGCTGATTTTTGATGTATCACATGATGGTATGCATAATTATATAAAAACCATGATAACTTAGCTATAATATGCATAAATACTAACACACAATCTAATAAATAATAAAAAATAATGTAACAATGATAAAAACCATGAAGATAATGTTGACATATGAATATGTATGGACTTGAGTATAATGCATGAGGAATTACCCAATGAATGCATGTATACTAAGTAAAGGTACAATAATGAAATAAAATAAATAGGAAAATAAAAAAACAATAAGAACTAGAAACAAAACAAAATAAAACATCAAGAAATATAAAAGTGAACAAAACAACATGAAACAAACAAAATCAATGGTTCATCACAATGTTAGTGTAAATAGAAAACAAATTGTTTGTGCATTTGTAATGTAGGTATTACTCTTGGTGATAAGGTTACCCCTAATCTATACAACAATGACACAAGTATAACAACACAAGAACAATGGCATAAGGTTTCCCATAGGCTATAGGGAAATAATGACACACATTACCCCTAGGCTATAAGAGACAATGAATCAAATAAACAAAATAGGGGAGGGGGGGAAGAGAATAAAATGAATGGGTACTCAAGATGAATATAGATGCACAATACAAGTGGATGCTACATACATTGTTCCATATATGCAAGATCCAACATGATCTTTAGGACATATGTTGTTCTCCTAGGATATGGGATACAAGAAGATGAATGAGAAGAAAATGTGATTGATGGGTAGATGTAAATAGGATTGGTCTCAAAAAATGGTGAGAGCATAAGAAATGTTTGCTCATTAAATGGTGAGAGTGTAAGGATAAATCCTATTTTTTATTAGTGTATCAAAATCAAATATATAATGTGCATAATAGAAACTCATAAAATGGTGAGAGCGTAAGGCTAAAGGCCAAGAAGGATGGGGAAACTAAATGAAAAGAGATTACTCATAAGATATTTAGGGGTACCAGGATCTTTAAGGCAAAGAATTGGTCATAAAATAAAGGAAGATGCAAATGATCTAACCCGAGATACCCCATGTATCTCAATGCTACCTACATAGTCTATGAGGACCTTAGGCCAATGTAGTTATTGACCAAATTTTGACCTCATGTTAAAATTTGGTACCCCCTCTATGTTTAAACCTTATAAGGTTATAAATTTTTTGTCATGGTATTTTAATGGTCTCAAATGGTCTTAAATTATTCCATATGGTCATATGTTCCCTCATCTAGCATTGTCTAAGTTTTGGTCTTAGGTTCACTTGTCTAGTCCTATGGTCAAGTATAAGGTGTTGGAATGGTCAAACATGGTAAAATGTATAATATAGTTCAAATTAATTACATAAATTTATTTTAGGTGTCTTTAATGTCATGTTATCATGATCTAACCTTTAATTGACTCTCTTGTGCAAAAAATCACATTTTGGCCACCTTTTAACCCATGTGGAAGAGTTGGATGTACCATTCCAAGGAGATAACGTTAAAAGAAGATTAAAAATATGCATAGTGTTATAAAAAGGTTAGATATAGTTTATGGATAGTCAAGGTCTGAAAAAATCTATAGTTTAATGTTTAATCTGGGTAAAAAGACACTTTATAAGCACTTGTACAGCCTTCCAAGGTCAATTCTCAGTTGAAAATGGTTTAGAAGTGTTATTTGAGATTCTTAAAATCATTTTATAGATATATAGAAATTTTTAGGTAAAAATGACACTCCAAACACCTTTTATCTTTCATCATTGCCTTTACAAGCCTAGGGAGGCAAAATTGAACTTATTGGTATGACCTTGAGAGAAAACAAGTCAGGAGCTAAAAATTTGGCCATTGTTAGGGGTCCTAATAAGATTGAAATCAATGGAATTGGTGTGAAGATTGATGTCTTATTCTTTATGAACAATTAATAAGATTGAAAAAATATCATTATGGCCTATTCATCTAAGAGGGGTATGTTTTTGCACCTATGTCTATAGCTCAAAAATCAGTAGAGAGTAATGGTTTTGACGGTGGTTTTTAGAGTTCATAGAACTCCTTTTCATGGTGGTTTCATCATCCAACCCATCTCTGTGAGGTGTTTTCATTTGGAATAATAATGTCTTAATGTACAAGTTGTTTTAGATAATCCTACTACAAGTTCCTATTTCCTTTTCATGGTGGCCATTCTCGAAGGTTTCTAGTGCTTTGTCACTCATGGGAGCTCACCTAGTTTCATTAAATTCATTGTTCTTATCTAAGATGTGTTTATTATTTATCTTATTCAAGTGTATTCTCTTTGGGACATTGTTAGTGTTTAAACAAGTATAATGTAGGTTTGATTGTTAATTTAGGATCAGGTACCAATAATATATCATAGTATAGGTTCTTTATATGATATTGCACCATTAGAAGTGAATAAATGAGTCTAAATACACACTTTAGATGAGAGGTCACAAGTGTCTCTTAAAGATAAATTTGTATATATTATAGGGTGCTTGGAATATTCCCATTATTCATAGAAGGACATAACACACTTATCCATGCATTATATAATATTAACTACCTCACTACACTCATCAAATTGTACAAATTAACTAGAATTATCTAATTCACAACTTATATAACTCAAGCATAAGATGATTGTATGTAGTATGTATGGGTCTCTAAGGTGATCTAAGTGTGACTTGATTCTAGTGATAGGTTTTTTGGACCATTGAGTAATAATAAATGGTAGTATATAGTGTTTTCACAAGGTTGAGAGGTTTAGGAAATCAAAGAATGTCTCTTGGTAGCCCTAAGTAATCAAGTAGAGACTACAGGACTCAATCCTATAGGTCCTCATTTTGGGCCAAGAAAATCATCAAATCCATACAAGATCAATCTAAAACATGAGGGAAACCTAAACTTCATTGTAGATAGATAGTGTTAGAAGAATTGGAAAACACCTAGTCACTTGGATAGTTAGGAAAAAGATGAAACTAAGTTAACAAGAAATCAAGTATCCACCTATAGTCTATATAATATATTGAAGTTAAGTTGAAGGGGATGACATAATACTTGTATTAAATATCTATGATAAAATAAAATAGTGATTAGAGTGTGAAGTGGGTTGACATATTTGGAGAGTTCAAGATCTCAGTAAGTGTCCCTTTAAAACCTAGAACAAGTAAATGAGACTTTCATGCCCCAACCATGTAGGTCCTCATTTGAGACCAAGATAAACATTCCATAAATAGAAAGGAGTCTTATACATGAAAAACTTAAGGCCTATATAGATAGAGACAAATTCCAACTCACCTAAGAGTTACTAATCAATTTGAAAGGTCAAGGGGGTCAATGAAACTTAGTTAATAGTCTTTAGGATGCCTACTTGTCTATACAGTACTGTGCATAAGTGATTAAGAATAAGAGTGGTGTTAAAATTATCTTGAATCCAATCAATACTCAAACTAATTTTATGTACATATTAGTTTTTTGATGTTGAAGGAGATGCCTAAAACACTAGATGCAGTCAATATACCTTGATAGGCACCTATGGGTCTACTTTAGGATCAATTAATTCTCCAAGATGAAAAGAATAGTATATTAGGTGTTTGAGATAACTCTGAGCCTATTTGAGATGGAAACCAATTTAAAGGACTAGTTTAAAAATTAGTTAGGTGGATGGTGAGATTATAAGTAAGGATCATAGTCAAATAGATAGAATTCTTCTACATGCTACATAAGAGCATAGGCTGGTTCTATGCCTAAGAAAGAAGAATAGAGGTTTTTGAGAGGGTTATAAGGTATATTTTAGTAGTAAACATAATAATAAAAAATTTAAACCAAAAAAAATACATGTTTCTTTTAAAAATGAATGGACCAATCTAGGTTTCATACTTCCATGCATGGTTTCTAACACCTACAAGATGCAAGTTAAGAAAGGTTAATCTTAAGCCTGAGAGAGGAATAAAGTACATGTGATGGAATCTGAGGTCTACCTTAGATTGACACAAAATTTCATGAGATAAAAGAGAAACAAATTGAGTTTTGATCAAAACTAAGTTTCCAAGCTTCATATGCAGTCAATCAAAACATAGTCACATACAAGCTATCCAATCAGTCTTAAGAAGAGATTGATGATTTGAGACATCCATAGGCATGATAATGATTTAGTAATGGGTATAGAGGGTGTTAATGAGTTTAAAAATATACTTATGGAAAATTCAAATCCATAAAAGTAGTGGACATAGTCACTGTTTTGTCTTAGACTTGGCCCACTCCTTTGGCAAGGGGAAGTCATGAGACTATTGGGTCTATGTAAAATCAGAGCATGAAAAAATAATATAAGAATTAATGAAGAGTCTTGAAGATAGTTAATATTCATGATAATGGTATTAGTACACTCTCAAGTGACACCCAACCTCAAGATTCAACTCAAGTTCCCTTGAGATCTAGCAAGGAGATAGGTCTTAAACCCCAACACCCTAACCATTACACCATGAGCATAAAATGGGGTAAAAATGACTAAGATATAATTTATAATCATGGAGAGAGTCTTTTTTGAGGTTTTTTATCCTCTCCCTATAGTAAAATAGAGTTAAGAGACCCAAAACTTAAAGTAGACCTCTCTCAAAGCTTAAGAACACTAAGCATGCCACCCAAGGAGCAACTTCAAATACTCATACCATAGCTCACACTTTACATGGGGGGATGATCCATTTGGGATAGTTAATTTGGTTATCTAAGATTTTTTTTCTAATTATAGTGAGTTTAATTAGTGATTTTTTATTTATGAACAATCGTTAAGACCCCAAACAAGTCTTAAACCTTGATAGTGACCAGTCATGAAAAATACCTCAAATGCACATCTAATGATAGTTTACTCCTAAAAATTCTTGTATGTTTTTTTATGACTCCAATTAGGTTATAAAAATTTACTTTTATGCTCACATCATTTGTATAGACTTCCTCAAATGTACTATTTTTACATGTTTTTAGTGTTTTGTAGGTGTTTTGAGAAGGGGAGAGCTTCCCAATCATGGGATGGGGTAATTTATAAGTTTTAATATCCATTAAAGTCCAAAATTTATCATTTGATATTCTGTAAGAGATCAAACTAGGTGCATTTTCTAAGGCAATCTCAAATAGGCTCAAAATGAGGCTAGGTGGTAAGGCCATTTCTTGGTTTGCATACTTCCACAGGGTCTCAAGATCAAAAAATTAGAATGGAGGTTTTTAATGGCCTATTTAAATTAAATAAAATTCTTTTAGGTTGTTTCACATGTGTGAAATAATTTAGGATCAATAAAATAGGGTCCTAAGCAAGGAGGCCTAATTGAGGCCTAATTTAAGAGAGAGAAAGGCCAAAAAAATGGTTTTTCACTTAGAGTCTAAAGATGAAATTTTACATGGAGATATAATGCCATAATGGGTCCTATAATGTTCCATATATTTATAAATATCATCCATAAAAGTACCTACACAAGGAGTTTTATAGTTTTTAGGGCTACAAGGAAACTAGGCTTATTGGAGGCTTAAGGAGCAAAAAGAGTTCTTGGGAGTTGTTACAAAAATCTTAATGGTTTGTTTCATGATTGATAACATATTTTAAGATCATTCATTAAGTTTTTTTGAGTTTAATAAAATGCACTTGAGTTTTGGGCCACTTGGACAAACTAAGTGTGGGAAATGAAGAGTTTCAAGACACCTATGCACATGAATGATGAAAAGTCAAGTCAAGGGAGTTTTAAAAAGCATTTAAATGTTTAATTAGTGTTCTAAGATCATTTCAAGGTGAATTCATGGTTGTAAGTTACATTTTTCACTCATTTCATGTAAATAAGGGTAGTTTTCAAGAAGCTAGTCAAGGTGTCAAGCCAATTTATAACCCCTACACCAATTAGAAGGTTAGAGATGCTTTAGGAGTGAGAAAAAAGTACTTGGAAGTCTATTTGGACTATCTAATAACTCCATTTATTTTTGTAACTCTCATGGACACTTTTTAATCTCCTTCTACCACACCCCTCTCTCTCTTTACACTTCTCTATATAAGCAAACACATTTGGCTAAGTTTGTAGAATCCACACCTGTTATGGTGAATCCCTACTAGTTTTAGTACTATATTCACCCTTTAATAAATATTTAAATATATTTTTTATTTCATAAATTATTGTCTAAGTGTGTGAAGTAGTGCATAGATGAATGGCAAGTGATGATCATCTATCCTTGTGTTCATCTTACTCTTTCATGTTATGTGCAAGTAGTTTGATCTCTAATAGGTCACACGAAATTTAGTTAGTTTTTTTTTATATATTTAAGTTTAGGAAAGGATAATATTATCTAGAATCACACCTCTTATTCATTGACCTTGAAAAAGTGCATTGCATATCACCTTAATGTTTGAAATACTTACGTTAGATAAATCTAGGATGTTGAAGTTAGCTTTTTGAATCATATTTCATAGTGAAATTATATGGTATTTTATTTTATAGAATAAATTGGTTCATCACCTCATTATAATGGGTTAATTTCATGTTCCTTATATCCCTTTTCAACCCCAAATAAGCTAGTAGTATAGGTGATGAACTCAAATGAACATATCAAGAGAGCTAGCCCTTTAATCTAAAGGTTTGCCTATGTTATAGGCAACCCACAAGCCTATAGTTAATTATATGTTCCAATTATTTTGTATAAGGCTTCAAATACCTCTCTAAGGGTGAAAAAAAAGTGATAATAGTTTTGGCATGCCTGGTGGAACTATTATCTCAAGTAATTCTTATCAAGGTGAATATTAGTATTGATAACATCACAGTTGCATAAGTGTGTTCTAATCAACATTTTGTGACTAAAAATTAAGGTATAACATCTGGTTTTAAACCAATTTCTTATTTTCTTTTGTTTGTACATCAGGGTCCTTACTATATCAGCTACATGTTTTTGGTGTTTTATAGGTGTTTTGAGAAGCAAAGAGCTTCCAAATAATGGGATGAGGTAATTTTAAATTTGTCCTATCCATTAAAGTCCAAAAATTATCATAATATATTATGTAATAGATCAAACCAGGTGCATTTTGTAAGGCAATCTCAAACAGGCTCAAAATGAGGCTAGGTGGTAAGGCCATTTCTTGGTTTGCATACTTCCACAAGGTCTCAGGACCCCAAAATTGGAATGGAGAATTTTTGTGGCCTACTTAAATTAAATAAAATTCTTTTGGGTTATTTCAAACTTTTGAAATAATTTAGGAGCAATAAAATAGGTTCCTAAGTAAGGAAGCCTAATTAAGACCTAATTTAAGAGAGAGAAAGGCCAAAAAAATGGGTTTTCACTCAGAGTCTAAAGATGAAATTTGACATGGAGTTATAATGCCATAATGGGTCCTATAATGTGTCATATATTTATCAATATCATCCATAAGAATACCTACACAAGGAGGTTTATAGCTTTTAGGGCTATAAGGAAACTAGGCATATTGGAAGCTTAAGGAGCAAAATGAGTTGTTGGGAGTTATTATAGGAACCAAAATGGTGTGTTTCATTGATAATAACATATTTTAAGACCATTCATTTATTTTTTATGAGTTTAAGAAAATACAAATTATTTTTGGTCCACTTGGACAAACTAGGTGTGGAAAATTAAGAGTTTCAAGACACCTATGCACATGAATGATGAAAATTTAGGTTAGGGGAGTTTCTTAAAGAATTTAAATGTTAAATGAGTGTTATAAGTTTCTTAAGACACCTATGCTTTAGGAGTGAGAAACAAGGACTTGGACGTTTTTTTGGACTATCTCATAACTCCCTTTATTTTTTTAACTCTCATGGATGCTTTTTAATCTCTCTCTCTCTCTCTCCTCTCTCTCTCTCTCTCTCTCTCTCTCTCTCTCTCTCTCTCTCTCTCTCTCTCTCTCTCTCTCTCTCTCTCTCTCTCTCTCTCTTTCTCTCTCTACCCTTATCTATATAAGCAAACAAATTTGGCTAAGTTTTTAGAATCCACACCTATTATGGTGAATCCCTACGGTTTGAGTACTATAATCACCCTTTAATAAATATTTAAATATATTTTTTAGTTCATAAATTCTTGTCTAAGTGTGTGAAGTAGTGCATAGATGAATGATAAGTGATGATCATTTATCCTTGTGTTCATCTTACTCTTTCATGTTATGTGCAAGTATTTTGATCTCTAATAGATCACATGAAATGTAGTTAGTTTTTTTGTCTATCTTTAAGTTTAGGAAAGGATAATAGTGTCTAAAATCATACATCTTATTCATCCACCTTAAAAAAGTGCATTGCATATCACCTTCATGTTTGAAATACTTATGTTATATAAATCTAGGATGTTGAAGTCAATTTTGTGAATCATATTTCATAATGAAATTATATATTATTCTATTTTAGAATAAATTGGTGCATAACCTCATTATAATAGGTTAATTTCATGTTCTTTATATCCCTTTTCAACACCAAATAATGTAGTAGTATAGGTGATGAACTCAAATGAACATATCAATATAGCTAGCCCTTTAATCTAAAGGTTTACCTATGCTATAGGCAACCCACAAGCCTATAGGTAATTCTATGTTCCACTCAGTTTGGATAAGGCTTGAACTACCTCTCCAAGGGTGAAAAATTGAGTTATTATAGCTTTATCATGACTTTTTGGACTATTGTCTCAAGCAATTCTTGTCAAAGTGAATAGTGGTCTTGATAACATCACAACTACATAAGTGTGTTCTACTCAACATTTGGTGACTGCACTGAAGGTATAACATCTAGTTGTAAACCAATTTCTTATTTTCTTTTGTTTGGGCCTCATGGTCCTTATTATATCAGCTACTAGCATAAGTAACCATCCTATAAATCCATTCCCTCACCCTAAACTTCATCTTGAAGTTCAATATCCTAAACCTACCTTGACATTTGATAACCCTGAAGAAGAGCTTAAAGAGAAAGAGAGTGAATAAGAGTTTGAAGTCAACATGGCTAGGCAACATTTTTTCCCATCCTTCAATAATGAAAATCCTATAAACCTTAATGCCTATGATGATGTCCCTCCCAATTCCACCAAGAGTGTTCCACTTTCAATGGGAAAGGTCCTATCACCCCAAGTGAGCATATTAGAGACATATCTAACTTCTAAAATTTCCATTATATCATTGTAGTTAACATAACAATTAGATTTTTTGCCATTTCTCTTAGAGTAAAGGCCATTAATTGGTATAGAACCTTGCCAAGAGGATGTATCACTACTTGCGATGAGTTTAGGGAGTTTTTGACTCAAAGGTTTGAAGATAAAATTGATCATACATTAGCTAAATTTCATTACAAGAGGGCCTAAAGAAACTATGCATGATTTCAATGAGAGGTTTCAAAGAACATAAAATAGGATGCCAACTCTCATGAGACCCCCTACAAGTTTTGTTTTCCTAACTTACATAAGAGCTATTGGGACTAATATAGCTTTCATGTTATAGTCCATGGGTGGATATACCTTACTTGAGTCATATGATATAGCCATTATAGATGATAATGGTTTTATTCAAGCTGGTAAAATCCCTATAAAGATATATATACCTATATTTCCTAACATTTATGCTACTCCTCCATTTCCAAATCCAAATCATAATCCCAAAGCTGATCCAAAGAAATTGGATGATGCGATTGATTAGGAAGCAAAGTACAAGTCCTTAGAAACTTAAGTTAGGTAGCTAAATCAAGAATTTAGAGCTCACCAAAGCCCTTACTATTACCCTACACAAATAAATATATTTATACCTAGCATAATGGTCAATGGATGGTATAAGGTTGATCTAATTTCAATAGGCCATATAATGCCTATAATCCAAATTTTACTTCCAACACAAGAGCCATGGTTCTAGTCCATAATAACTTGGTTCAAGGAGAATAATGGAATCCTTAAGGGAAATAAATTAATCCCAATAAAGATGAAGGTCAAGCTTTGTTTTCTCAAGGAGGGCATACTCCTCACTTAATAGTGGAAGATGAGATCTTAATTCAATCAAAATTCAATGAAGAGTGTGGCAGCCAAGGAATGATCCTTGCAATCTTTCAAGTGGAAGATAGACTTGTCCTAAATCAAAGCACCTCAATTGTAACCAACACAAGGTCAAATAAAATATCTTTGGGAGATGTTCAATATGTGAATACAACTTCAAACAACCTTCCTTCAAGTCAACAATGTGTGAATGCAAGTTTGGAATCCTCTACAAGTCTTGTACCTCTTCAAAATCAGAACTTGGGAAAGGTGAGCCAATATTCATTACCTTAATCTCAAGGTACTTCATTTAATTAAATAATTCAAGAGACGGTTAGTGTTCCTTATTTGAACATCATTGACTCTTTTAATAACAATAAAACATCCATATCTCTTTAGAAAGTGTTTCACATGTCCAGTCAAAAAGAATTACTTCAAGAGCAGTTGTCCCAAATCCATATAAATCCTCAAACATCAATACATGGTGGTGTATCCATCACAAATTGACCTACTCATATTTTTTGACCCTCCAAAAAAAATTGAAATCCCCCACCTTAATACCTTACCCTCATTATGGGAGACAAACTAGTCCATAACTGCATTATAAATGGTGGGTAATTACTTCAGTCATGCCCAAACTAGTTGCAGACAAGTTGGGCTTGAAATATGAGCCATATAGAAAAGGAGTGCTGCATCCTAATGGAACTCCAACCAATTCAATAGGGATCATCAAAAGTTTGAAAGTTTTCTTGCATGACTGCCTAAGCTTTCCAATTTTACAAGACATAGTGGTAATAGATCTATCTACATATTTTGCTATTTGTCTATCAAGATACTTTACCACCAAGATAGGAGGATATATTTCTACTAATTGGTCTCTCTTTGCCTTTATAAAAAGGTATGGAGATAAGGTAACTATTATAACACAACCATTGGCCAAGTTTCACATTGAGCCAAATATGGAAGTTAGTTCTAATTTGAATTGTACTATCCATGAGCAAGAGGAGCATTTTATAGATGATGGATCATCTTCCAAACTTGATGTTATCTCTAATATATTTTTAAATTAGTATAATGATGGCACATTAGTATGATCCATATACTTTAATTGAAGATGTTGGGTAAATATTTTGTTAGTCAGCTAACTGGTGAGCAAAATAGGTCTCTTTAACCACAGCACAAGGAGATTGGTTGGCCAGATGTGTAGGTTTACTACATCAACAGGGGAAAAATCTCTCCTCTCATTAAGGGGAGGTTCCCTATAAGTATGAGGAGTTATATACTATATATATAAGCTAAAAATAACACTCATGGGTAGGATACACCATTCATCTCTCTTCTTTCAGAGATGATGTTCACAAACAAAGGAGAAAATCTTGGTGGATACACTAAATGCACTTCTCTTCTTTCAGAAGTATTCTTACAGGGAACAATAATATTTCTTTCAGGTAATGACAAGTAACTAGTAACCAAAGATGTAGTAACCAACAAACTAAGATGTAGCACAAAGTCTCCACCTCGACTGCCCAAGAGTGAAACACGAAGGATAATGAGGGCACAAAGTCATCCCAAGATCCTTTACACAGGAACAAAAAGAAAACACACTAAAGGCAATTGTGGGAGCACAAAGTCTCTCAATAATTGGCTTTAGGACACTTTCTTGATTACTTCCACTAGTTCTGCTTGTTAAAATGAATAAACAAAAATACATTTAGGAAATAGACATAAGAAAAATCTCCTAGAATGATACAAGCTATAACAGCACAAATTCTGAACGTAACTTGCTTTCTAATTCAAACAAAGAAATAGGGTGAACAATCTAAGCTCAAATCCTCAGTAATGCCTTTCAATTTGGGTATCCTTGATTTGGCATGCTTAAAATTATACTTGATCCACTATTTCACCTACTATAAATAAATCCCCTATAGATATTTCTGATCTTTTATATTTTTTTCTCTTCCCTGTAGTAATTAGGGCTCTCAGGCTCTCTGTTCAGCTAGTTGCTTATTTTACTTTTCAAATTCTATGCCATATTCAAATATTAATGAATATTCCATCATCTTAAATTTGATGTTCATGGGGCCATCAAAGGTTGCCAGCTGCTTGAACCATTATGAACCATGAACCTTGAAGGCTCCTTTTCATCTAAGTCTTTCAAAGCTTCTTTCTGTGTCTTTATCAAGCCTTTGAAACACTCCAAAGGGAAGGTGTCCCTTCGAGCTTTTCAAATGGTCCTTTTTAAGTGTCAAGTGCCCCCCACAAGGATACCTACCCTTCAAGATATTTTGGATGGCCTTCAGGATTTAATTTCTTCGGTGGGCTATTGTTTCTTTATTTCTTTCAGATAAAATGTTCGAAGGAATTCCTTCAAACAATTTTTTTGAAGGAAATCTTTCCTTGGCTCTGTGTCTTTGTATTGGGAGTGCTCCATCTTTGACATGTGGCACATTCTACTACTTTGAAACTTATTAGAAACTTATGGAAAATGGGACCGATAACACTTCTTGCTCGAGTAGCTTCAAAAGAGAAACATCGATACAGACACTTGTCATGATCCACTGAGTTATAACGGGACATGTGGCATGTTCTGCTTAACTTATAGAAGCTTTAGAAACCTTTGAGAGTCCTATAAAAGATGACACGTGGTAGCTTCCACTAAGCTTTAGAAACACTATAGAAACATTTGGGACTCATTTAGATTCATGCAGATGATGACACCTAGCACATTTTGCTTACTTTGGCAACTCACTTGGGGCCCACCATAGTCTTTACTCAAAATAGTGAAACAAAAAGAAGAAACTATAGATATTGACACTTGGTAGCTTCCATTTAGCTTTACAAGGGACACATGGTGTCTTCCACTACATCATATTAAAACCTTCTATTGTTGACACTTGGTGCTCTCCATAGGACTCTAAGAGAAGCCCTTTTTGAAATAAGCTTTGAAACTTATAAGAAGCTTGAAATACGGAAGTTGACACTTGTCATACTCTACTGAGCTAAAATGGGACACATGGCACATTCTACTACTTTAAAACTTATTATAAATTGAGTCCTAGTAGATGACACTTGGCAGCTTCCAATGCACTTTAGCAACTCACTCGGGGCCCACCACAGTCCTTATTCACATAATGAAATAAAAGGAATAAACTATGGAGGTTAACACTTGGCAGCTTCTTTGAGATTTACTAGGGACATGTGGCACATTCTGCTACTTTTTAGAAACAAGTTGTAATGTGTCCTAGTAGATGACACTTGGCAGCTTCCACTGCACTTTGAGATTTAGACAAAACCTGTGCAAAATGAAAAACCCACGCATTGAACCTTGGAATTGTTGAACCCATTGAACCAGTGAACCAATCCAAAAATTGCCTAAGTTCTAAAAGCTTGCTCCTTGGAGAGGATTTACCTATTAAAGTTATTGAACCTATTGAACTAGCTAATTTCAAGCCTGTAGAGTTAGTAGTTTTGAATCTACAGAGTCCGTATAAATCTGAAAAGGCTTGAATAATAAAGCATTTGAAGGCTCAGAATAATTTTTTGAGAAGGGGAGGAATCTCTAGTCTCTTGAAGTATGCTATTGGGCTATGGAGTCATGCTACCCAAAAATAAAGGTTCAAAAAATCAAAACAAACAACACACAATAGAGACAAAGGCTATACAAATATTCATATGTATAGGTGAACTTATCTGATACTTCAAGAATTGAAGTGCTTCAGATGCTACCCATTATGAGGCAGAGGAAAGAGAGTGCCATCTTGATACTTCAATAGGAAAATATTTTCAATATTGAGTTGATGAATAGTAAAATGGCCTCTCCATAGGGAATCAAATTTTCCATGCATTCCCTTTGGTTCTCTCCTCTTATCCCACAGGAGGACTTGATCTCCAATTTGGAAATGATGGTCTTTTACTTTCTGGTCGAAGAGTTTCTTCACCAAACTTTGATGTTGCACAATTTGGTCCACCACCACAGTTCTCTACTCATCCAGCTCGGTCAAGCACATAATCCTCTTATTAATGGATCTTTTGTAAGTTTGATCCTCAATTGCCTTGGGCAATTTTAATGCTGGTAATTCTGGGGTGATTGGTATCTCAGCATTGAGCCCATAAAGAAGTTGGAAAGGAGACATACCAATTACCCTTTTTGAAGTAGTTCTATTTTCCCACAAAGCATCAACCAATGCTTTATGCCATGTCCTTTGGTTGTCATCCACCAGCTTCTTGATGATAGTCACTAGGTTCTTGTTACTTGATTCAGCTTGTCCATTCCCTTATGGAAAGTAATCAAAAGAGTGAGAGAGGGTGATCCTATAGTAAAAATAGAACTGAGTAATCTCATAGGAAGTGAAACAAGCTACATTTTTAGTGACAATCTTGGTTGGGGCCCCAAACCTATAAATGGTGTTCTCCTTGAGGAAATTGCATACTACTTCTGAAGTAGCATGTTTGGTTGAGATAGCTTCCACCCACTTGGTGAAGTAATCTATGGTTGTGAGGACATAATCATGCCCAACACTTGAAGATGGGTTTATAGCACCAATGAAATCGATGCCCCATTGCTAAAATGGCTCTTCTCTAACCACTGGCTTGAGAGGTAGAGTAGCTAACTTGGGTCTTCCAACAAACTATTGGCATAATTCACTTTTCCTTACCGACTTATACGCATCTTGAAAAAGAGTAGGCCAGTAATATTTGGCCCGCAAAATCTTGTGGGTGGTTACATGAGTAGAAAAATGTCCTCCATAGGGCAAATTATGGAAGGACTTCAAAAGTTGGCTATGTTGCTCTTTGTCCACGCAGCAAAGGAACACTCCATCAAGGCTCCTTTTATACAGGCCATTGTCCCAGAGGACAAAATTGGCAGCTTTTAACTTGACAGTCTTCCTTTCCTTATAAGATAGGTGAGTAGGACACTCACCATAAGTAAGGAAATGAGCAATATCTGAATACCACTCATTTGTAGTGGATACAAAGAGGACTGTTGGCATATCTTCTGCTTCTTTTTCTTCATGATCTGTTTGTGTTGGCTTGTTATCAGCAATTAATTGACATAGGCCCTTTTCATGCACTAGCTTCATTGGTTTGATGGCTAGATTAAACTCTTGGATTTTTTCAATCAAATTGCCTCTTTTCATCCCAAAATCCTATTGAGTTAATATGTATTTAACTGTGGTATCAGGAACCAAGGCAATAACATGCGAATTCAAGATGTACAAGTGGAAATGCTTCACTACCTTTACCACTGCATAGGCATACTTTTCCATGTTTGAATACTTTAGTGCATGGGCTTTGAGAGGATAGCTCATGAAGGAAATGGGAGATTCCACACCTTCATTTTTCTAAACCATAATTGCTAAGAGTGTGTGTTCAGAAGCATAGCTATATATGGTAAATTCCCTGTTGTAGTCTAGACAAACTAGAATTGGGGTGTGGGCAATAGTTGTCTTAATATCCCAAAATGCCAATTTGCCTTATTTATTCTAGCTAAAGATGGCCTTTCCCTTCATCATGTTCACAATATGTCAAGTCTTCTCAACAAATTTGGGGATAAACCTTCTTAAAAAAATCACCTTTCCAAAGAAAGAGTGAACTGCAGTCTTACTTATGGGAAAAGTAAGCTCTTGGATGGACTTGACTCTTTTTGAGTCAATCTTCATGCCTTCTTGGGAAATAATGTGTCTGATAAGTTTCCCTTCTATTACCCCAAAAATAAACTTCTTGGGATTTAAATAAATGCCATTCTAGTAGCAACATTTCAGCACTTGTTGGAAGTGATGCACATGATCTAGGTGATGCTTAGAAAAAATAGTCAAGTCATCAAGATACACTACAATGAACTTATCCATTTCATCTTTGAAATTAAGGTCCATTACTCTTTGGAAAGTGGCACCAACATTAATAAGTCTGAATGGCATTCTCTGATAAGCAAAGGTGCCCTATGGTGTGGTGAAGGCAGTCTTGTGTTGGTCTACTTCACCAACTTTAACTTGGTTGTATCTTGAGAAGCTGTCTAGCATTGATAACATCTCAGAACCGGTCACTATCTAAAGCACTTGGTCCATGATATGCAAAGGGTAGTTATCCTTCAAGGATGACTGATTCAAGTTCTTGAAATCCACACAAAGGTAGATTTTGCCATTCTTCTTCCTTACATGCACTATGTTTGCAATCCAAGTGGAATGATGGATTAGGAAGATTATCCTAGCATTTAGCATTTTTTGTATCTCAGATAGAATGGTACTTAATATCTTTAGATTATACTACTTGGACTTTTGCCTATAAGGTGCCGAATCAACCTTGAAAGGAATGTCATATCAAATTTCATCAGGCCTAAGTGACTTCAAGTCATCATAGGAGTAAGCTAAGACATCCATGTATTGATGGAGTAGAGTAGTGAGCTTGAATCTCTTTTCTAGAGTGCAACATTTCCCAATGTTCACCATCTTAGGATCATCCTTGGTACCTAGATTTACTTGATCAAACTCATGAGAGGAGCTTGAATCTATTTGCTACTATTTGATGAATATGTCATGTTTGTCAAATAGTTTCTCAAGGGAAACTAGGCCTTTGGGAATCTTATTCCCTTTAAGTTGTAATAACTCTTCACCTATGTCTACATTTTATTCAGGAGTTGGTTCAATCTGTTGAGGCTTACTACCTTCAAAATTCAGCCATTTAAAGCTATCTTTCTACTCTAGGAAGGCAATGATTTGGTTGTCATTGTTAAACACTTGCGAATGACTGGCATTATTAGGTACACTTCATCGAAAGACCAGCTCAATAATGTACTTATCTCCTTTTAAGTTTGGGTGAGGAACTAATAAAGTTACTGAAATGGCTAGTGCATCAGCCCAATCATTGAATTCTCTAGGAATAATAGAGATGTTGAAAGTATCAAAGATTTCAATATGATCCTAGACTAGATTGCGGTAGTAGCACAATCTTTTGTTTTTAGTTTGATATAGGTTTCTTACCTAGCAAACCACTAGTTCAACATCTTCTTTTGCATGAAGGAGCTTGATGACTCTGTCTTGAGCAGCCCTCAATCCAAGCAATAGAGATTCATACTCAGCTATGTTATTGGTATTACTGAGCTGTAACTTGTATGACAAAGGAAAAATATCTCTTGAAGAGATATTAGCACAACCTAGCTCCTAAACTGGTAGAGAAGCAACTGGCATCGAATTCAAAAATCCATACCTCATTTGATACTAATTTTTCTCTTGATCCTTCTTTATTTGGAGGTGGAGATCCTTCTATATTGGTATTGCACTCCACCATTTCTCCTACTATTACAGTTGAATGCATTTCTAGGTTTTCACCTATAGGAGCTTCATCAAATGCCTCATGAACTTCATCCATGGATAAATAGTAGTTACCCATTCTTGAGGAATCAAATAGAATTTGAGCTTTAGGTGATGAGGTCTAGGTAACCACATATTTTGCTTCCTTCTCAAGGAGTAGCCTCTTCATAACACCCTTGACTAGAATCCTTGCTTTGGATAGGTCCATGCTCAATTCACCTCCAACGTCCTTATAGAACTTACATCCAAGAAGGATGCCATATGAAGCTAGGATGTTAGCCACCAAGACAGTCATCTTGATCCTCTTGTCTGGGAATCCTACAAATACAAATTGAGCATCCTTGATTTGTCCCAACAGAGGTACTTGCTTGTTCTCCATGGAGAAGCATCTACCAAATGTTTTGGTCAATTTGAGGCCAAGGGATTTAGCCACTTTAGCAAGCATGACATTTTTTGAAGCTCTAGAATCAATTATGTAATTGTTTAGCTGATGTCCATTTATCAACAATGAGACATAAAAAGGTTCAGTCCTACTAGGAGCAGCAAGAGGAGTGATGACAAGGTTGTTCTTAGTGAGCACATTCTTGGGGGAATCATGAGTCACATTGGGAATTGATTATCTTATAGGGATGACCTGGTTCTTCACACACTGAACCAATTTATCTAATTTCTCAAGATGGGACTGCAAAAATTCAAATTTAGACATTTGAATTTTAGTTTTCTTTATATGGTCAATTATATCAAATGTTGGAAATGAGCTACGAGCAAAGGATGGGAGTTCATCTTTTGATTTTTGGAAGGGGGAGGACTGGACTACAAATTTGAAGTAGAAGGCATAGGAATATTTGGTGTAATTACCTTTCTTGTAATCACCAGGTCCTTTGGCTAGAAAGGAAGAGTGGATCCCCACTTATCAATTGAAACTACTGGTTGAGGTTGCTCTTCAACTTTCTCCTTATCAGTTGGCTAAGCTGATTGATTCTTAGACTAGGTGAATACAACATATGATCCCTCAGCTACTTTACCTTCACTTTTGGGTTCATCTTGATAATTTAAGAAACCAATAGATTTGTTAGCTAATTCTTCTTCTTCCTCAGTGAAGATATTAGCATCATCTTTAGGTCTCAACTCAGGCTAGAGTGAGAAATATGATTCAGCTTCAAGATATCCAACTGCTGAATTAGTTAGAGGTGCTTCAATGGCAAGGTTATTCCTTTGAGGGGGAGGAAGATGATTGGTTTGCCCTTGATTTTTGGAAGCATTACCTTGGTAAGACTGATTAGGGAATGTCCTCCTTAGTACATATCTGTATGAAAGAGCAGATGACATCCCTTGTGTCATTTATTTTTTGAGGGCCAACAATTCATTTGCTAGCTTCTACACCATTGGATCAGTGGTGGCTGAAGGTGAGTACTCAGAGGAAGAAGAATATTTACCTCTATTTGGATCTCTCCTTATCTTTCTTACTAAGATGAGATCATATTTAACTTTAGTATCCAAGTCTTGAGTAGCCTCAAGGTCTATGTGGCCAGCATGTCTCAGTAGAAAACTCACTTTAGGCAGTTGTGAGTTGATGAAGAAGCATTTGAGGTTTTTATGTGTTGGCAGAGTAATAGTAGGAATTTGGTTCCTCGACTTGTCAAACTTGGCAATGAAATCCCTCATTAGTTCATGAGGTTCCTTCTTCATCTGTGTGAGCTAGGCCAGCAAGGCATGTGCATCCTTTGCAAGCTTGAACCTTACTTCAAATTTAGCTTTGAGTGTGTCCCAATCAGTTATTGACCTAGCTTGCAGATGGTAAAACCAGTCTGCAACAGCACCTTATAGTGTTTCCATGAAAAGCCTAACTGCCACATCCTCAAATTCCACACCTATCACATCATAAACTATGTTGAAGACTGAAATGCGTTCATTAGGATGAACTCTCCCATAAATAAAGAATTTAAGGAAATTTTTCCTTGAGTTGCATGGAAGTTCATGTAGAGGTGGAGTAAGGTTCAGTGGACCAAATGAGTTACCCTAGGGGCCTTAAACTGCCATGATGGGATTATGGAAAAGGGGGATAACAAATCTAGGTGGAGTATTTATTGGTAAAGCTTTGGTGACAGTAGAAAAAGAAGCTCTACCTAGTATTGGTGTCTTGTTATGGGTAGGCAAAACACTCTTAGATATTTGAACTTGAAGTTGGGGAGGGAACAAATCAAAGTTTCCTTGCTACACCAACTCAATGATAGGGTCAAAAATACCTTGAACCCTCTGGCTTCTAGTATAGCATGGGGTTGCCAAATTGTAGGATAACAATGGGAAGGGACTGGTCTTGCTTCAGCTTGAAGCTTGAGGCTTCAAACTATGTGTCCTTCCCTAGTAGAGTCACCAAAAAATGTTGGGTGAATATTTTTTTAGTCAACTAACTGGCGAGCAAAATAGGTCTCTTAAATCATAGTATAGGGAGATTGGTCAGCCAGATGTGTAGGTTTACTACATCAACAGGGGACAAATCTCTCCTCTCATCAAGGGGAGGTTCCCTATAAGTATGAAGAGTTATATACTATATATATATAAGCTGCAAATAACACTCAAGGGTAGGATACACCATTCATATCTCTTCTTTCAAAGATGTTCACAAAAAAAGGAGAAAATCTTGGTGGATACACTAAATGCACTTCTCTTCTTTCAAAAGTGTTCTTACAGGGAACAACAATTCTTTCAGGTAATGACAAGTAACTGGTAACCAAAGACATAGTAGCCAATAGACTGAGATGTAGCACAAAGTCTCCACCTTGACTACCCAAGAGTAAAACACAAAGGATAATGAGGGCACAAAGTCATCCCAAGATCCTTTACATAGGAATAGAAAGAAAACACACTAAAGGAAATTGTGGGGGCACAAAGTCTCTCCAAATTTGGCTTCAGGACACCTTCCTAATTACTTCCACTAGTTCTACTTATTAAATTGAATAAATAAGAATACATTTAGGAAATAGACATAAGAACAATCTCCTAGAATGATACAAGCTATAGCAGCACAAAGTTTGAAGGTAACTTGCTTTCTAATTCAAACAAAGAAATATGGTGAACAATCTGAGCTCGAATTCTCAGTAATACCTTTCAATTTGGATAGAGTTTTGTTTTTGGTAACGAGAAGATCTCTCTTTTTCACAAAATAAGAGATTACATTATATAGTAGCCAAGAAAGGCCTAGTGCTTTGTTCCATGAAATAGCCCATGATACATTCAATGCCTTCAATGCATTTTTAGTTTTATCAAGGAGGGCCATGCTGGATTTGGGTGGCTACTTTAACTATGGCATGCTAATTCATCTGATATGTCTCTTCCTTAGTATGGACTATCTGGTCCTTTTCTTGGTGTCTGCATAGCTGTCCCTTTACCTTTACTTCATGGAATAAAAATAGGCTTCATCCTTGATTTGGCATGCTCACAAGTCTACTTGATCCACTGTTTCACCTACTATACATAATTCCCATGTAGAAATTTCTGATATTTTGTATTGTTTTCTCTTCCTTGTAGTAATTAGGGTTCTTAGGATCTCTTTTCAGCTGGTTGCTTGTTTTACTTTTTAAATTTGGTGCCATATTCAAATATTAATGGATATTCCATCATCTTAAATTTAATGTCTACAGGGATGTCATTGGTCACTACTTGGTTTAAACCATATTGAACCATGAACCTTGAAGGTTCCTTTTCACCTAAGTCTTTCAAAGCTTCTTTCTGTGTCTTTATCAAGCCTTTAGAACACTTTGAAGAGAAGGTGTCCCTTCAGGCCTTTCAAATAGTCCTTTTTAAGTGTCAAGTGCCCCCCTATAAGGGTACCTACCCTTCAAGATCTTCTAGGTGGCCTTCAGGCTTTAATTTCTTTAGCGAGCTATTGTTTCTTTATCTCCTTTAGACAAAATGTCTAAAGGAATTCCTTTAGACAATTTGTCTGAAGGAAATATTTCCTTGGCTCTATGTCTTTGACACATGGCATGTTCCACTACTTTGAAACTTATTATAAACTTATGGAAAATGGGACCCATGACACTTCTTGCCTGAGCAGCTTCAAAAGGGGAATGTGGATGTAGACACTTGTCATGCTCCATTGAGTTATAATGGGACATGTGGTGTGTTCTGTTTAAATTGTAGAAGCTTTAGAAACCTTTGAGAGTCTTATGGAAGATGAGACTTGGTGGCTTTCATTGAACTTTTAGAAACACTATGAAAACATTTTGGACTCATTTGGATTCACATAGATGATGAAACTTGGTGTGTTCCACTCATTTTACAAAAGACACATAGCACGTTCCACTACTTTGAAACTTATTAGAAACTGTGTCTCGATAGTCGACACTTGGCATCTTCCACTCAACTTTGAGACTTAGAGAAGATTTTTGAAATAATCTTTGAAACTTATTAGAAGCTTGAAACATGAACAATGACACTTGTCATGCTCTACTGAGTTACAATGGGACACGTGGCATAGTCTGCTTACTTTAGCAATCACATAGATGATGACACTTGGAGTGCTCCACTTGACTTTAGCAACTCACCCAGGGTCCACCATAGTCCTCAGTTAATAATGAAATAAAAGAAAGAAATTGTGGATGTTGACACTTGGTAGTTTTTGTTGAAATTTATAAGAGACACGTGGCTCATTCTGCTGCTTTGAAACTTATTAGAAACTATCTCGGTAGAGGACACTTGGTAGCTTTTAATCAACTTTGAGACTTAGAGAAAACTCATACAAAATGAAAAACCCATGCATTGAACCTTAGAACTATTAAACCAATCCAAAAACTTCCTAAGTGCTAGAAAATTGCTCCTTGGAGAGAATTTACCCGTTAAAGTTATTGAACTTGCTGAACTAGCTAATTTCAAGCCTACATAGTCAGTAGTTTTGAATCTACAAAGTCCATAGAAATATAAAAAGGCTTGAATAATGAAGCATTTGAAGACTTAGAAAAAAAATTTGAGAAGGGGAGAGATAATTTTAGTCTTGCAGGACCACAATAGTTCATATGTTGTCCCAAAAATGAGAAGTCTATTTTTGGGGACAACAAAAGATACAAGTCTTAGCACATTTATCATTCATGATGAGGGTGATTAACATTATGAGGTGAGTCTTGATGGTCCTCTTCAACAAATTTCAAAAGGTAATTATCTTATTCATATGTTTGATGATTATTAATCTTCAAGTATGATAGATCATGAGGATGTCAAATATGGTGAAATTCTACCTACTCAAAATAAAGAGGTTCATGGATGTCATAGTCATGAAGAAGAGGATGATTTATGATAGTAGTTACATACCATATTTCAAGAGTTTGAACATATCAGTAAGCCAACTCTCTCTCAAAATAAGTATTAACTTAATCATAAGGTCATTTATGGACTTATTGAGCATGGCAAAGAGTGTCAAGACATTGTCAAGAAAGCTACAGTCATGAAGGAGTGAAATGAAGTCAAGGTAGAAATTTTTGTGGTTGAGGCATAGTCTAAACCTCAATCTGATAGTGGACTACTTATAGACATGTTTGATAATCAAGAAGACAATTTTGAAAAATTTAGACATCAATCACACCATTTTCTAGATGAAGGTGAATTTTAAATAACTCCCATGACTCCTAAGAAGAAAATGAAGAACACCAAATAATCACCAAGGAGACCAAGAAAATTACACTATCAAGTAGGCCTAAAGAGGAACTAGAAGGGTCATTCAATAGAGTTCTAAGTGGTTAACTTGTAGCTAGTAGAGGTCCTATGATTGGTAAGTCTTTTGATCATCTTCACATGCAAAAAATTAAAAATAATCCATCATATGGTGACTAACTCTCATGGAGTATTTGTGACTCAAGAAACATCCTTTTTGATCCTAGTTAAATCAAGAGAAAATGTTTCATCACCTCAAACATGTTTTGAAGTCTATACATAATATGTTAGGTGTGTTTTTTAAGTCTTTACTATGTGTTTTACCTAAATGATTTGAATCGTAGTGTGTTTTTCCTTCTTGTTGTGTGTTTTGTGTGAGTTTGAAATATTTATAGGGCATATCAGATTTAGATTGAGTATAATATGACTCCATAGCCTAATGTAAGTAGAAGGATACTATCCCATTAGCATTGAAGGCATGTTACCCTTGTGAGTCACCAAGAATGTTGACCAAATTTTGATCTCATTTTAAAAATTTGTACCCCCTCTAGGTTTAAAATTCATAGGGTTATCAAATGTTTGTCATGGTCTTATCATGGTCAATTTTTCTTAAATTATTCCATATGGTCATATGTACCCTCATCTAACATTGTCCAAGTTCTAGTCATAGGTTCACTTGTCTAGTCCAATGGTCAAGTACAAGGTCTTAGAATGGTCAAACATGGTAAAATGTCTAATATAGTTTAAATGTATTACAAAAAGTTATTTGATGTGTCTTTAATGTCATATTATCATGATCTAACCTTTATTTGACTCTCTTATGAAAAAAAATCACATTTTGGTTACCTTTTGGCCCATGTGGAAGAGTTGGACATACCATTCCAAGAAGATAACACTTCAATAATATTTCAAATGTCCCTAGTGTCAAAAGATGTTAGATAAGGTTCATGGATAGTCAAGGTATGATAGAATCTATAATTTAATGCCTAATCTTGGCAAAATGACACTTTACAAGCACTTGTACAACCTTCTAAGATCATTTTTTAGTTAAAAATGGTTTAGAAGTGTCCTTCAGGATCCCTCAAATAATTTTCCATCTCTAGATAAATTTTTAGGTTAAAATGACACTCTTGACACCGTTTCTCCTCCATCACTACCTTCATAAGCTTAGGAATGTAAAATTAAACTAAATGGTATGGCCAAGAGAGAGAGAGAGAGAGTTAGGAGATGAAACTTTGGCCATTGTTAGGCATCCTAGTAAGATTAAAATAAATGGAATTATTTTGAATATTTATGTCTTATTCTTTATGAACAATCACTAAGAGTGATAGTAGGTCACTATGGATTATTCATCTAAGAGGGGTATGTTCTTTTACCTATTTCTCTAGCTCAAAAATTGATGGAGAGAAATAGTTTTGAGGGTGGTTTTCATAGGTCATGGATCTCCTTTTCATGGTGGTTTCATCATCCAACCCATCTCTATGAAGTGATTTCTCTTGGAATAATAATTTCTTGGTGTACAAGCTATTTCAAATAATCCTTCTACAAGTTCCTTTTTCCTTTTCAGAGTGGTCATTCTCAGAGGTTTCTAGTGCTTTGTCACTCATGGGATCTCACTAAATTTCATGGAATTCATTTTTTTAATCTGAGATGTGTCTTTTGTCTATCTTATTTAAGTGTATGTTCTTTGATACATTATCAGTGTTTGAATAAGACTACTGGAGGTTTGATTGCCAATTTAGGATCAAGTACCAATAATATATCATGGTGTAGATTATTGATATGATATTTCACCATTAGATGTGAAGAAATGAGTCCAAATGCACACTTTCAATTAGAGGTCATAGGTGTCTCTTAAATATGCATTTATATATATTGTAGGGTGTTTGAAAGATACCCATTATTCATAAAAGGACCTAATACACTTTTTCATGCAGTTTATAATCTTGACTACCTCACTACCCTCATCAAACTGTACAAACATATTAGAATGATCTAATTCAAAACTCATAGACCTCATGCATAATATGGTTGTATGTAATTTATACATGAATTTAAGGTGAGTTGAGGGTGACTTGATGTTAGTCACAAGCTTTGTGGACCATTAAGGAATGATAAATGGGATTATATACTATTTTGACAAGGTTTAGAGGTTAAAGAACTTAAATAATGGCTCTTGGTAACCCTAAGTAGTCAAGCTTGTAGGTCCTCACTTTAGGTCAAGACCATCATCAAATCCATATAATATCAATCTCAATAATAATTTAAACCTAAACTTCATTTCAAATAGTTAGTGTCACAACCATTGGAGAACACATAGTCACTTGGACAGTCAAGAGAAAGATGAAACTGAGTTAACAAGTAGTCAATAATCCACCTATAGTCTATACAATAGATTGAAGGTGAGTTGAAGGCGATGACATAATACTTTTCTTAAATCTCTATGATATATTGAAATAGTTACTAGAGTGTGAAGTGGGTTGATAGACTTGGAGAGTTCAAAAACTTTGTAAGCATCTCATTGAACCCTAAAATAATAAAATGTCACCTATAGGACCCAAGCTTGTAGGTCCTAATTTGAGACCAAGATTAATATCCCATAAATATAAAGGAGTATCATACATGAAAATTTTAAGGCCTATGCATATGGAGATAGATTTCAACTCACCCAAGAGATACTAAACCATTTGAAAGGTTAAGGGAGTCAATGAAACTTAGTCAATAGTCTTAAGGACACCTACAGGTCTATATAATACTATGTATAAGTGAGAAAGAACAATAATGGTGTTGAAATTCTCTTGAATATAATCAATACTCCAACCAAGTTCATGTAAATAATAGGTTTGTGATGTTTAAGGAGAGACTTAAAACACTAGTTGCTGTCAATATACCTTGATAGGCACCTAAGGCCTACTTTAGGAATAGTTCATTCTCTAAGATGAAAATAAGAGTAGAGTAGGTATTTTAGATAAATTTTAGCCTATTTGAGATGGTTACCAAGTTCAAGGAACAAAATAAAAGTCAGTGATGTGGATGGTGATATTCTATACAAGGATTGCATTCAACACCTAGAATTCACGTACATGCTACATAAGAACACAAGCTAATTTTAGGCTTAGGAAAGAAGATAAGAGGTGTTTGAGAGTTTTATAAGGTATATATAAGTAATAACCATAATCACAAGGCTTTTTAAAACAAAATCACCCATAATTTGTTTTGTCAAATGAATGGACCAATCTATGTTTCAAACTTCCACATAGTTTCTACCACTTATAGGTTGCAGGTTGAGAAATGTTAATATTAAGCCTAGGAGAGGAATAAAGTGCATGTGAAAGACTATAAGGTCTGACTTATATTGACACAAAAGGTAATAATTTAATTATATCAAATAGAAACAAAGTTAAGATTGATCAAAACTGATTTTCCAAGCTCCATACACAGTCAATCAACATACAGTCATATACAGGCTATCCAGCCAGTCTTGATAAGAGATTGATGATTTGAGACCTACATAAGAATTATAATGAATTTTTAATGGGTATATATGGTGGTCATTAGTTTAAAAATATACTCATGTACAATTCAAATCCATACAAATAGTGTACATAGTCATTATTTTGTCTCAAACTTGGCCCACTCCTTTGTCAAGGGGAAGTCATGGGACTAAAGGGTCTATGTGAACTAAGAGCATGAAAAAAGAATATAAAAATTCATGAAGAGTCATGGAGTTAGTTAAAATTCATGAAAATGGTCTCATTTCACTCTAAGGTGACACCCAACCTCAATATTCAACTCATGTGCCCTTGAGGGCTAGCAAGGAGATAGGTCTTAAACCCCAACCCTTGACAACTACACCATGAGCATACATTCGGTAACAATGAATAATAGGGAAAGTATAATCATGGGGATAGTTTTTTTATATTTTTTTATCCTATCCTAATATTAATATAGATTTAATAAACCCAAAACTCAAAGTATACCTCTTTTAAATCTCAAGAGCGCTAAACATGTCACCCAAGGAGCAACTTTAGATACTCATACCATAGATCACACTTTGAATGGGGGATGAGATATTTTGGATAGTTGAGGGGGTAATAAATTATTTTTTTCCAAGTTTAATTAGTTAAATTAATGATTTTTCTTTATGAACAATCATTAACACCCTAAACATGTCTTAAACCTCTCTTAAACCCTGATAGTAACTAGTCATGGAAAAAGACCTCAAATACACATCTAATGACATATTTTGATCCTAAAAACTCTATAATTTTTTTTATTAATATAATTATATTTTAAACATATACTTTTATTCTAACATCATTTGTATGAACTTCCACAAATGCCTTGTTTTTGCATGTTTTTGGTGTTTTGCACGTGTTCTTAGAAAGGGAGAGCTTCCCAATAATGGCATGAGGTAATTTTGGATTTTCATAGCCATTAAAGTTATCAAAAAATTATAATATATTATGAAGGTGATCAAACCAGCTTTATTTTACAAGGCAGTCTCAAATAGGCTCAAAATAAGGCTAGGTGGTAAGGCCATTTCTTGGTTTGCATACTTCCACAGGGTCTCAAGACTCAAAAATTGGCATGGAGATTTTTTATGGAATAGGTAAACTAAATAAAATTATTTTGGGTGTTTTTGAACATGTTTTAGAAGTATGGAGTAAGAAAATAGGGTCCTAAGCAAGGAGGCTTAATTCAAGAGAGAAAAAGGCAGAAAAAATGGTTTTCCACTCAAAGTATAAAGATTAAATTTGACATGGATATATAAGTCCATAATGGGTCATATAATATTACCTTATTTTTTCAATATAATTTATGAAAATACTTACACAAGGAGGTTTACAGGTTTTTAGGGCTACAAGGAAACTAGGCCTAGTAAAGGCTTAAGGAGCAAAATGAGTTATTGGGAGTTTTTATAGGAAAAAAAATGGTGTTTTTAAATAATTATAACATATTTTAAGACCATTTATGGATTTTTTTATTATTTTGAGAAGATACACTTGAGTTTTGGGCCACTTAGACCAAACTAGGTGTGGGAAATGAAGAGTTTCAAGACACTTGTGCACATGAATGATGGAATGTCAGGTCAGATGAGTTTATTAAGTCATTTGAGATGTTAAATTATAATTATTATATTATTTAAATGTGAATTCATGTTTTTAATGTCCATTTTTCACCCCTTTCATGTAAATAAGGGTAGTTTTCAAGAAGCTAGTCAAGGTGTCAAGCTAATTTGTAACCCCTACACCACTTAGAAGGTTGTAGATACTTAAGGAGTGAGAAACATGGACTTGGAGGTATATTTATAATTTTTCATAACTCCTTTTATTTTTTAACTCTCATGTACTCTTTTTAATCTCCTTATACCATGCCTCTCTCTCTCTCTCTCTCTCTCTCTCTCTCTCTCTCTCTCTCTCTCTCTCTCTCTCTCTCTCTCTCTCTCTCTCTCTCTCTCTCTCTCTCTCTCTCTCATTATTCACACTTCTCTATATAAATTTCCACTTTTGGCTAAGTTTGTAGAATCCACACCTAGTATGGTGAAGTTCTTCTAGTGTGAGTATTATATTTGCCTTTGAATAAATATTTAAATCTAGTTTTTTATTTCATAAATTCTCATCTAAGTGTATGAAGGAGTGTATAGATGAATGACAAGTGATGATCATCTATCCTTGTGTTCATCTTACTCTTTCATGTTTTATGCAAGTGTTCAACTCTCTAACAAGTCACATGAAGTGTAGTTAGTGTCTTGTCTATATTTAAGTGTAGTAAATTATAATAGTGTCTAAAATAATACATCTTATACATCTACTTTAAATAAGTGCATTTCATATCACCTTCATGTTTTAAATACTTATGATAGAGAAATCTAGGATGTTAAAGTCAGTTTTATGAATCATCTTTCATAGTGCAAGTATATGGTAGTCTAGTGGAGAATAACTTGTTGCATCACCTTATTATAATAGGTTACATTAATTTTATTTATATCCCTTTTCAACCATAAACAATATAGTATAATAGGTGATGAGTTCAAATGAACATATAAAGGGAAATACCCCTTCAATCTAGAGGTTTACCTCTACTATAGGCAACCCACAGGCCTAGAGGTAATCACATGTTCCACTCAATTTGGATAAGAATTCAACTACCTATCCAAGGGTGTAAAATTTATTTACAAGATTGGTTCCATTAGTAATGGGAGGATAAATACCAAGGTGATATAGAAATGAACTTAACAAAGAAGATGGCCCATCCTAAAAAATTTGCTAGCTTTATATCTCGTATGGAATTTCTAAGCCAATTTTCATGATTTTGTGATTTTTAAGATTGTTTAGATTATTGAAAAATATTTAGGGGTTTTTGAGTTTGTTAGAAATGTTTTTTAAATTTTCTATTCATCTCAATTTAATCAATAATTATGAGACACATAATAGTCCAACTCATAAAATGGTGAGAGCATGGCTTAGGTTGCTCATAAAATGACAAGAGTGTTCAACTTTTAATGCTTTAAAAATGGTGAGATTATGGAAAATTATGTGACTTATCTAACCTCAATGTGAATTTAGTGTTGCCTACATAATCTCATTAGGACCTCAAGTCACTGTAGTTCTACCTTACAATGGAGGAATTCGACTAGGTAGCAACAAGTTTGTGAATTAGGCAAATGGCATAATATAGCATATGAATGGAAAGGTTATGTGGCAAGGCATGGTAAAGATGTTGCTCCTAGTTTCACCATATGTGGTTATAAGTAGGAAATAATGGCATAGTTCAATGATACTAATTTACCCAAAGGTGGAGATAATTATTAGCATAGAGTGGGACATTGATTTTCCCAAAGGCAGTCATAATTAGTAACAATCATAATGAAATGAAATAACAAATGAATGATCTAACTTCCAAACCACTATCATACTGGTCCCAGATATTGCTTCTATTTATAATATTGAATCAATTGATGAAAATTCATATAAATCCCCTTGTTGAAGGTGCCTAAATAATCAATGGAATAGAACCAAGGTCAAAGGGTTGGGGAAGGTAAAAATAGCTTTGGTATTTAGTAAAGGTGTGGTAGAATGGTATACGGTATGTTATAAATAAAATGATGATATGGTACAACTTAAATGATCCTCATAGATAATGTTTCAAGTCTCTCAAATGAAATAATTCTTGAGGTGTATGATGTTCATAATCTCATCAAGTTCATCTTCGTCTGGAGTAGCAAGCCTATTTGCTGTAAAGGCATAATTTGTAATAATGACATAGGATCCTATCTAATTGGGTTTGAAATTTCCCTTCTTATTATTCTCATTTATGGTGTTCTTTTGGTTTTCTTTGAGAACAATATCTTTGGGCCTAAAATATCTATGTTTGACCCATTAGTTATATTGGTCATGAATTTTGTTTTGGTATGCTTAAAGGTTGTTGATAGCAACCATGTATTTCTCATAAATAACTCTAGTTCTTGCAAACAAGATAGTCTATAATATTCATCATTCAAGATGTGTTTCAATGAGATATGTATATAAGGTAGCTTTACCTTGATGGTAATAATGGCCTCACTTTCATAGACTCTAGAATATGGAGTGGCTCTGATTGGAGTACATAATTAGTGAGATATGCCTAGATGGTATATAATATTTAGAGGTACCAATCATGTCTAGCATCATTGAAAATATTTTTAAGGATGTTGACAATGTTTTTATTAGATGCCTCTACTTATCCATTACCTTATGGGTAATATGATATAGAAAAATGTTGAGTGATATTGTGCTCAACACAAAGCATTTGACATCCTTATTTTTAAATGATCTTCCATTATTAGATATAATTTTAGATGGTTTACCATACTAGAAGATGAGATGATTGAAGATGAATTTTGAAATCTATTTATCAATCAAATAAGTGAGGGGTATAGATTAAATCCACTTAGTGAAATATTTGGTAGTGATAAAGATATGTTTATGGCCATTAGATGAGGTAGGTTTAATCTTCCCAATGAGATTGAGTCCCTACATTACAAATGGCCATGGTGTAAGCATTAGTTTAAGTGTTTTGGACAAGGCATGAATCAAATCAGCATATCATTGAAATTTTCCACACCTTTTAACATAATACGTTGCATATGCTTCTATAATTGGCCAATAGTAACTAGTACGTAAGAGATTTTTGGCTAGGATGACCCCAATGTTGTGGGCTCCACATACTCCATGAACTTTCCATAATGCTAGTGTTGCTTATACTAAATTTAAACAAAAAACTAGAGTTCCATCAAAGCTATGGAAATAAAGGTTTGGCCCAAGTAAGATATAGTGAGAGGCTCAATGTGTAAAGGCCTTTTGTTGTTTAAGTGATAGTTCTGGTGGCATGATGTGATTGTGATGGTAATTATAAAGGTTTAAGTACCAAATAGAGATGAAAATAATAATATCACAAATCATTATGATGATTAAAGTTTCATGAGTATGCATTGTAAGATTTTCAACAAATAATTGATATTATTTTGCCTTGTTTGTGTTTCATATCAAAGAGTTGATGGTAGCCATGGCATCCATTTTCTTTTTACTATCTCTAGGCATGTGTTCAAACTATATGTTGGCAATTTGTTGTTTAAAAGTGTCCACCATGGACTTGTATGGCACCAACTTGTCATTTTTGATTTAAAAGTGGTTTGTAACTTAATTTGTGATTAACTAATAATCACCATAAACCATGAGATGATGAATATTCTATTATACTACCCGATGAAGACCTGCAACAAGTGCTTTGTATTCTACCATGTTATTAGTATAAGTAAAGTTGATATGAAATGATTTTGTAAAAATATCCCCCTATAGAATAATAAATAATAGGCTTTGCCCTAATCTATATGATGTGAATGATCCATCAAAATATAGCTTCCAATTTTTCTCCTTAGGGTTTTTTTTTTTATTATGGTCATGATGGACTCTTATAGGAATTGAAAGGTGAGTGGTTTAGTATCTACAAGGGAAGCTTCAGCAAGTTGATCTATAAGTATTTCTCCCTTTATGGCATTCTGTTTAACACACTCTATCTCAAAATTGATCAGAATCATGATCCATTTAGCCATGTGGCCTTGTAAATATATTTTAAATAGTAGATAATTGAATGGATATACTTTGGAAATAACTATGGTCTTATTATTAAGCATGCAATGTCATAGCTTCTAGGCTGTAAATACCATAACTAAACAAGTTTTTACTATTGGTGTATAATTGTGTTTGTATGTGACCAATGTACAACTTAGATAGTACATGGCATGATCTTTCCCATTATCATCATGCTGAGCTAGAAGTGCCCACAGGGCTTTGTCTATGATAGATAGGTATAGTATAAATGGATTTCTTGGCATTGGTGGTAAAAAAATAGGTGAATTGGTAAGATAATATTTTAGGTGTTGAAAGGCTTTCTAGCAGTCTTCATCCCAATGAACTATGATACCCTTTTTCATTAAGTGAGTGAAGTAATGGAATTTATTATCCAACTATGAAATGAAGCATTTGATAGACTAAATGTTTCCCTACAAACTATGGATCTAATTCAAATTAGAAGGTAGCAAAATTTTTGTAATGAATTGTACTTTGGTAGGATCAAATTTAGTGCCTCAGTTAAAGATAATGAAGCCTAATAATTTGTCTAAAGTGATAATAATATGCACTTCTTAGGATTAAGTCTAACCTTGTATTCATGAATCCTCATAAATACTCTTTGTAGTACAACTAGATGATCAGCATGGATCTTTGATTTACCCAATATGTCATTGACATAATCTTCAACAATGCCATGCATCATATCATGAAATTTTATGGTCATGTATATTTGGTATATGCAGCTTCTTAAGGCTAAATGGCATAAATTTATAACATAGCATTCCCTAAGGAATGGTGAACATTATCTTATGTTGGTCTTATGGTGCGATCCTAATCTGATTGTACCCTAAAAATACATCCATAAGTGAAATCATTTCATACCCCACTATGGAGTCAACTATCATGTCAATATTTAGCAAAGGAAAGTCATCCTTAGGGAAATCCTTGTTGATGTCTCTAAAATAATTAGTATATATTTTAATTACTTCAGACATCTTACTAACAGGCACAACATTTGAGATCCACTTTAAATAGTTGATCAGTCAGATACATCTCACTTCTAATATTTTTTCCAACTCTTTATTTACTAGTACAATAATACAAAGATGCATCTTATGCAATTTCTACTTCATAGGTTTGGCATTAGGATGTACAATAAGGTGGTGTATAACCAAGGTGGGCTCCAAACCTGACATGTCTATATAGGCCATGAAAAAATGTTAACAAATTACCTCAAAAGGGATGTAAATATTTCATCCTCCTCCTCAATGATGGACTCGCCTAATTTGATCTACTACAGGTCATCTAGAGTCTTAATGTTGACTTTTTTAGTATCTTCTATGAGGAGAGTCAATCCATCTTCTAGAATGGTTGGTAATGATGTGAATTGGCCTACAACTAAAAAGTCCTCTAGTTGGACTGGTTATTCAAGCTCTTCTAAATAAGATGATTCTAAATCACCTAATTTAAATGATGGCCATGTCAAAAATATTGTATTAAATTCCTAGGCAATCCTATCAAAGGCATTTTCTTCTACAGAACTGAACTCAAACCCAGAAGCAAGTTCATGATTGGTGGTTTCTTGAGCTTCATTCAAGGAAATGTGAACACCCCCATTTAATGGTGCCTAAAATAGGTTTTCACCAAAAGAATGGCTTTTCTCTTTACTTTTATCCTACTCCAAAAGTGACTCAAAGAGGTTTTGACTTTGGGACCTCAATGTTTTATTGTTTTATTTTTGGCTAAGGGTGTTCACCCATTCTCTAAAATAGGTTGTAATATCTAGTTTAATATAGAACCCTTATTTGTGGTCTCCCAATGAAATGTTGTATCTTAGTCCTAGAAAATCATAAAAGGCCTCATTATTCTCAAACTCATCTATAGGTATTATGGATTCTTATTGGTCTCAGGCTATAAGTTAAGGGTGATAAAGAGGAAGTGGGTTGCATCAGATTACTAGGGTAATGGTACAAATGGTATGCATGTCAAAAAAATTGGTATTGGCAAGGTCTTCATAAATTCTATGATTGGACTCTACTTTTATATCAACATCATCATCACTAGACGTTGGTATTGAAACATGAATAAGATACTTGGGGTCACCCCAAGAAGTTTAAATCTAAGATCATAAGTTCCTTTATACCAATTCATATAAAGTGGCTCAAGATTATCATATTGATTTATCCCAAGGCCTCCTCTTTCATAGGATTGGTTTTTTGTGATCTTGTTAGGGATGGGATATTTAGCATTTTTTTAGTAATTAGCCAATTTGTCATTAAACAACCAAAAATAATTATTTGTAAGTGGGTCTTCTTCTTGACCTGTGGCTGGTGTGAAAATGACAGGAGATAAAATATGAATTTTACCTTTTCCTTTTCATTTCCATTCCATGCAAGGTGGCCTAGATTTAGGTCTTCCATAGGGCTTGGGGTTCTATTAAATTTTATCAATGTGTAGTTTTTCATGGGTTAAATACTCTCCTGGGCCATTGGCTAAGATGGTAAAATGATTAGACATTTCAAGAGGAGGCATATGTGAAGATGAGTCAAGACTATCTAGGTATATACAACTAGCCTCTATAAATTCAATAAGTATTTCTTTATCTTTATCCTTTTTGGGAATTAGGTATAGGCCAAAGTGGTAGTTGTAACTTTTTTACTCAACCTCCAAATGTTTACCATGTTCATAGGGCTGAAAATCTCCATTGATAGTAACCTCCATGCCTAAGTATGATAACATGATACAATAGTGCAATATCAAAGGGATTGTAAAAATTTCATGTATCTAAGGTCTAACCAAGAGAAAATTGTATGATAAATCTAGGTCTAACACATGTTAAAGTGTATCATGAGTCAAGGGCCCAAATATAAAAGGAAAGTTTATGGTGCCTTGTGATTCTCATTCTTCATTATCATAGGCTTTAATAGTGATAGTTTTTGGCTGTAGATTGGTTATTGTATATCCTAGATGCTTGATAAGCTTTAGAGACACAATATTTAGGCTTGATCCATTGTCTATGAGGACATGTTTGACTTTGTGTCACATTATGACAAACTAAATGTATAGGGGATTGTTATGGATAGGACCAAGGGACAACATATCACTTTGGTTTAAGGTCAAGTATTGGCTTGGGGATATATTTCGAACCAAATTTTGGATTTTTTCTAGGTTTATGTCATTTATAACTTGGGATTGGCCTAGGAGTTCTGTTAGGATGTTCTTGTGGATAGTAGACATACACAACAAATCTAAAATGGATATTTATGCAGGTGTATTTTGGAGTTATTCCACATTGTCATATGGTTCTTCCTTGATAGTGGTATATGGCTTGTTGTTAGCCAACACAATGGGTCAGATTAGTTTGTTTGGAGAAGGTTTCAGGCCTAGTATCATAATCTTAGACAACCAAGTTGTGATTTCATAATCAAGATTAGATACAGGACTATTGTTGGTAGAAAATGATGGATATAGGATAGATAGGATAAGTCTCAATTACTAGTACACTCAATTGTAGTCATGAGTTAATGAAGAGTTATTGATATAAGGCCCTAAAATAGAAATCCCTAGTTATCATTGCACTTGGTTGTTGTCCCAGGTCAAAGAAGGATTACTAGTATAGGTAAGTTGAGTAGAATTATTTGGAAATGGTCTTGATTTATTGGCACTTGTTCTAGGATTAATGGTGATGGTTGAAATGTGACCTCTTGTAATATGACCTACAACTTTGTTTTAGTCAATTGAAAATGCATGGTACGTCTATTGGTTATTGGAATCATTTTGGCCTTGGTTCCTTCCATTTATTTGACACTATGTTTGTTGTTATTGGTATTGTTTTTGTTGTCATAATGTTGTTGATATTATTTTTGTTGTTGTTTTGGTCTTCATTATTGTTGTTATTGATTATTATTGTTATGTTGGGGAAAAGGGTTTTGGTAGATACCTAGGTTGTAATTGGATGTAGGTGCTCTATTATCTAATATAATCTCCCCATTTTCTAGAATATTCTCTATAGGTACTTCAATTACACACAATGGCATATGGAATGTCCATGAACGTGATGGTATTCATAAAACTCATGATCTTTATACCAATATAGATATGGAATACCCTCAAGATAGTTATTTATAATTGGCCAACTAATCATATTAGTTGTGGCTAACTTCTAAAACATTACTTCAATAGGTCACCAAGGTCACTAAAGACTTGAGGAGTGGGTCTTATTCTTAGAGGATGGGTTTACAAAGTTGTTAGTTGTTTAATTTTTTAAGTTGGTCTAAATTATTACATAGGTTGTGCTTGTTTAATAGGTTCCTAATGAGGAGTAAGCTACATCTATGGTGTAGGTTGAGATTATTGTGTTTGCACCATTTGGATATGGAGTGACACAGTTACTCCATTTATAATAGAATTCTTATTATGGTTATATTATTTAGATTTATCATATTTTTTGGCCTAAGTTGGTGTAGATTCTTGTGTTTGGACTTGGTTAGGGTTATGACTTGGGCCTATGCCTCAATTTTGGTTCTGATTCTAGTTCAAGGAGGTTAACTTGATAATCCCTTTATTAATAAGGTATTTTTCAATCTATAAACCTTTATTGATGATTTATTTGAAGGTATTTACACACTAAAGCTCTATATGATATAATATCTTGATATGCAAATTTTTAGTAAACATAGTGGCCAATTGTTTGTCTAGTAAGCTATGGGTGAAGTGACTAGAAAGCAATCTCTATCACTGTAGATATCTTTTAAATCTCTCACCATCTTTCTTCTTGGCCTAATTCAAATCTATTAATGATATCTCATGTTCAATATTATAGGAAAAATGTTGCACAAATTTATCTAAGAGGTCATCAAAATCAGATACAGAATTCTTTAGAAATTTGAGGAACCACTATAAAGCTTGTACTACTAGACTTCAAGGAAAGAAAATAAGTAAATGTCACTATAAGCCACTGGTTAGAAAGTAACAAATAAATCAATAAAATAGTTTTTAGGTCTCTTTTACCCTTATATTTATCAAATTTTGGTGGTTCATAACCTAGAGGAAATGGTATCTAAAGATATTACATGTTTAATGGGTATGAACACACATCATCTAACTTGAATTTCTTGGTTTACTTCCTTTCTTGAATGGTAATAATGTCATCTTTCATTTGTTATAGTTCTTGGGCCATGAAAGTGTATGGTACATTTGGCTGAGGTGGTGGTTGGGTGGTTAAAGGTGGATTACCTTGACTAGGGTATTTTGGAGGTATGGCTTATTATGAAATGTTGGTTTGATGGGTGAACTGACTAGGAATATCCATATGTAGATTAGGATGTGGCTGATAAATTTTCATGCATTATTGGGATATATTATGGTTCAAATTTAGAATATAGCCTTAGTTTTGAGGGAATTAGGATTGATATGGAAGGATATGGATTTGGGTAAAATAATGTGCCTATTGAGGTTGAGTAGGGACTTGTTGTCAAATAGTCAAACTTGGCTATATAAGGGGAACTTGTTATGGACCAAGTCCTTATCTTTGGATCTATGGCATGTACTGATTAAAAGGTAATTGCTACCTAATGGTAATAGTTAGATAGTGGTACCATTTTGTTGTGAAAACACCTATTGTGAACTAAACACTTGTTGGGTGTTCGACATTTATCTTTGGCTAATAAGAATGTGTCATTTGATTAGATAATGTTCATGATTGTAAAGGTATATTGGTATGTGACTGTAGAAGTATGTTTATCACTACCTATTTAGGTGGAACATTTGTTTCCCCTTGTTGAGGTGGCATAATTTTATGCATCTATTTTGATGGTAGATTAGACTGTGCCTATTGTTTTGGAATGTTAGTCACCACCTATTGAGGTGGGATAGCATTTGTCACTTGTTGATGCAAATCACCAGTTTGCACTTACTTAATCCCTTTGGTTGTGTTCTTAATGAAGAAATGGTTGAGGATTAGAATTAACTTTATATGGTTGGGATATATAATTTCTTACCCCCTACTATTGTGAATAGCTTTTGTTTTTGGCTAAATGCACTTTTTGTTGTGAACTATTTGTTGGTGTACTTAAACCACTTTGGATTAGATTGGAAGATACTTGTGTGTTATCCACTATGTTTGCCACATTATTTTATGTATAATTCATAGTCACATTTCTAATATATGGGTCATTTTACATGTCACCAACTAAAGTGCTTTGTAAAAATGGGTTTATACCCATATTATCTTGACCTATCAACTTAATTAGCATTCCTATTGAAGGAGATAGCTCTATGAGTAGAGCATTTGACATGGACATGGCATTAAAATTTTATGATAAATTCAAATAGGTTTTGATATGACTGTTTCATTTTTATAAAGTGGTCCTTTATGAGGCCCTTTCCTTTTACAAGCATATTTGAGAATGTTTAATGGTTTGGTTATAAGGCACGTTTAAATGCACTCTAACTAGACTAGGTAAATTTTCATGGGGGAAGTATACTGGAAACTTGGCCCCTACCTCCATAGATCTAACTAAAACATCATCCTTGTTTTCAATCAAGTGACGATTAAACAAATAAGGATCATATGTTGATGGCATAGTGATTTAATATGGTTATTATTGAAGTTTTTTTAAAACCAACTGTATGATAATGAGATACTACAAGGTTTGATCTTGGTCTTATTATGAATATGGAGGTGTGTTAACCAAGTAGTGGGCTAACATATATTGACTTTATTCCCTAGCTTGAGCAATATAAGGAGGATAGGGATCTATCTCATGAACTACATCATCACTGTAAGGGTCATGAATAAAGTTATCATTTGTGACCATGCTATCATAACCTAGATTATACATGGATCCATTATGAGTGTAACAAGACATATCCAAATCAATTACTAACATTCTGTGAAGAAAGGGTGTAGAATTCTATAAACTCTTAAAAATAAGGTCTAAAATACAAATGGTTTGAACTTGGAAAAACTTGGTCTAAAAACTTGGTCTAGGGATGGAGCTATTTCTCCAAAATAGTCAATGATATACTTGGTATAAAAAAGTCTAATGTCAAATGTCTCATACAAATGGTCAAGTGAATGGGTAAAACTAAATGATAAACTAGGTAAAAGTGTTTCAAACAATTATAATCTATATTTAAAGATTAAAAAGGTTTCTAGGTCTTTCAGAACAAGGCACAAATCTAGGCTCAAAACATCTAGGTCTAAGATGAAAGTTAAATTTCTAGGTCTTTTGGAAACAAGACATAAAAGCTAGACTTTACACAATAGTAGGTCTAAGAATCAAAAAGACAAAGTAATAGGTATTTTGGGAACATGACATAATTTCTATATTTGGCACAATACTAGGTCTAAAATAAAAGGGAATTTCTAAGTCTTTTGGAAACATGACAAAAAATCTAGACTTGAAATAAACTAGGTCTAAAAGGCAAGATAATTAATCTAATAGATTTGAAACACTTAGACTTAAACTAGGCACTTAGATTTAAACATAAACTTGATGTTTGGTAAAATACATTGGAATTTAGGCACACAAAATAAAAATTGCTTCCCAAAATTAGGTACAAAGATAATTAAAGTAAGCAAGGAATTAGTCCAAGTTGCACAATCCAAAAGAAAGAGGTAAATTTTTAAGCCAAAATTATGTGAGGCATAGGCATAAACCCAATCAATGTTTAAATCTAAAATTATCAACACCAATTTTAAACTTGATTTATAAGGTTTGGTTCTAAAATGGACAACAAACTAGACCAAAATAGATGGCATAATGTTACTAGACATAAACCAAGAAGGAACACGTGGTTTTGAAATTGTAATTAAATACAAGGAATGAAGTCTTTAAAACCATGTGATAAGTGTAATAATGTTATCTTGCTCTAAATTTATGAAAAATGGTTTGTTTTAAACACTCTAAGGTAAGGACTTGGAATGAAATGGGTAGTGTAATGATGCCCCTTTTAAATAAGTGACACACACACATAAAAGGTTGACAAATGACTAAGTTAAAATGTGGTGTCAAATAGACAACATAAAAAATATTTAAGAAAAAGAATAATTTGCAAACATGACTTTTTTTGGACATTGTTTAAATAAATCATTTTGACTCAAAAAAATACAAGTAAAAAAGAAAAACAACAAAATTACCTTAGTATATCATCTTGATCCTAAAAACTAACAAGGTGGCTTCATACTATCAAATTTTATCTATATACTTACTCTTTAGAAAAAATAATGTTATTAAACCAAAAATTTAAATTCACATGAAAATTAGGGTTTTTAGGCCCCCTCTTTTCTCAAGAGTTTCTATGACATGAAACTTTAGGCTACTCACCTTGCTTTGACATTATATCTATGACAAGTGAGGTCTAAAAATTATTATTTTTCATACATTCTAAATGGTCCCATATGTGTGGTTAACACTATATCATAGCACATCATTTATACGTGTTAACTAACTTGTTGTGAAAAGATATTATCCTTTTCACAACCAATACATCTATTAATTGATCAGTGTAGTGTGATGTCTAAGTTAAACATATGTTTTGAGGTAGTCTCTTATTAATATAGCTTGTTTAACCACTCAAACAAGTGTCCTAGTGAGTCAACCTCAATTTATATACCCTTACCATGGAGTGGGGTTGAAGTGATGCCAGGATATGAATTATTGGGTCAACACTTCCCTAGAGAACTCATAGGGAGTGATGAACTCCCACCCACAATCCAAAATGCATGAAATAAAATTGAGTAGAAGGACTTTAGGGTCATTTTGGGGGTGACCCAATTAAATTAGATTTTGGGGAGTACCTTATAAAATTTCCTTCCATGATTTGGAAAAAGTAACAAAGGAAAAAAGTGAAGCATTGTTTATCACCCAAGTTCTCTAATGGAATGGGGGAGAGCATACATGCTACACTTGGTTTGTGAAATAAACACACAATAACAACCAAAAAAATCAAAATATATTATTATCACTTAAAAAGAGTGAGTTCATTTTTAGAGCACCAAGTGAAATATGATATTAAGTTCATCTCCTTGGCATTATTTGAGTTTTAAACTTTGAAAAATGAAAAAAAAACCAAGTAAATGATTCTTAAACATCAAATATAAATGTGAATTTGAATCTTAGTGTTAAAAATGTATTTCCTTGGTGTTTGGGTCATGCAAAAAGTGTTAGGTGGTCCTTTTGTTTAGAATCTAAAATCAAGTGAGCAAATGACAATTAAAATTTAGCTCTCAAGTTTCTTATTTTTTTACATAGTACAATATCATAGATACATAGAGCAATACTACAACTTTCTTTCAAAATCATAACTGTTTAGTGCAAAACCACTTCCTACAAAACAAAGTGTTAGTGCAAAACTATAACTATATAGTGCAAAATCATGGATTACAGAGTCAATAACATAAATTTTCAAGACAAAATTATGATTATTAAGGAAATACCATAATTTTTAAAGCAATATCATGATTGTTAAATCAATATCATAGATTTTAGGACAAAATTGCAATGATGAGATTCAAAAACACAACTATTCAGGTAATATCATAGGTTTTAAGACAAAACCTTGACTACTAGATGCAAAATTGCAAGTACACTACTCCACAGTGTAATATCACTACTTCATAGAAAAAAAATGTGACTACATAGAGCAAAAATATGACTATATAGAGCAAAAGTGAAACTTCCTACGTAACATCTGTGAGCTTTAATTTTTCACTCTTTTGGTCAATAAGTTAAGATTTTGACATGAAAAATGTTAGAAAGAGGTCCTAAAATGCCATGGGAAGAACTTTGTCGGGTGCAGGTCCCACTGGGCATGGTATCATGTGAACAAAAAATCCATAAAGGGGATATAATATATTTTTAGTCAATAAAACAAAAAAAAACAAACACAATAAACACTAACACCTCTAGTCTAGACAGTAGTGAGAGCATATGTAACAAGCAGACAATGAAAACAAAAATAGAAAAAAAAATCTTCTTTTTACCTTATTTATAGCTCCAAAAGTGGCTTGTTTAATTGGATTTCTTGACTATGTGCTCAATAAATATCTATCAATAAAGCTCCATTGCTCCACCTCTCCTTGGAACCTTGGTAATCCTAGTTGGCTTAGCTTGGATTATGAAATTATCATGGTAACACTACTAGAAAATTTTCTTTCATCTATTTGAGCATTATAACTTTACACCAAAAGAGATTATGGATAAATAGCTAAGGCCTTGTATTCATAGCCTCTAAAGTTAACTCTTACCCAAGTTGAGTTAGGTTAGGATTTAAGCATGGAATGATTTCAAACTAACCCTAGGTGAGTTAAAGTTAACTCCAATTAAGTTAAGGAGGGTACATGTAATTATGATTTTCAATTAATAGACATGGATCACAAATTATATATTTTGTGAGAGATTGACAACTCACAAAAGGCAATGATGAAGAAGATTGATATTTTGAATTTTTGAATTTCCATTTTTAGATATTCATTAATTGTAAATGGATAATTTAGATAAGAATTTAATCTATTTTAATTATTTGATTCATTTTGATTATAATTTTATCTCTTTTAATAATTTTTCAAGTTCCCCTCTTAATGGGTCCATAGGACAAACTATCTATTATTATGTCACAAGGTGACTGAGGATGAATATGTGAGAGGTTATTATTGCATACAGTATAATACTAAAAATAAGGATGCCTTAACATGATTATGAGAATTAATGAATGGTGTGTAGATGAAATTAGGACATGCATTGATCAATATACTTAATTTTTAAAGTTTGGTAGAAATCAAGTTAAAGTCCAGGTAGAATCTAGTTGTGGTCAGAATGGCATGTATACATCACCCACTTCAAATTCTCTAGGATTTATGTGTTTTTTATAAATAATCCATGGTGTATTTTGATATGCTTTGAGATGACTCAATGAAAATAGCCATTTCTCATCTAAGAGTTCTATCACTTATAGCTAGGCTACCCTATATTATTCATCATCAATGAGACTCTATAGTGAAACATACAGAGAGGGAAACTCAATCTCAATAGAAAGGATATTCTTCAAGCCAAAAAATAGAAAGTAGGTTATTGTACATGTAGGTGTGTGGACATTGTTATGGTAATACCATAAGGTAGTGAATAACTACATGTGTCAATCATAGCTGACCTTGTTGATAATATTCTTGAGAATTTTGTTAATGGTCTTATTAGATGCCTCAGCTTGGTCATTACCTTGAGGGTAATAGGGACTTGAAAATATTTGTTTATATGTAAATTTATACAGAGGGTTTTCACATCCTCATTCCTAAAAAAAATTCCTTTATTAGATATAATTGGAATACGATAGTGGTAGATGTGGTGATTCAGAATGAATTTAGAAATTTTCTTGATGGTCACATATGTGAAGAATTTCCTCAACCCACTTAGTGAAATACTCGATGGCAGTTAGGATATGTTTGTGGAAAACTATGAGATCAATTCCCCATGTATAAAATGGCCAATGAGAAATGATAGGTTTAATCACTCATGAAGTAACATGAATTAAATGACTATGCTTTTAGTAAGTAAGTCATTTATTGACATGATTACATGCATTAGATTCCATTGTGGGCCAATAGTATCTTTCCCTAAGGATTTTCTTAGCAAGGACCATTCTTATTGTATGTGCCCCATATGTTCCTATGTGTACTTATTTAAGTTCTATTTTGGATTCACCTAAGTTTAAACATCAAAATAGAATCCCATCATAGCCTCTACAATAAAGTGTACCACCAAGTAAAGTGTAATAAGATGTGTTATGAGTGACGGACTTCTATTTGTTAGGTTGTGGAGCTAAAAGCTTCAACTATGTAGATGAAGAGGAGGTTGTTGAAGTTCCAAAAGTACCAGCATCGGCAGTATGACCAACATCGGTCAAGATGAATGCAGAAGGCAACCAGCATCGGCAGGGAGTCGATCAACGTTGGTCAGCACCAGTTCGACAAGGACCAACGTCGGTTGCCTGTGTGTTCCAGAACTATTTGTTGCACGAACAGTTAGTTAGGTGAACTAAGTGTTTGCATGTAAAGGCTATTTCGAGTCTTGAGCTACGTGTCTATTATTAGTAAACTAAGAGTCTAAGTTATTATTTAAGTTTGGGATTTATTTATAGACCCATTGGCATGTATTTTAATGATGAGCTAGAAAGGAAGGCAAGGAAGATCCTTCCATTGTAAGATCATTCAGTTGTAGGTTGTTGCAAGCTCATAGGAGATCTACATGTGTAAGTATGGTCTATTGAATTGCAGGTTGTAGATTCATGGAAGATCTACTTGAAGTACTTTAGAGTGCTTGGGTATTGGTAGGGTTATTACTGACTGGTTGGAGAGGTGAACACCAATTCTGTGTGTGAATTGTGTGTTGGGACTGTTTTTGGTAGGAGAGTGAAATTTTGAAGAAGAATTATTGTATACTTGAGGTGTGGCAAGCCTCTGTAAGGTGGAAGAGTGTGGCATCTCTTTATTGTATTCTTTTCTGTACAAGTATTAATACAAGATAGTCTATTGTCTCTCATATTCTGTGTTATGTGTGAATTCTAGTTACTTGTTACTTCTGGATAATTTTGCATGTTTAATTGCTTGTATTTGGTAATCATATTGTGCTCTTTCTGAGGAGCAAGATCCTAACAAGTGTGATCAAAATAGGTGTGTTTGTTCTTGGATTCCTTGACAACTAGTATCAAAGCTTTTAGGTTAGGATACTAACAGGTTGGATTAGATCTGGTTAGTGTGTGTTGATTACAGGTTACTCACAGGGGTTTTTTTTTGAGTGGGAGTAGAGCAATGGCAGAAGAAAGTAAGCTATGAATGGAGAAGTTTAATGGCAAGAGATCCAAGTCCAGGTATGGCAGAATAACCTGCTAGAAATGTGGAAAGCAAGGGCACTTAAAGAGAGATTGTAGGTCAGGTGAAGATCAGCATGAAAGACATGAAGAAGAAGTAGATGTTGCAGATTTCGTTGCATAGGATGCTCTGGTATGTTCTTTGGATAAAGTAGAATCTTGGGTTTTAGATTCTAGTGCCTCTTTTCATGCATCCCCAAATAGGGAATTTTTTCATGAGTATGTCCAGGGACACTTTGGAGAAATTTGTTTAGGGGATGGTAAGCCTTGTCAGATGGTTGGCAAAGGGAAAGTCAAGCTGAAATTGTAGACAGGTAACACATGGGTGTTGAAGGAGGTCATGCATGTCCCAGTTTTGGAGCAGAATTTGATTTTTGTAAGAAGTTTGGGTGATGAGGGTTACACAATAACTCTCACATCAGACTCTTAGAAGGTTACCAAGGGTGCACTTGTTGTAGCAAGAGGTAAGAAAGTAGGTACGCTTTATCTATCTACTTGTATTACTGATTCTCTTTCTAGGTTATCTACGTCAGCTGTAGATTTGAAGATGTGGCTTAATAGGCTTGGTCACATGAATAAGAAGGAGATGCATGTTCTTGAGTCAAAGGGTATGCTTTCAGATTTGAAAGGCATCAATTGATATTTATGTATGCAGAAGAAGAAGGTAATGTTTCTTGAGGAATCTAATGTTTATGACAAGAGTAGGAAAGCCTTGGTTTTCAAGGAAAATGTGACAGATAGAGTTTAGCACAAGGGGTAGAAGAATTTTGAGTAGAGCAAGGGTGATTTGGATAAGGGTTTGATCCAAAAGGAGCTCATGGGAAGAAGTCAGTTCTCACAAGTAAAACACAGAGACCAATGTTGGTTAGAAAACTGATGTTAGCGTCTAGATAGGGACTGATGTCGGCTATGTGTAGCCTGACGTTGGTGACTCAGGGTAGATAAACACCAGTGTCAGCAAGAAGGAACCAACGTTGGCAATGAGATAGTCGTAGGAAACTGACATCGATTGGGTACAGACTGAAATGTGACCGACATCAATCACTAAGATGGATTTTGGGTGGACAGCAAGCTTTCAAGGAGTCTCAAGCACCCATATGGAGGACTTAAAGGGTATGTAAGCCTCAAATTCATCATTTCTCTTCTTTACACTACTTTTTGCTCACTTATGGTAAAGAACCAGGAAGTTGTTAAAGAAGCAGAGCAGGTAGATCCAAGAAATAGTGGGAGCTTGGCATGGATGAGGATGTGATTCCTTGGACAAGAACCAAATAGAAGTTTTGGGTGGAGTTTCCAGTTGGAAGTAAGTACTGAGAGATGAATGGATGTTCATGATGAAGAAGAGTGAAAATGGATATGTGAGATAGAAGGCTAGGGTATATGGTCTTGAATAAGCTGCAGGGCAATGGAGGTTTGATCATTGTGTTTCTCTTTACTAGGTTGGATAATATTAGATACATTATCCTATTATTGTATGATGTGCTTGTTGCAAGGTTACATATATAAGGAGTTGTTGAACTAAGGGTAAAGCTAGTTTAGAAGTATGTCATGAGGAATCTGGGAGTAGTAAGATTCTTTGGCATGAGTGTGTTCTAGGGACATGGAAGGTCATATGTTGACTTTGTTTTAGGATGATTATGTGAGACCAGTTAGCACGCCGATGGTTGGATAGTTTATAGAACAGTGTCTTGATTCACATAATGAGGTTAAGTGCATGGTATGTACTAAACTTGAGTTTTCCTAAGCAGTGGGAGTTGTCACAAGTTTGGAGCCAATCTAAGAAAGAAGCATTGGAGGGCAGTTCAGTGGATTCTTATAGGGACCAGCAGTAGGTGCACATGTTATGCAAGGTCAAGTTATTTTCTACATGGTTGTAGATGTGGATGTGGCAGGTGATTTAGATGACAGGAGTTGCACCACAAGGGTGTGTGATGGTTGGTATTCAAGAGTGATATTGAAGAGGGATACAGAGCCAAGGGAACAAATTAGATGATGTACAGGTATAGGTACAGTTGTAGCTATTTATCTCCAAGTGGGAGATTGTTAGTTTATGGAGCTAAAAGCTTCAACTATGTAGATGAAGAGGAGGTTGCTGAGGTTCTAAAAGTACTGGCATTGGTAGTATGACTGACGTCAGTCAAGATGAATGCAGAAGGCAATCAGCATCGGCAGGGAGTCAGCCGACGTCGGTCAGCACCAGTTAGATAGGGACTGACGTCGGTTTCTTGTGTGTTCTAGAACTATTCATTGCATGAATAGTTAGTTAGGTGAACTGAGTATTTGCATGTAAATTATATTTTGAGTCTTGAGTTGTGTGTCTATTATTAGTAAACTAAGATTCTAAGTTATTGTTTAAGTCTGGAATCTATTTATAGACCCATTGGCATGTATTGTAATGATGAGCTAGAAAGGAAGGCAAGGAAGATCCTTCCATTGTAAGATCATTGAGTTACAGGTTGTTGCAAGCTCATAAGAGATCTACATGTGTAAGTATGGTCTATTGAATTGTAGGTTGTAAATTCATGGGAGATATACTTGAAGTACTTTAGAGTGCTTCGGTACTGGCAGGGTTATTATTGATTGGTTGGAGAGGTGAACACCAATTCTATGTGTGAATTGTGTGTTGGGACCATTTTTGGTAGGAGAGTGAACTTTTGAAGAAGAATTACTATACACTTGAGGTGTGGCAAGCCTCTGTAAGGTGGAAGAGTGTGGCATCTCTTTATTATATTCTTTTCTATACAAGTATTAATACAAGATAGTGTATTGTCTCTCATATTCTGTGTTATGTGTGAATTCTAGTTACTTGTTACTTCTGGATAATTCTGCATGTTTAATTGCTTGTATTTGGTAATCATATTGTGCTCTTTCTGAGGAGCAAGATCCTAACAAGTGGGATCAGAACAAGTGTGTTTGTTCTTGGATTCCCCAACACTATTAGTTAGGGATAGGTTAATATGAAGAATGTGATGTTAGAGGTAGGTATATACATCTTGGTACCAAGGGTAATCAATACCAGTAATATCACATACCATTTAAATATAAGGATGATTATAAGTGGGTATGAGACAATTTTCAATAATAAACTCTATACTCATAAACAATGCAAGGTATTTTTATTAGTGACCCAATGGTTTCCATGGCATCAACTAATCTATTGTTGTCTCTTGGTATTTACTCAAAATGGATACATTAAATGTTTTGATTGAGGCTATCGATCGTGCCTTTGTAAGGCACAAGCTTTTTTTCCTTTGTTTGATACTAGTCTATAACATGACTAATGATTACTTTTGAATATCCATAAGAAAATAATTTTTGAATATTCCATTGTACTACAAAGGGAATCTCTATGATGAGTGCATCATATTCTATAATATTATTAGTGCATGTAAAATCAATTTGAAATGCCTTCTAAATAATATCTCCCTATGGCATAATGAAAAATATACATACTTCTAAATGATAGGTTGTGAATTAAGTATCAAAATATGGTTTCTATTGATGTGAATTATCTAGAGTGAAGATAGATTCATCTTAGAAATGAATATTCAAAGGGTGGGTATTTGATAAAAGTACCTTGACAAGTTGATCTCTAAGTATTTTCCCTTTGATGGCCTTATCATTAGTGTATTCAATTTTAAACTTATTGAGGATCATAATCCACTTGGGCATATGACCAATCAATGTTGGTTTGGAAATAAGATATTTGAGAGGATTAACTTTTGGAATGATGAGGGTTTTGTTGTTTAGTATATAAAAATTCAGCTTTTGTGAAGTAAATACTAATGCAAAACATGCCTTTTCAATGGATGTATAATTATGCTCATAAGTGACCAGTGTCCTTTATATATAATATATTTCACATTCTTTTCCTTGATCATTAGGTTGGGCCAAAAGTGCCCATAAAGCATGTTCAGTTGTTGAGATATAGAATAAGAGGGGATTTTTTGACATTAGTAGAACCAACAGTAGTGGGTTTTCCAAATAGGTTTTTAATTTATCAAATTATTCCTAAAAATTGACATTCCTTTGAAATATGGTTCCCTTCTTCAAGAGATGAGTGGAAGGATGGGAGTGATTAGCAAGCTATAATATGAAGCGATAAATAGACTAGATTTTACCCTGCAAACTACATAGTTATTTCAAATTATAAGGGGGAGGCATTTCTATGATGGCCTTCACTTTGGCTAGATCAAATTAAATTCCTCAAAAGGAAAGAATAAATCCTATAGATTTTCCTAATGTGACCCCAAAGACACATTTCTTAAGTTAAGGTGCATCTTATATTCATGAAGTCTCTCAAAAAAAATCCATAAAACTTATAGATGTGTTGCCTATGTTTTTGACTTTCCTAGAATGTCATCCACATATCCTTCAAAACTGTTGTGTATCATGTCATAAAATATTATTATCATGGTACGTTGGTATGTATCAACATCATTCTTCAATCTAAATGGCATCACCTAATAAAATAACACTCCCCATTGAGTGGTGAATGTTATTTTATGTTGGTCTTATGGCATAATTTGGTTTGATTGTAACCTAAAAATCCATCCATAAGGGATAACATTTCATATCTTGTAGTTGAGTCCATAATCATATCAATGTTGGGAAATGGAAATTCATCCATTAGGTACATTTTTTAATATCCCTAAAGTACATGCAAATACACATACCTTATAGTTTTTTACTAACTAGAATAATGTTATATATCCATTATATGTAATACATTAGGTGATTGAAATCAGCCCCCAAAAAATTCAATTCTTTCTTGACTAGAATAAAAATACACCAATGCATATTTTATAAAAAAAATTAATGTTCTTAGCATCTAAGTGTACAACTTGATGGTGTAGTAATAGAGATGGATCAAACCCAGGCATATCAACATAAGACCATGTGAATATGTCAATAAAATTTTTAAGAATGATAATAATATATTCACATTCCTTTTCAGTGAGGGACACCACAAGTTTAATGATTGTGGGTTCATCTATTGTGTTAATGTTGACCTCAATTATGTCTTCTACTAACAATTTAGAACCATCTTATAATAAATTAGGTACTAATGTAAATAAATCATCCTCATCTAATTTTCAACCATCTGGTCCACCCATGTAATAAGATTCTAAATCTCCCATGTCATGTAATGACCACTCAATAAATGTTTCTGGGAAATCTTGAACCAACTGAGCAAACACCCATTATTATTCTATAGCAATATTTTATCCCAAGGTAAGGTGTAAACTTATAGGAATTTGAGATTCCTAAGGATTAAAGTTAACTTACCTTTCCATTGGTGCTTATAACATGTTTTCACCAAGGGACTCATATTTTTATATACTTTTCCCCTAGTCCAAAATCACTTCAAAGAGGTTTTCACTAATTGACCTCAATGTTTGATTTTATTTTTTAGTTTCACAAAGGAAGATCACTTGCTCTCCAAAATGGGCGACATGGCCCAAATTGATCTCAAATCCTTATTTATGGTCTCTAATCAGCATACCATCTCTAAGTCCTAGTAACTCTAAAAGTGCTTCTTTATTTTACTAAACATCCAATGGTATTATATGATCTTATTGGTCCCAATTGATTAATTTAGGGTAATGAAGGGAAGGGGGAAATTATAATAAGATGTGATAGTAATAATGACATTGGTATCAAATATTTTGGTATTAGTGAACTCATCATAGATATTATAATTTGACTCTATGTCACTATTGAGATCATCTTCATTAGACACTAAAGTGGTGTCACTCTTGAGAACTAACGGGTCACCCCCAACTAGTTTGTATCCAATACCTCCAGTACCTTTGTGTTTAGTTGTCAATATTGGATTAATAATGCCTTGTTTCTTTGACCTAATCCCTTTTCTTTGTATACATGATGTTCCATAATCATTTTAGGTTTAGGATATGTATCACTCTAATAACAAGAGGCAAAATCATCATCATTTTATAACTATGAATTATTTGAGCTATTATTTTGTTCATGAGTTGGTGACCTCTTTTTAATGAATAGAGGGGGTCCCTTTGGAAAAGGGTGTGTCTTTATAAAAAAATATATCTTGGGCCTACCATGGGATTTGGGATATTTTGGAAACTTTTTGATGTGGAAAACATATTTAATGTTTTAGATGTCAATACCTTTATCTTCAATAGTAAAGTAGGAATAAATCTAGGAATGTAGAGTAGTAGAAGTGAGGGTAATGTCACTTAAATCAATATAATTAGATTTTTGAGATTCATTATATTTAATCTTATCATTTTTTAGGTGTATGATATGTGCTATAATATTAGTTTTATTGATTGTATTTTTCTTCCAAGTTATTATAATATTGGTATGGCTGCAAGTCACTAGGAACAACAACCTCCACTCTAAAATGGGGTACTTTTTAGAATTGGTGTAATTTTTAATGTAATACATGTACTTTATAGATCTAAGTATGTATAATAATAAATTTATAAGTAATTTAAATGTCTATGAAGTGGTAGAGGGTATCATGGGTGATAGGTCCAACAATGACAAGTAAAAAAATAGTGCCTTATGGGTCTCTTTATGTATTATCATACACCTTAATAGTAATGGTGTCTAACTATAGATCTATTAAGTATAGCCTAAATTTTTTATAAATTTTATGGAGGTTATATTTAGAACCAAACCATTATCTATGAGAACTACTTAATCTTGTGGTAGTAAATAATGGCTTCAATTGAAAAGGGTTGTTGAGTAGAGGACCAAGGGATGACATGTCACTTTGATAAAATGTAAGTTAATGGCATAGAGAAAAATTCCCCACAAGTTCTTGGAAGGTAGTAGGTTCAATATCATTTAGTACTTTGGATTATTTAATAATAGCATATACTGTAGTCTTGTGAAATTTTAATGTATGCAAGAGATCTAGAAAAGAAATATGTATAGGTGTCTTGTTTAATTACATGTCAAGATCATATTTATTTTCAATGGAAAGAGGAGATGGTTTGGACTTAGATTGAATATATCCTTGAAAATGATTATTTTTTGAGTAAGTTTAATGACCTTGAAGCATAGCCTTCATAGATCGTGTTGAAACAATGTAATCTCAAGTTGGTGAAGGGTTACTTGACTTAAAATAATGGATTGTAGAACTTGGGATGGTGAAACATGGTCATCAAGGAAAAATAATTATATTTAATGATATATAATTAGTTTAAAATGTAAAAAAATGATTGAAAAAAAGGTTAGTCTATGTTAAAATTTCAAAACAATCATAAAATAATACCCGTTATAACATCCTACGTGTGGTCCTCGAATTGGGCAAGGTTTAAGAGATTGTAAATGAAATAGTAATATGTAAACTAAAAATTTATACCTTCATAATGCATTCATTCTCCAAGCCAAAATTTAAGTGTGTTTTTTCCCCTCTTATATTTTTAGGATTCTTGTTTAATTTTTTAACTTCATGTGGTTGACATCTCCCCTTGACTACTTTTGATTTTGGATAAAGAATGTAATAAATTTTGAAGCTGTTGCTTGATTTATGTAGAGTAAGTTTGAACCAAAAAATCTTGTCTATAATGGTAAATGTGCCTTTAATTTTAGAATTTTTAGATTGATTCTGACTATATAATCAAGATCAAGATGTGTGGATAGAATTTAGTTCAATTTGGATAGTTAATGTCATTAATATTTGGGGTTTGAGTTTGTATTAATTAGGTATGGGTTTGTATTTTTGATATTTTCTTGTATTTATGATAATGCTTGACTAATTTCCATGTGATGTCATGATCGTGTTATGATTTCATATATTTGAATTTATTTTCCATGTGATTGGAGGAATAATTCAATTAATGAATTAAGGAAATAGGTTATTCCAAAAGCTATGGAATTTCCTAGTAGAGGAAGGTTAGGCTAATTAAGAAATATTAATTAACTTAATATAAAGTGATTTGAATTTTTAAAGCTAAATAACTATTCAACCTAATTAATCCAAAACATCTCTTGCACAATCATAATTTGAATTATTTGTGGGGGCATGTCATAAAAGCATGACCTCCACATTTTTCATAATCTATAGATTATAATGGGGGCATGTTATAAGAACATGACCTCCACATTTTCATAGTTTTCTAGATTTAAATAGAGGAATGTCATAAATTCAAGACATCCACAATCATATACCTTCTTAGTTTCTATATTTTAGTGGGGGCATGTCATAATAATATGACATCCACACTTGCACAAACTCTAATTTAGTTTTATGATTAATATATACACTTGGGCCAAAATCCTATACATTGCATCAATTTTTCATAGATTTGAAATATAATGTTTCATATTTATGACACATGTACTCCAACTTATATATATCATAGGAGAATATTACATGTTATTCTACCAAAAATTGTAAAATTTACAAATTATACTACTCACAACGGTGCATCAGTTACACTATGATTTAATGTTATCGAGCCTTTTATATTAAAAAATGGGTTCATTTTATAGGTTAAAGTGATTAAATAATTTAAACTTTGCCATATTTATAGATTAGAGTGATTAAATAATTTAGTCTTAGTATATTTATTAGTTAAGTTGATTAAATCATTCACCTTCACCAGATTATATATTCACACTTGAGTTACATAATTGAGATATAATGATCTCAATGGTTGTGTCACAACTCATCCTTACACCAAATTTAGGCCATAATACCTTCCAATCTCCCTCTTCAAAACACCAAGGTTCATGTTTGAATATTTTCCAACTCTAGTGCTTCATAAGGAAGCATCTTTATTAAGTAAAAACATCAAGAGGTAACATGGTTACATCAACACATAGGTGTACTCATTCCTTGTTTTATTTATTGTAAATCATTTCAATTATTTCTAATTTTATATTATATGCACTAATTTATACTAAAACATGTTCTTGGTTATAGGTTATACACCACCAAAGAACACAAAATGGGCTCGAACAAAGGCAAGGTGGGTTATACACACTAGGATATATATTTATTTCCTTTAGAATAATAATTTAATCGTTATGCATTACTATATTAAATGGAGGAAAATGTAGATACTAAAACTAAATATTTATAACATCTTAGTCTTGTACATTTGCCAAATATCAATTAGGATTCTACCCTTCAGTTATTTAACTTCATGTTATTGAAAGTCTTAAGTTTTCTATATCATTGTGCCTAAATTATTATCTCTTAGTCTTATTCCATATAATTTTTTATGACCTAGGTCCCCTTTATTGCATAAAAATCTTAAAAATTGATAGGTCAGTTTTAGATTTGTACCTATTTTTATCCCTCTAAACATTACCAGCCATAGAGTGACACTACCCTTGATGGTAGTGTCTAGATCCTTATCTAGTGTATAGTAGCTAAAATTAATCTAAATTACAAAATGATCAAAACCCATGAGTTAGCCTAATTGTCTATTTGGACCCGACCATGAGATATTTTCAAAAGTTGTGGTATAAATACAAGTATAAGCCTTCACATTCATCATCTAGTAAATATCAAGAAAACACCTAATAAAATTAAATAAATATAATACACAATCACTATGTTATGCCCTATGCATCCCTATTTTCATATCAAACATAGGAGCATTCATGTCACAATTTGAAACATTAAAAGAGCATCTTATGAGTGATATTTGTCAAATTACAAGCTAGATCACTGCATGCATCTTCATATAGCATATTTCACCCTTATACAAATAATTTACCACACACACACACACACACACACACACACACACACACACACACACACATATATATATATATATATATTACATAATTATTAGGCCCTCCTTAGACTATTGGATATGTAGGAAGCACCCTTTGATAGAGGGATCTTTGGGATATCTTGACATTTTGAGCCTACTAACCCAATTTTTAGCAAACACATTCCAAGGGTGAAAAAGGGTGAAGAGCCAAGGTTCGATTAATAAGTGAAGAATGTCAGCCTATATCATAAATATGAATACATCAGTAAAAATGTGATACGAAACCTAAAATGATGAATTTGGTCACATCTATATCATATCATTATATTTTATTAGATACCTTCATCACAATCAAACACTAGTATTGATGGTAGTGTCCAGATCTAATGGTAGTGTATGTGGCCATAGAAGTACATTTTCAAGAATCTAACAACTATGTATAATATTAATCCTATATATTTTATGCCTATTTTCATTCCATATCTGCATGTGCATAACAAACTAGCTAAGTACCATATTTCCTTATTTATTTCAATATCTTTCAATAGTTGTACTTTACTATTTTTGTCAATCTCAATTATATAAATTTAGAATATTGTTTATCTAATTTTTCTATTAATTTTCCTCCTATATATTAGTTTATCACCTTGTGTTATAACTACTTCTATATTTATTAACCCTACATCCCCCACATATCTAAAATTTTAGTGTTAAACACTTTCATATTGTGTGAGTATGGGAGTTGGTGAGAAGTTTCTTGTTAACCTTAGCTTATGAAAAAATATTATGAAATATTGAGAAATTGGATGAAATTTTTTCTCTTATGTTTCCATCTCAAAAGGATATAATGAGGATGTGAGCCTTAGTCTTATATTTATCTTATTAATATTATGTGTTCCCTATTAATTCTAGTGAGTGATGGAGGTGCGTTTTGTTGTGATATTTTATTTATATTTGTGTGTATTTTTTATTAGAGTTGGGAATTAGGAGAAATATTCAAAATCATATCAATGGATTGAGTGATTAGGATTCAAGCCTAAGGATTAACATCTCAATTCCTTTGGCATAGGGACTAACATCCCAAGACCTCTTAGTCAATTATTTGAATAGGTTTTAGGAATATGGAATAACATCTAAAGTCCTCATAATGGATTATTTTATTAGGTTTTAGGCATTGGAAATAACATATAAATTCATCATAATGGATTCTTTGATTAGGTTTTGGGCACCAGGAGTAATGCCCAAACTGCTCCTAATAATGCTTGATTCTAGAAAAATTGAATATTCTACTATTTGAAAAATAGAACTGGAAACTAGATACCTTAGGGTCTAGTGTTGTAGTCTCATTTTTGTCACTATTTTCTAGAGCCAAAACTGATGACTAATCTAGATTCTCTACTATTTACTTGGTCTAGTTTGCCTATGTTGAGTTCTGGATTATAGATTGTATTATTCTGAAACTACTTTTTTGATCATTAGGAGCTTTGATCTCTATGACAAAACTCCTATTTGTTTCCCCCTCTTCTGAGGGTAGGAATGAAGATCCTACAATGACTACCCTTATAAGAATAATCCTTGTAAGTTGTTAAGTTTTGAAAACATTTGATATAACATTGATATATATTATCTCAAGATATAGCAAAAATTGTAGAGAGATATTGTTAGATCCACAAGGGTATGCCTAGATATATATAAAAATGGAATAAAATGTACATAAGATTAAAATATAATTCAAAATGTTAGTTGTTAGTGGCATGGAGGGATGGAGCGTGATCTCCATAATGGCATCCAAGATGCAAGGTAAATGTATGATTGAAATCATGGAACTGCACATAAAGATAAGCAATAAGCATACAAAGCAAGAATCAACAAACACACAATGGTTTCCAAGGGGCCAAATAAGCACACAAGTCATATAAGGCATGTTAAAATTTTGCATACATACACAATGGGAACAAGCAAATATTGGCACAAGGGCCACAAGCACATGATAGGCACACATAAAGGACATTATCAAGTGTCCAAAGGCACATACATATAGATAAGAACAAAGGACATTGGAAAATGTTCTAAAACACAAGTAAGAAGCAAATAGGAATTTTAAAATTCAAACACATCTAGCTAATCAAAGTGAAGAGTTGAAGCATGCAAAGTACTAGAAATAAAAATATGCATCTAAATATGGAAAGAAAGAAGTAAGAGTATATAGAATATGTAATACAAGACTAATGTATATGCTATGAAATACAAAAGTGTGATATATGCTAATGGATTTTGATGTGATATCTATGTAAGTAAGTAAGAAACATACTACAATAAGATGTCTAGAGTGTATAGTGTAATAATGACATAACCTAGATGGTATAGTCATGTAGAGTATTCCACCAGTGGGTAGATGTATCAATATGTAGCTGGAATGTAGAAGTAGGATGCCCCCTCCATGGGTGGACTGAAATAATCAAGGATCTGTATGTATTGTACACACTTAAATAAGATCAAGTGAAGCCTAGTAATATAAATAAATTGACAAACAATATCATAGAATAATGTAATATAATTCTATCATAATGGTTAGTAATGTAAAACATAGATGATGCATACAATTGACATGTTTTTGTATTTTTGAAATATTTTATTGTTTTTTTAATTTTAAAATATTTGATCCATGTATAATCAAGTAGAGGAAACTATGTACAATCAAGCAAGAGATAATACATACAATCAATGTTGGAAAGAAATGATACTAACCAATGAGTCTTGGATGAGAATCCCTATAATGGTATCTTGTGTCAAATAATGGAATCATGAGTGATTATGAAGCATGATTGAATGGCTGAGAATATGACTTTGTATATTTGGATTCATCATCGGTATCTTGAAAATCATAATAACTTGTATTGTTCCACTCATCATTGTCATCTTGATTTCGAACCAATGGAATGCTAGTGTTGACTGTTGTTGTATCTAGATCTTTTCCTTTGATAAATTGTGTCTATGAATGATTTACCTTAGGATATTTAATAAATCCCAAGCCCTAGTGACAAATAATATCATCTACTATAATAGGAGTAGTAATGGATTGAGCATGCTTTCCTAACCCTTGACCTTGATAATCAAACTTTTGTAGATATCTTTAACCAAACCCATACTAATTTGAAAGTTGAGCCTCATTTTGGAGAGGTATATTTGTATATTTTTCATGCTTGACCTATGATTTTGGTATTATTTATTTCTCTAATTTTTCTTGTTGATCCTTTTGTTGTTATGAGTTTTACTTTGGTAACCACTTTTATATTGTTTCTAAATTTGACCCTTTGTGAATGTGTTCAGGTGTTGTTGTGGATTTCTTGACTAATTTACCTTGTATAATTTCATCATTAAAAATTATATTTTGTATATGATTTTTTAACTCCAAACATGTATCTATGTGATGCCCATGCATTATATGATATGCACAATAATATCTGGATCTTCTTTGTAGATGTAGAGGAGGTAGTTTGATCAAGTTACATTTAATCATTTCCATTAGTAGCTCACTTGAAATCTTATATTTTATCTTTGAATGCTCTCTAAATCACTATTTTTAGAGATAATTTTATTTTATTTTATTTTTTTATATGTAACATTTCGTGCAACCAATTGACTAGGTGATGGCATGTATACATGATTGACACTAGGGCATCTTCGAAGCTTTTGTATTGTAATATAATTTTCCAATGTTGTGATATTTTCATGTAATAGTTGATTTTATCTTTGTAAATCTAAAATTATCTTCCTAATACTAGTGATTTTATCATTTAGAGTCTCATGAGTACAAACCTTAGTTGTTTCCAATTAAACATGCAAGCACATATGCTGAAGAGATTTTCAAAAAGTTGTAGTCAGAATTTATGCTTTAGGAAAAATAGTAGAGGCTACCTCACCTTTTTTAGGGGTGATATCATGGACTTGGTTATAGGTAAAGTAGCTATCACCCTCTTGAGGGAGAGGATGAGAAGGTATTTCTTTCCTATGCATGAGATATCACATTGAAACAAGAGTAGCCAAAGAGGCATATACATCTAGGTAGAAACTATGCATATAGGCTAAAATACATGTAAGTAGAGTTATAAATTGTATATAAATATGATTATAAATAACATTACACATTAAATATAGAAAACAAGGGATACAAAACATGAATTTGTATATGTATGCATAAGAAATTATGACATGTGATATGACATTTATAATGTGTTCAACATGATAAACTTGTATATTTTTCCCTATGAGAGATAGAAAACAAAGGGTAGAGAAAATGTATTTTTGAAATAATACATAAATATATTTGATATGCATTATAACATTTGTAATGTGTTTATCATGATAAGATTGAAATTTTTTCCATATGAGAGATAAAGAATATGCAAAAGAAATATTGAAATCTTGTGCAAGTTTAGCAATGAATTTTGTAATATCATCCCTTATTATGAAACATAAGCATGAAATACAAAGGATGAAGCTTTGTACTAACATATGATATACTTCATCATTCATGTACATTATAGGGCCCATTATGGTCTCCTTTTTATTTACAAGAAATGTAAGAAAAGTTTGTAAATAAATGAGAATCTTTTTTGCAATTTGACTATGGATGTAAGGTGATACCTCAAGAAGCCAAATATGAGATATTATATGCAACTAGGGATTTTTCATAGATATTTGAGGAAAATAGTATGAATTTTTGTAATTTATATTGAATTTTGTAGGTATGTAAGATAAAATTTAAAAAAATATGGGAAAATGCTTGATTAAATAGGACCTAGTAGATGCAACTAGGGTTTGAAAAGATTTTTTTTCAAAATTAGTATAATAATTTTAAAATTTTATTATGAATTTTTATAATTTAGCATGAAAAATTTAAGAAAAATCTAAAAATATTTCTAAAATTAGCAATATATTTTTCATAGTGGTTTGAAAATGTTTATATACAAATAGGACCTAGTATGTGTAAACTAGGGTTTGAGAGAATTTATTGAGAATATTTCAATTAATTTGTAGTTTTTTTATTTTTAAATTTAGGAAAAATAGATAAAATATTTAAAAAAATCATAAATAATTAACCCTAGGGTTTCTAGGGTTTTTGTGCAAAAATTTGAAGTAAGTCAAGTTCACCAAATGTTTTACTGAATTTGGGAAACTTTAGGTTGAATTTACTAAATAGTAAAGGGGTCTGGATTAAGGATAAATTAGTACATAAATGTTCCTTAATTAACCTAATAATTTATTAAATCTATAAGTGCTTAATTTATTTATAAAAATAGCAAATAAAGGGAAAGAGAGTAAAACTTAGTTAATTCTAGGCTGAGACAGAGGAGATAGAGGCTGCAAATTGTTGATTTGGCTGGGTAGACTATCAAAAACAAGAATGAGAAGTCTATTCTCTACCTATATAGGATCACAAAAAGTGGGACACATAGAGGTCAAGCAATATATTCTAATTTTTAGTGCTGTAGTCCATAGATTTTGAGCTTTCTAGGTTCTATTTGTCTACTCTGGGAGACCTTATACCTGAAATATTGAGTCCTAGTTAATCATGAAGCTCTATGTGAAATTAATTTTGTCTTCAAGGATACTAGTTACTCTTCATGATTGATAGGTGCTCTTGAATCCAACTAGAAAAATGGGTAAGTGTGTAATATGCAATGAACATGTGATCACACCCCATGTGTGGGCACACTACCTACATACCAATACTCTAAAGAGGGATCAAGGCTAATATAGTTCTCCCAATTTGAATGTTTATTATGAAATCCTATGTTTATAACGTAAGTATATGAAAATTTGGGAAAGATTTAGATGACTCATGACTAGTGTAGGATCTTGGATAGGATAGAAATAATAGTGGTTGGTTATATGCAGAGAATAGGAAGATTTGCTTAAGTGTGCTTTAGTATATTTCTAGCTTGTGTCTTTTGAATGATTTCCAGCCCTTCTAAATGACCTTTGAATGGGATTTTATATGAAAATTAGTGATCTTGGGTTATATTAACTTGCATTTGGTTGACAAGGGAAAAGATAATGATTCAAGAAAATCTGACCATTTGAGGCTATTGTGGACATGGACAAAAGTGATGGAAAGTGGACACCCTTGATACCAGTGCTATAGTCCAACTTATGGCATTGTTGTTTAAGGAGAAATGTACCCTAGGGGATAGATCTGTGCCTAAAATAGAAGTCTAAGATATCATAGGTTAAATCTAGAAGGTTTTGAATGATTAGGAAATAGTGAAAACATGCCTAAGTGGTCTATGTAAGTGAGTAGGAGAGACCTATGGTTTGGGTGTCACAAGTCATGCTCAAGTTGTAAAAATTACATTTTAGTATGACTATACATAAAAGAGTGTAATGATGACTGTAATCATTTTAGGATGACTAATATTTCATGTAGTGGGTAACTATACATTTGGAAGTGGTTTTAAGTTCTTGTTTCACTCGATGATTTCCTAAATGGGTGAATAGGTCTCCATGAGACCTATAAGAGCTACAAGGGCCTTATTAAAAGGTGTAGTTTCTTAAGGGTGACCCATAGATGTTATTTGTAACCTATGAAGATAGTATTGAGATGTGTCTTAGTGAGATAGATGCCTTAAGTGTTAACATATGCCTAATGTCTAACCAAGATGGTGATGATCATGATTGCTCTATAAATAGTGAAACTAAATATGTTGGTTTCTAGACTTGTAAGACTTGGATGAGGAAGGAAAAATGTGCATCCAAGTGAAGGAAATAACCTTTGAATAAAAGGTACAGGTTAGTGAGGACTAGAAGAGAGTGCAAAAGATCAGACATGCTTGTCTAAGTAAACTTTTGAAGGTGATCACATAGGTCATTAGACCTAATAAGCCTAGAAGAGGCAGAATGGATGAGTATGGTCAAGAGGTTATTTGATAAAGACTTGAGTGAGATTTGAGAGAGGATTGGGTGTGTGAATTATGGATTGAATGATAGGTGTAATGCCCAATAGATGATTTAAAGAGTATATTAGATTGAGGACTATTTGTATGACCTATAGGTCATAATTCTATTGGTAGAATAGTGCACTTATTATTCGAGTATGAGCAAAGGTGAAGAGTGAAAATCAAAGGTCCATCATCAGGTGATGAAGACATTAGTACAAATTTGGATGTGTTTATAGGTTTTGTTATGGTATCTTAGCATCTAAGGGGGTTTTAGCCTCTTTCAAAGGTGAAACTTGCTAAAGGTCTAGTTATTATGGTAGCTTAGCTAGATAGGTGTGGTATCTCCTTGTGGGATTGTAGTCTCACTAAAATAAGGGATGGTAGTTATTTTATCAATTGAAACTAGTCTAAATTGGTTCTTTTTATTATATGATAGTATTACAATTGTAGGTTCCAATGGGTTTTGTTCTCCAAGAAGGTTTCCCACGTATGTCATGTGTTATGTGCTTGATCTTGCATTGTCTTTCTCATTCATTGCTATGAATGAAGTGTATGCCTCATGAATGTATGTATTGACTAATTAAGAGTTTGAAAGGATTAGAACTAAAGTTAAAATATCTAGTCTCACTGATTCACCCTCCCCATAAGTGATTATACCTCTAAAAATTGGTATCATAGTGAGTCCTTTAGAGGAAGCCTAACATATTAAAGGTGATCCTAACTAGGTATAAACATGGCTAAGAAATTAAAGAAAAAAATTAATAGTGGAAGGTGGTGATCAATGCACTTGAAGAATAGATATTTACTTTGAAGAAAGATGACAAATAGGATGAGAATATTATCGATGATCTCAAGGTTCAACTAGTAAATGTTAATACAAAAGAAAAGGACATCATGTTTGATAAATAAGCTTACCACAATAGTATAAAAGATGATACCAAGGAATAAGAAGTTGATCTATAATTTGAGCTCATGAGTGAACTTGGTGAACTAAAGGATTAGAAAAAGAGGCATTATAAAATGAGGAATATGATCAAAGGTCTTGAAGCAAAAGTTAGTTCTCTTGAGAGAAATTTGTTAGGTTTATCCAAGAAAGAAGAAAAGAAGTATCAAGAATAGATCAAGTCTATTGAAGTACAAGCATATAAATTGAAAAACATGGCCACCAAGGTTAAATAATATGAAGAGAAGATAAATATTCTTTAGGATCAATTAAGGACTATAAATGCAAACCTAAAATCAAAAGAAAATGAGTACAATCAGTTGAAGGTTGAAATGAAGTCATTGGAAAGTGAGCATGAGCTTTTTATAGTAAAATTGGATAAGATAGAATAAAATCATGAGAAGCCTGAGTATGTCAAGGATAATAGATGCTTTGAAAGCAATATAAGAAGGCTTAATAGACAACCAAATGCTTCAAGGTATATTAGTTTATTTCATGGTCATTGTTATATATGTAATAAGTATGGTTATAGAGCTAAGGATTGTATAATGAAGTCAATCAAATATGAACATTCATGGAGTTATGATAGGAGTTTTTTGCAAAAAATTTTTCTCACAGTTCAAATCTATCAAAAGGTACGAATGATGTTATTTGTTTCAATTTTCATAAGAGTGAACGTATTTCTAGATTTTATCCAAATGGTGTTAAGAGGTCTTCAAGGTATGTCAAAGGATATAGAGCTCCTACAAGGTTTGAGAAAGGACAAACTTAGGTATGGAAACCAAAGGTAATCATTTCCAATTCTTCTAGTCATAAGGTTGATAAGAAAGTTTCTTTAGAAGGATATGTTTCAAATCAAGATAATCTCAAGGATCAAGTAGGGAAGACGGTTAAAAAATACAAGAAGAGTCAAACTTTGGTATGGAGACATGAGGCAATAAAGAATAAGGAGAATAACTTTGTTGAGTCCAAGAGCCTTGATGGATTTTTTGACAAGGTGGAAAAAGAATCATAAATGAAGGATAATCAAGAGCTTATGATTTCAGCATTTATTGATAAATCTGAATCAAAGAATGAAGTCAAGCATCCATTCAAAATAAATTAGATGATGAGACAGGACTTTAAGTCAGAGAAAGATATGGAGATATGGGATTCTCTTGAGTTTTGGACTTTTAGTCTCACCATGTGAAAGGGGTGTCTATATATAGGCTTCAAGGAGACACTTGTCAATCAGACGAAGCTTGGTGGCTATCAGATATTATTTTATGAGAAGTTATGTTTGTGCATTCTTTTTATATATATCTTTTGTTGGAGAAACGAAGCTTGTGAAGAATCTTAATGGTCCTATCTTGAGAAGGAGTTATCTTGTTGATCATGGCTTGGGTGTTCTGGTATAAAGGTGAGTTTTAATTATCTATCTACATATCAATTTATGGTAGATGCCAAGTAAGCCTATAAGTTGATGGCCTTTCTTCTAGACTTATGTTCTAGATCTTACTAAGCTTATTAAAGTCTTATTGAATAGTTGTGTATGCCTTGAAATTTCATAGTGTTTTGAAGATGAAGTGTCTCTATATGATTATTTACTATTATTGGGTAGTATTTGAAAACTTGTTGAAGATGTCATGTTCAACAAGACTTTAACAAGCTTAGTTTGAAGAAGAGTGTTTTTTTTCTCAATTTCTCCAAAAGAGAAATTTATGTTTATTTTAAGGTGAGTTCTCAATATTTTTTTAGAGCATGTTTCCTATTTTGTGAGTGGCATAAAGTTTTGTTGGTGGTCCTTGTGGTAGCTTAAGAGGGAAGGCTAGTAAGCATGTGTGGTGGTTCTTCATCTATGTAGAGATCTAAAGATGTTCAAGATGTGAAATGGATCATAAAGCTTAGGGGTAATTCCTCTAAAATGTTTCTTGGTGAGTTGCATCAAATTTTAGTATTTTTGTGTGTTTTTTCTTCATTGGTTATAGTGCTTGGTTGAATAGAGTCAAGAGGATGTTGTCAAGGCAAGTAGAAGTAGGATCAAGGTAAGGGAGAGTTTTTATCATATTTGAATATGGTCCTTTCTCATTTCTAGTATTTTCACGTCCTCAAGATCATTTGGCACCCACTTTTTCATTATGTCAAATGGGGAAAAAGTTCCTATTGTGGGAGTGTTTGAAGAGAGAGAAGGTGAGTTATATATTTCTATCTATGATGGTTAAAAACATAAATGGAAAAGGGGGAGATTGTTGGAGAGTTTTAAATGATGTCATGGTGATTTCATGGAGGTGTCCTAGTGAGTGGATGAAGTTCCTTGATATTTTATGTGATAATGACAAAGTGTGCAATGTGATTGTCTTAGTATGCTTGAAGTATGATTGGTTGATCTTCTATTTTGGCATGGTTAGAGTTATTAAGGGATGAGTATGGAGTTTTTAAAATGTGAAAAATGTCCCTAAGATGTTTTATAATCTTTTTTTTCTTGTTTTCATAAGTGTAATTCATCTAGTTTTCCATAGTTTTCATCTATATAGTTTGGCTAGTAGTAGAAAATTTGAGTAGGTAATTTGATGATGTTACCATTGACACATGTGGATGAGTTAGAAGGAAATGGTCACATGGTTTTTTTAGTATCTATATATCATTTCATGTGCCTAAGTTCATCAAAATATATTTAAGGGAAAATTTGGGCTCCTAGGTTGTTTGATAGTATTTTCCCATACTTAGCCAAATTTGTATGAGGCAAGAAAGAGTCAACTAAGCAGTTTGATGGTGCCATATCTCACACATGTGGATGATTTAAGAGAAGTTGATCATATGGGTTTTTTTCAATTTTATTCCTAGTTATTATGGTTATGTGATATAGTGATAAAAAATATATGTATGTGCAAATTTGGGCTTCTAAGCATTTTGATAGTGTTTTCTATGATCAAATAAATATGAGTAAAAGTTTTGTTGACATCATACCTCACACATGTGTACATTTTAGGAGAAGGTGATAATATGGGTTTTTTTTTTTTTTTTTTTTTTTTATCCTAGTTTATTTGTGCTAAATTTAAGATAATTTTATAAAGTGTGTCAAAATATATGCATGAGAAAAGTTGGCCTTCCAAGTAGTTTCAGGCATAGTTGGCTCTGTGGAAGAAAATTTTCAAGTGAGCATGTTGATGATGGAATATCTCTCACATGTGTGGGTTATAGGATAATATTTTTACATGTATTTATTCTCATATTTGGGGAGATCATATGGTACAAATTTGAGATCATGCATTGAAGCATAGAAAAAGTTATTAAGGCTCAAAGTTGGTTTCTCAAATAGATTACAAGGGTCCCCATAGTCAATTTATCAAGAGGTAAATATTGAGTAAGTCACAAGGAAATTGAAAAATAAAATTTTATCCAAGATTTAAATAAGAATAAATATGTAAATAAGTCAACAATTTTTAACACCTAGGAAAATGTAAAAGATAGAGATAAACGGTGAGCACGTGATCATATAGTTGAAGATGTATGGTGCATAGTAAGTTAAAGTGGTCAACCTATTCAATGTTTAATGACCCAAATTAATGTTATAGATAGATAAAATTATAATAATATTTATGAATCATGATTTTCTAAGATGATTGAGAGCACAAGATGAAGGAATGTGGTCGAGGTTTAACTGTGACTGTTGGCTTTTGAATATTTGATTTTAATAAAGGGAAAAACTAGTCTGTAAGATTTGGACTATAAATTTTGATCCAGAATGAATTTTATAGTGATGTAAAAATAAAATATTAATATGACTCCATGTAACATCCATTTAATCTTAATTTTATATTTTTAAGTGTGAAAGTCAAATATATTAAGGTTCAATGTTGATTGTGTGTTCATGCTTGTTCTGCAAGTGACCCAAGAAGAGTATCTGATGTTGTTTTGATATTTCATGATGAATTAGATATTGGGGAGTGTTTTATACTCCATGAGTATTCTCTATGTGCATTATAAAGGTTTGAACATTCATATACAATATGAACAAATCTTAAGATGGTGACTATGTGTTTGTTCATGGTGACTATGCATGCAAAATGTTGATTGAGCTTGCACAGAAGAGTGCAATGATGATTTTAAGAATTTGAGGATGAATAAGATTTCATGTAGTTTGGACGTATACATTTATAAGTGGTTATGTGTTCTTTTTTCACTTGATGATGTACTAAATGGGTGAATAGGTCTCCATGAGACCTATAAAAGATATAAAGGCCTTATTAAAAGGTGTATTTTCTTAAGGGTGACCCATAGATGTTATGGTAGACCTATGAATATTGTATTGATCTATGTCTCAATGAGATAGATGCCTTAATTGTTAATTCATGCCTAATTATTGACCAACATGGTGATGATCATAATTACTCTAAAAATAGTGAAACCAAATATGTTGGTTTCTAGACTTGTAAGACTTGGATGAGGAAGGGTGAATGTAGAGCCAAGTGAAAGAAATAACATTTGAAATAAAATTTATAGGTTAGTGAGGACTAGTAGAGAGTGAAGAGGATTAGACATGCTTGTTTAAGCAAAGTGTTTAAGATGATCACATAGGTTATTAGACCTAATAAGCCTAGAAGAGGTATAATGGGTGAGTATGCTCAAGACGATGTTCGAGAGAAACTTAAGTGAGATTGAGAGAGGCTTGGATGTGTGAATTATGGATAAAATGATGGGTAGAGTATCCGCTAGATGAGTTAATGAGTAGATTAAATTGAGTAATATTTGTATAACCTATAGGTCATAATTCTATTGGAAAAATAGTGCTCTTGTTGTTTGAGTATGAGTGAAGGTGAAGAGTGATAATCATAGGTCCATCATCAGGTGTTGAAGACATCAGTGTAAAGGTGGATGTGTTCATAGGTGTTGTTTTTTTATCTCGTCATCTAAAGGGGTTGTAGCCTTATTACAAAGTGAAACTTGATAAAGTTCTAGTTGTTGTGGTAGCTCAGCTAGATAAGTGTGGTAGATCCTTGTGGGATTGCAATCTCACTAAAATAAGTAATCGTAATTCCTTAATAAGTTTTATTTGGTCTAAATTAGTTCTTGTTATTATAAGATAGTATTCCAATTACAGGTTCTAGTGGGTTTTATTCCCCAAGAGGGTTTCCCACGTATGTCATGTGTTATGTGATTGATCTTGCATTGTCTTTCTTGTTCATTACTATGAATGATGTGTATGCCTCATGAATGTATGTATTGATTTAATAAGAGTTTCAATGGATTGTAATTGAAGTTGAAATATTTGGGCTCACTAATTTATGCCCCCCTCTCAGTGATTATACCTCTAATAGCTAATTATTCCAATTCATCAAAAGGATCCAAGAACTATTGTTTTTGGCCATCCATGATCTCTTAGAGATGACTGATTGTTTGGGATGATATTTGTTCACATTTATGATTGTTCTCTTCTTCAAATTTTTCTTTCACTTTATCAAGATCACTTGTCCCTTCATCTCTAAAGATTGATTTGTTTTCCTCTTCACCAATGGGAGTGCCAATGATGATCTCCTCATCATATTCACTTTAATTATATTCATCATGTGTAACTACAACTTGATCTTATTCATTTTCCTCCCATATAATAGGTTCTTTCTCAAAAATGGACATGGTTGGAGGGAAATGAATATGTTCACAAGTTAGATTGGGAATTAAGGGATTACTCTATCAAATTAGGATCTTAGAGATAATGGACTATTTTAGGAATTTTTAGAGAGAGAAAATTTAATTTTGTTATGGATGTCTACTTCTTCTCAACAAGAACTTCGTTCTACTTTTTAATGCCTTCTTGGATTGACCTCTATGATGGAAAGGTTTGAGTTTTTTAGGGAAGGGTGGATAGGGATTGCATAGGTAAAGGTTCTACCTTGGCTTAAATTTCCATATCTAGGCATCCTTCATCTTTATTATCCCATGACTCAACTACTTATTTCCAATTTGCAATTTTGAACCTAGGAGTTTCCTCTTGATGGTGTGTTGCAACTTGAGGGGTGGATGAAGGGCTTGGGAAGTTGGAGAACTTGTTTGGCTTGAGTTCCACCACATTATATTGATCTTGTAAAGGTTTAAAAGTTTTTTATTCCAATTATCTTGATTTTATGATTGATTAAAATATGTGCTCATTTGCAAACTCAATATCTCCATCTAGGCATGCTTTAAATTCAAGTTTTATCTTTTCAAAACTCTCTTCAGGATGATTAGAAGGAGAATGACTTTGTCAAGGCTAATTAAGGTCATGATCAAGGGGTATATAGGGCTGATGGAAAGCTTGATAATATTGATATGAAGGTTTAAAAGATTGATAAGGTGGTTGAGGAAGGGAATGAGGATAGTACTCTTGATAACAAGGCTGGTCATATTAATAGCTAGAGTCATATAGAGGGTAATTAGGGTCATTATAGGTCTGATATGAATCAATATAATATTGATCTAACTCATTAAACTAATAATAAGGATCAACATCTTATATGAATCAAAATAGGCCTGATATGGCTCATCAACTTGAGTAGAATTGAAATCCACTCTAAACTCATCCATCACACTTCATGAGAAATGAAAAATGGAAAAACTTGCTTGAAAGAATACCTGGGCTAATAAAACTAGTTGAATGAACTTGAAATCACCAGTGATGCTTATGTTCATGCCTCCAAAGGTTGGGATATTGAATAGAAATACCAATAACTCTTCAATGGATGAAATTTCTTGTCCCACCAGGCATGCCAAAACTATTATAGAATATATTTGCACCATTTAAGAGGCTATTTCAAGTCCTCTCAATTTAAGGTACACATCAAAACAATCTTAGGTTGTGGGTGACCTAATGAATGGATTAAACCTCTATATAAGGACTAATTCCCTTGATGTATCACTTAAGACCAATCACTAATATACTATCTTACAAGGAAAAGGGGAGAAAGAAACTATGAGTTAAAGGGAGGTAATACACCCAATATTATGACCACTATCATTGATTTGCATGTGCACTAAGACCTATAAGACTACACTAAACATACAGTTTTCCTAATAAGAATATATCACATCAATGATTTACAAAGAGGTAAGGTGATATGAGAGTATAATGGAATATGTTTGCTACTTCTAGCCCACATGGGACCCTTGATGACACTCTTCACAGCCTATAATAGAGAAATAAACTACAAGAAGATAAGAAGAATAGGAAAATAAAATAAGGTGAGATAAGTCTACACTTTCTTAGATAAACCAATTAGAGATTCACTATATAAATCCATAATAGGAGGTAAAACTAGTCATATTATTGATGAAAGGCATACAAAATATTAGGGTTATGCCATACTCTTATTAGAATGATCATGCCAAAATTAGGCATATATATATGAGAAAGAAGAAGAGAGAGGTGTCAAGATCCAATGATGGCTTCCCATCACTCATGAAATAAGTTAAAAACAATAAAACCTAAGAATAAATAGTCATGAATCTCTCCTCAACATGTGTGAACTTAATTTGATGATGACCTAATCAAGGTGGCATAGGAGTTTTGCCTTGCTTGATGACTCACCCTTGAGCTCTTGAAACTATCCATTGTGATTGATTAGGAAGTGAAAATTCATATTCTTAGAGTCTAAATACTTATTATTGTCTTGGAAACCTATTTAATATCCATAACCAATCATATTTACACCTATGTTCTACTATTTCATTCATAACTCTCCACTTTGCTCTCTTTGAGGCATATTCCTTTGTAGACACCAAAATAGTGTCAACTCCCCCCTTTGGTACCTTTCTAACTTCAACATGCCTAACCTATACTTTATTAATTTAAAATACTTATTTTAAATTAATAATCCCCCATAGACACCTCACCTTGGATTCCTAGCTCTTAGGCCATTTATCACCCTATGACTAATCATAATTACCTAAGACCTAATTTTAACTCTCCCACTAATTCTCACACCTATTAAACCCACCTTTGGACCATTTAAAAATGACAACCAAACTTGGTAGATGGAAGAATAGGCAAAAGGCTAAAAATAGCCTTTTTTCCCATTCTCTATCCACCGATGTCAATTAATAGTCGATCGATGTTGGCAGTATCACCGACATCAGTTGCTTAAAACTAAATTCCAACCTCAACTATGGCCCCTAAATGCAAATTCTCTTACACCTAAATCAAATTCGCTTGCTCCTGGGATCTAAATTCTCTTACTCCTTGACTCCTTACATATCAAAGGTAGGCTTTAGGATGAGGCATTAGCATTATATCATCACTCTGTAGGCTAAGAAACTCTACAAAATTCACTCCACACTAGATTGAAATGTTGCATGAGGTCTCCTACATCAGCCATAAGGTACAATCATTTAAACACCTCTAGTTCTTCATCAAGCAAGAGCTAAGTATTCTTCTACCTTTCATTTCAGTATCTTTAGAATGGATTGGTAATTAGTCAATTTTCTATTTCTAAGTACTATTGAGAACAAACTCGGCTTTCTTCCCAGAGAGGCTAAAAAACCTTCTTCTTATCCTGACCCTCATCTCACACATAACATCTACCTTTGTCCACCTTAAGACTCTATCCACTATCCTGAATCCTTGCACAACCCTTTTGAATCTCCTAGACCATTCTGTTGACCACAAGCATACCCTAAAACTTGTCCAAGGCCCATTGCCCCTACCAACATTGGCATCAAGGCCCATTGCTTGTATTGATGTTGGCAGCCTAACTGATGTCAACAACATTTACCAACTGATGACGACAGACTAACCAGCATCGGTGACTATGAGAGGTAGATTATAGGAATCAGGTATGTGTTATCTTTTTCTCTTCTTTAGTCTTTCATTATTTCTCTTTCTAGCAACACTCTTTTGTCAAATAAGTGGACTGTCATCCCTCAAGGAAGTCTTTGCACTTCTGGGACCGAGCTTTGCTTGGCACTCCACCATATATCTATCTAACATTTTTTTTGTTTAAGTCTTTCTTATCTATAGGTGTCATCCTCCATAGCCAAAGAGGAGCTCCTTCAATCATCTGGGTATGGTGCACAACTTCATTCGGGTATCATCTAACACCTGACCATTAACTTTAGTTTCTTATTTCTTCTGAATGTAACAAGCGAAAAAAAGTTAGAAACATTCTGGCACACCTGATGGGACCCTGGAGTTTTCCTTGGGTTCATTTCTTCTAAAAGGTAAAGTTTCATATAGGTGCATTAGTAAATTTTCTCTTCTTGCATCCTTCTATCTCTTTATCTCAAAAAGAAATCATAAGCACAAGTTAAAAAGAATTTCTTTCTATTTCTTCTTGTCAATCTTTCCCTGCATCTTAGAGTAGTGAAATTCATACTCTTAACCTCTTCTCAATTGTTTGCATCCAAACAAAACATTTCCATTTTGGGTTAAAAATCTATTACATTTAATTCCTTCTTGAATGCATGTTTAGCTCATCTAGTAATTAAAATGCATTATGAATAAATCGTAGTGCACATATGTTACACTACTAGACCACAAGCACATCAAATCAAACATCTAAACATACCTAAGACAAGGCCTGACTAGGATTTCATCACCTAGCAGATACCTTACCCTTCCTGGTAATCCTACTTGGACTTCACTACCAAGGGGAGAACCCACTCTATTCTCTGGCAGAGTATAAACTCTAAGGGAAGTATATATTGGCTAAGCAACCCAGCTTGTCTCTGGGCTCGCGAAGTGAGGGGAGAAAGCTCCTAGCACCAGGCCATCTATAGAACCTAATACAAATTTTGAGCACCAAAACTTAACCCAAAACCAACCTTAGACTGCCTCTTTTAGGACCCGTTCTAAAAGCCCAACTTCCCAAACACACTCTTCTGAGGCATAAGCCACCATGACTCTAAAATTTATTCTTAGGAATTAACATCTAGTGGTTACTTGACATCATCTATTTTTCTATCTGTATCTAATTTTTTGAGCTGGTGAGGTCACATTCTGAGATCTAAAAACAACTCAGACTTTCTTCTTTCTTCCAAAAACTTTTAGTTTTTTGAGTTTCTAGAAATACATAGTAACCAACATCAGTTTTTCCACTGACATCAACAACTATTTTCATCGACATCGGTTATCTGACCGACATTGGCAACTTACTTCACCGACATCAATTTTTTTACCGACGTCGGTCACTGTCAAAAATTTTCTTTCCAAAATAGCAACTTTAAAACCTGACCTTTTTGCTATTATAAATAGATTCTAGTTTTCTGAGGCTAAAACATACAATTTTTAGAACCTAAATCTATTTTTCCTTGGATGGTTTTGACACGTAGTCAAACCAAAACTCTTGTTGACCACGCAAGGCAACAACCACTCCCGCCTTCGCCTTCTATATCAAGTCTCCAAATGGAGTATAATTCATAAAATGAATGTACTCCTATCCAACCAACCCCAACTCAACATCCAATTGTTCCCAATGGGGATCAAGACTTTGAAAGGTTCCTTGACCTAAATTTCAAGGCTCTTCAGCACTATCTCATGAGAATTCAAATGCGAGATCTTTCAGGCAACCCAATTTATGGGATGCCAACTTCCTTAGTTGAAATGGAAATCATATCAACAACCTCCATAACCCAACCCATGGTCACCTAGGCCATTGCCTTGAATAACAACCCAACCATGACCAATATTCAAAGTGTGGCCTCTCCTTCTGTTTCTAGACCTACCTCCATTAGGGTTTTTGTACCCCCTCAACCACAATCAATTCAACCAAGTTCTACACCTTATCAGAACTTGATTATCTCGACTCCACACACTCTTGTGCCTATAAACATGGGAGTGACTACCTATCCTTTTACCAATGCCACCATTCAACCACCTTTGGTGGTATCTAGTCAACTTGTGCCCTCCAACTTCATGGCACAAGCCCCCTTGACCTCAACATCAGTCCCCATGATGAACTACCAATATGTTGTGCCTATACAAATGCAACCTAGTACGTCATACACGCCTCCCAATGCCTTTCAAGTACCTTACAACCTAGGGGGTACCCCACCTATCAATCCACTAGTCGATCTAATCAAGATGTTGATGGATAAGATGTCTAACCTTGAGACATCCATTTCTAGTTCAAGCAATGTTCTTTCATATAAACAAATCTACAATGAACCCATCCACCCTTCAGTGCCTATTCAACCATATCCTAACCAGTGGGAACTCCCCAAATTAACTCAATTTCAGAGTAAAGAGGACCCACAACAACATCTATGAGCATTTAGACACGCTTGTTACCTCATAGCGCATGATGATGCATTATTACTTCGCACATTCCCCATGTCACTTTTGGGGGCTGCCCTTGACTGGTATAGCTCTATTACCAGTCATTCTCTCTTTTCCTTCACTCAACTAGCCCAACTATTTCTCGACCACTTTTCAATCAACATCACTAAGAAGGTCTCCATTACAGACCTATATTCTATTAGATAATTCAATGATCAATCAATAGCTAATTCCATTGCTCGATGGAGAAGTTTAATCAACCAACTCTCCTTTTCTTTACCTCAACTTGAGCTCATTAAGCTCTTTTCACAAGCATGTGCCAAACACATCTCATCTACTTTGTAGGTCCAAACATTCTGCATATTTGAAAAAGGTTTCACCACGGCTAGGAAGCTTGAACTCTGCACAGTCGAAGAAGATAAGGTCAAATTGTGTACTAATGCAAAATCCAATGACCCTTCTTCATCCAAATCTACATCTTCTCACTCCAAGCCCAATTGAGTGGCAAATGTTGTGGTTCTTAGGCCATCATCTTCAACAATAACCAACCAATCTCAACCTTCCACTTCAGAATACATCACATGACAATTTCAACAATGATATGTGTAGCATCAATACACTCCAATAGGAGAATCATACACTTCTGTGTTGGATAAACTAGTCAAGCAGGGGGTCCTCAATCTCCCTCAAATCTGACCATCCCAATTTGACCCCTCAAAAGCTATCCCTGCATGGTACAGGGAAAAATACTTTTGTAATTATCATCGTGTCAAGGGTCATGACATAGACAATTGTAAAACCTTCAAAAACATTATTCAGGACATGTTAGACAAGGGGGATCTTGTTTTGGATAACCCAAATGTGCCAGCTAACCAAAACATGGATGTCTTTAGAAAACCATTCCCTAATCATCCCCTAGTCAAAACAACATCCAGACCATGGTCGATGACTCCCAAGAGCACAATATACGCACGGTCAACACGGTATTTCCTATCATTCCTAACCAACCTCTCCCATAGTTTGAAGAGGTTAGTCAACCTATTTGTCCACCACATGTAGAAGAGCCTTCTTCTCCTATTTTTCCACCATAGGTAGAAGATCCTTCTTCACCTATTTGTCCACCATAGGTAGAAGAGCCTTCTTCTCCTATTTGTCCACCACAAGTAGAAGAGCCTTCTTCTCTTATTTGTCCTCCACAGATGGAGGATAGTCATCCATCCAACCCCCTTTCATATGTAGGAGAGTCTACTTTGATTTCTCCCATATTGGAAGATGCCTTGACAACACCAATGCTAGCTGCCTCGCCCTCATCCTTCTTATCAACAATGGGGGATCATACTTTTCCTGCTCCTCGACCACACGTAGAGGCCATGACCATTTCTATGCTCTATCCAACTGAAGAGCCAAAATCTCTAATCCCTTCTCCACCAAGAGAATAAATTATCACCTCACCCAAACCCTCACAGGTGTCCATTATGCTAAAATAGATTAAATCTCTCAGCATTTTCCCTATATCAAACCTCACTTACCCACAAGTGAAGGTAGATTTGAACCTCACCACACTGCACAATAGTAGTCCTCACACTAAACTAAAGAAGGCTACTAAACCACGTCGGAGAACTCCTCCACCTTCATCATTGCCCTCTATTTTTGGCCCACACCCATCCACCTTAATAGGAGTGCTTCCTACTCCAACACATAACAACAAAAAATTGCCTCCATTACTCTTTCAACCCATCAAAAACATACTTCTTCCAACAAATTAGACACATCTACCATCTACACATATGACCACACCACCAACTAAAAAGGTGATACGACCAACTTCTCCTACAACTCCTAAATAGAAGTTGCCAACACCTACTGCAACAAAGAATGCAGGCCCATTAAGGGGGTTTATGCTTAGATGTTATGTCAATTGTTGCAGTCTTCAAGCATCACTCTCCCACCAATTAAACCATACCAAACGCTCATACCAAAACCATCTTGGTTTGATGACATTAAAATCTGTGCGTACCATCGCACACTTGGGCATGACACTGAGTGTTGCTATGCTCTTAAGGTTGTCATTCGTCAACACCTAAAAAAAGGCACCCTTCTCATTAAGTACCCCTTTGACAAACTACTAACATCATCCCATGCCTCTCACACCTCTTCACCTTCACACTCATCAACTCTTAGATCAAAACCATCTTGGTTTGATGACACTAAATTTTGTGCGTATCATCACACACCTGAACATGACACTGAGCATTGTTGCACTCTTAAGGTTGTCATTCATCAACACTTGAAAAAGGACACCCCTTTAGTCAAGGATCCTCTTGACCAACCTTTCAACAAACCATCGACACCATCCCATGCCTCTCAAACATCCTCACCTAAATTGGGATCCCCATATAAGACCATGGTCCCTCTACCACTTTCCTCCCTTTTATTCAAAATTAACACTATCAATGTGGGCACCAAGTCACAAACCATGAAGGATAAAGGAAAAGAGAAGGTTTCTCTCCCTTGGACATATCCTTTCATCAAGCCCTCTCAACCACCACAACCCAAGATTTCAATCTTAGGCACATCTCAATCAACATCTTTGAAGCCAATTCATGGCCCCATGGTGAAACAACTTCACCAAACTCTTGTGGAGACATCTTTGTATGACCTCATTCAAATCTCTCCACAACATCATCAAAACTTGATCAAAGCCTTACAAGCAGTGAAGGTCTAACCTAGAGACCCCCAACCACTAACCACTTTGATTAAATCATTACCAACCATTGCCTCCATCACCATCCCTAATTCTAGAATTCCAAACTCTAACCTGGAAGATCAGGATCCCACCCTCTCAAACTAATCCTATCAAGAAAAAGCTTCACAAGATGCATCCTCACATCGCACTCCTTGTCAAAGAAAAGCTTCATCATCTTCTCTCCATCTCATTTATCCAACCCACTGATTATCTGTAATGGGTATCAAACATTGTCCCTATCACAAAAACAACTGGGGGAATTCAACTTTATACTGACTATCACAACATCGACCAAAAATCTACCAACCAAGCATCGACCAACATGTGACCAATATGGAAAGAAGAAAATGGGGCAAGTTTTCTCCTAATTGACATGGACCTTACATAATAACGCATGGATCAGGCACTTATCATCTGTCTTCTTTCAGAAGTTGACCAGAACTTGAGCCCCTTTATGCCTTACATCCTCGACCATTCTATTGTTAGTCAAGTAATCATTCACTTGATGTTTAACTTGAGCTTATCCCTTGAGCAACCTCCATCAATCCTATTCCCTTCAACCCTTTTTCCCTACATTAGTCAACCCTTTTGTCAAGCATGAATGCTTTGTCCTAATAAAAGGGAAACCCCCTAAACTCTATAGTCAAGTCCATGACCAAAAGTTTAGACAAAAAATAAAACTGGGATGCCTATTCAAAGGTCATAAAACTATAAATGTAGACTACTCCTTTGAAGGATAGCTGCATAATTGTTGTAATTAATAGACTGCTCACTTGAAGGATAGCTATTCAAAGACATTCAACCATATAAAGCAAAATATAGACCAATCCCTCGAAGGATGGCTATGCCCAAATCTTGCTACAAACAACACTCTCTCAGAAGCTTCCCACATCGATCAACTTCACATATGACCACAAAATAAAACAACATCCCCACATAGACTTCCCACATCGATCAGTCTACTAAAAAAATTAAGTCATGAACTTTCCTATAGTCATTTTTAGGGTCACCTATAAAAGGGGAAAATTTATCCTTGCTAAAAAGGGTTACACTATCCTCATACCTCACATAATCAAACCTATTACCCTGACATACCCAAGGGATTTTGAGTTCACTTAACATCAAGTGATTTGAATACTTCTCTAACACAAACAATGGTCAATGACGTAATGCATGAATGGGGATTTTGTTTGCAACAACCCTATCTATGCTACCATTATGGTCTTTGCCAATGAAAGAGTAACGCGCCTTTCACTTCTTATACACCTTGGTCACATACAATCAAACTTGACCAAACCAAACCAAAACATATTCAGACCACTAACATATCATACCCCATTCACACTAGTTTCTATGGAAACCAATACACATGGAAACTATCAACCAAACAAAATTTATGTCAAGCATACACCATCACCAATATGGAACTTGCTGAAGCATAAACATACTCATTTCATCTTTAGCATACACCATCACAAATATGGAAAATTGCTAGGGATGAAAACCCATACAACCAATGTTACAAAATACACCATCACCTCATATGGAAAAGGATGTAACATCATCTTACACTCACACAACCAATGTTACAGAATACACCATCACATAATATGGAAAAGGATGTAATATCATCATACCCCTCATCATTTCAAGCATGTACCATCAGACATATGGGAAGTGCTAAACCATTAACATGACCAAACCAACTATCAAACTCTTTGACTCCTTCCTCCCTTTTGGGGAGAACTACATTGGCCTAAGGCCCTTAAAATAGGGGCTATGTAGGCAACACTCAGTTGACATGGGGTCTTCTAAGGTTAGCTCAACCATCCATTTGCCCATTCGTCTCCCTAATGACATTGGCCATTCGTTTGTTCATCTACCTGATGGATAAACCATTTCACCTTTAACCATGACTTAGCCTAGTCAAACCCAATCCATAATCGACTCTCTTCTTCCCTTTTGGGGGAACTACATTGGCTTGAGGCCCTTCCAACAAGGGCTATGTAGGCAGCACTCAGTTGACATGGGGTCCTCTAAGGTTAGCTCAACCATTCCTTCTGCCATCCATCTAATGGACCAACTATCTCTACCAACCCAAAATCATGACCAAACAACCAGCCCTGACACTATAGAAGTCACCTTAGATTTCTCATGGGGCACATTGGAGATCACATACATCTCCCCATCTACAAAAAACTACACTTGAGATGACTTATATCTTAGCCTGACTCGACCAATGACCTTAGAGATCACAGCTATCTCCTCAGACCAAGACCACTTTTGAGACAACTATGCCTTGGTTGTTTTGATTGCATATGCTACCTCACAAATAGTTAGCAAATTGTGCACAACCCACATTATGACCCTCACACCTATTGACGGATTGCACTCTAGTTGATCCTCAATATTTGTGACATTTTTGTGTTTTTCAGGAGCACTTCCTGAGCCTGGGATACTTGGACCATGACGACCATTGGAGCTACAGCTTTGATCATTTAATCCAATCAGCTACAACTAAATGTTGGGGCCCGGTTATTTCAATTTTAGCACTCCTCAACCTTTGACTATGACAATTTGACCTACCTATCACATGAAGTGGTATGCATGCAATCTTAACTTTTGCAGCGTTCACACTCAACCTTCACCATACCGATCCACTATCTATCAAATTAGCACTTGATATCAGGTTACCTTCCCTTGACTCCCACTTTGAGGGGGAATACCTCATCCCACATCTGGGATAACCAACTCCTATTTTTGTCTTGCAGTTCATCAGAACAACCAATAAGACAAAAATGACCTTATCCCATACCTGGAGTAACTTACTCCTATTTTTGTCTTGCAGTTCATCAAGAACAACCAACAAGACAAAAAGGGGCAAATGTAGACACCAAAATAGTGTCAAACCCCCCTTGGTCCCTTCCTAACTTCAACATGCCTAATCTATACTTTATTAATTTAAAATACTTATTTTAAATTAATAATCCCCCCTAAACACCTCACCTTGGATTCCTAGCTCTTAGGCCATTAATCACCCTATGACTAATCATAATTACCTAAGACTTAATTTTAACTCTCCCACTAATTCTCATGCCTATTAAATCCACCTTTGGACTGTTTAACAATGAAAATCAAACTTGGCAGATGGAAGAATGGGTAAAAGGCTAAAAATAGCCTTTTTCCCATTCTCTATCCACCAACATTGGTTAACAGTCGACCGACGCTGGTGGTATCACTGATGTCGATTGCTTAGAACTAAATTTTGACCTCGACTGCGGCCCCTGAATGCAAATTCTCTTACACCTAAATTGAATTCACTTGCTCCCAAGACCTGAACTCTCTTCCTCCTCGACTCCTTACATATCAAAGGTAGGCTTTAGGATGAGGCATCAAAATTCTATCATCACTCTCCAGGCTAATAAAGTCTATATAATTCACTCCACACTAGATTGAAACATTGCATGAGGTCTCCTACATCAGCCATAAGGTACAAGTGTTCAAACACCTCTAGTTCTTCATCAAGAAAGAGCTAAGTATTCTTCTGCCTTTCATTTCAGTATCTTTAGAATGGATTGGTAATTAGTCAATTTGCTATTTCTAAGTACTATTGAGACCAAACCTGACTTTCTTCTCGGAGAGGCTGAAAAGCCTTCTTCTTATCCTAACCCTAATCTCACACATAACATCTACCTTTGTCCACCTTAAGACTTTGTCCACTATCCTGCATCCCTGCACAACCCTTTTAGATCTCTCAGACCATTCTTTTGACCATAGGCATACCCTAAAAATCATCTAAGGCCCATTTCCCCTATCGACATTGGCATCAAGGCCCATTGCCCCTACCGATGTCAGCAGCCTAACCGATGTCGGCAACATTTACCAATTGACGATGGTAGACTAACTGGTGTCAGTGACTATGAGAGGTAGACTTCAGGAATTAGGTATGCGTTATCTATTTCTCTTCTTTAGTCTTTCATTATTTCTCTTTCTAGTAACACTCTTTTGTCAAATAAGTGGATTGTCATCCCTCAAGGAAGTCTTTGCACTTCTGGGACCGAGCTTTGTTTGGCAGTCCACCATATATCTATCTAACATTTTTTTTGTTTAAGTCTTTCTTATCTACAGGTGTCATCCTCCATATCCAAAAAGGAACTCCTTCAATCATTTGGATATGGTGCACAACTTCATCTAGGTATCATCTAACCCCTGACCATTAACTGTAGTTTCTTATTTCTTCTGAATGTAATAAGCAAAATGAGTTAGAAACACTTATAGCCCTATTTTGACATAAATCTACTATATTTTAATAATAAAAAAACTTCAAGTAATAATAAATTCATATTTGGGTGCCCTTTATCCCATTTTAGTTTCACCCAAAATTTCATGATTTAACTCCCAAGGTAGGCCTACTAACCCAACACCCATCTTTCATAATTAAACCTAAAACAAGCTTATAATATTGAGACCATAAAATACCATATAAAATTGATATGAAGCCACAAAAATCATGTAGGTCACATTAATTAAGTTCATATGGAAAATTTTCATGTAATTCCAAGGCCTAGAACTTGAGTTATGCATAATGTAATTTTTAAATCCCTAGGTTGGAAAGACATAAGCATGAGTAGGTCAGGAGCAAAGAAAAAGGCATAGAGATAGTTTTAGGACAATTAAAACCAAAAAAATACCTATGTGAGGTGCACTCAAACTTTACTTAGATCCTCAAATATTTTTTTTCCTTGATCAATTTTTAAAACTTTCTAACATGTCAATTTTTAAAAATTATGTGTGCATTTTTAGGACTATCAAGTAGGTTATGAGTTTGTTTGTATTTTTAATCAACATATAAACACAAACAAACACCCTCCAAGGCTTATCATTAATCCTTCACACCTTAATTGTTCATCCAAAATCTAAACTCAATACCAATCTTGCATACTCTCTTCAATTCTTGAAAGCAAACTTGTATCTTCTTATCAGGACTGTAGGTCTCTAATAGGACTAAAGTTTTATTTCTTGTATCCTCACCCTCTAATTATATTTATTCAATTTTTACATTTATTACAATGTATTATATCTATTTATGACTTTATTAATTCTCCTAATATGCTCAAGTTACCTTAAATCCTCACTTGATCACAACACAGTCATGCTTCCAAAATATTGCATAGTCTATTTGGTAAGGTGTCTATTCTTTGTATGATCCCATCATTTTGGTATGGTGGTTTGAACTGAGAGGTTGGAGAGATATTTTTTCTTCTTAGGAATAGTGATATGAGGTCTTTATATAGATTTCAATGATATTTCTCATTCATATTCCTTTTTTCAATCCCAAACTGTAATCTAAATGTCTTGAGTCTAGCCATCACTAAGTTGCTTGTGTATTGTTGAGTTTACCACTATTCTATTATGAGGGATCATGAAAGCTTGATAAAAAAATATTGGAATCCTTTCTAGGATATATGGATCATATAACATCATGAGAAACCAATATTTCATTGGTTTCTTGAGACTCCACATTCACATGAATCCTCTCTCTAGGCTCTATAAGCTTATTATCCTTTCTTCGATATTTTTTGACCAATAAAATCTTATTTATTTCCTTAATTAAATATATTAACATTCCTAACCCTTACCCTTGTCTCTCAAACATATTATGAGGATTTTAAAACTCATATTACATCACAAACCTTGGCTCCTCATGCCTGCCATGTAGGCATACCTGTAGGTGGATATTCTAAGCCCAAAACTCATTCTACCCCTACCTTTGAATGATATTGAGAATATTATGAGATATTTGTTTGATGGATCTATGAATATTTCATATACTTGACAATAATTCTCCAAACTTCACTTGAGGTGTATGATCTTCTTCATCTGACTTTTTCATGCTTCTAAGATTGTACCTCTCACATGTTAACTTAGCACAAGGAGGTCACTTGGAGGTACATATGAGATTGAGAAGACTACTAAAATTATTATGAGGTTTTTAGAGACTAATTGAAGACCACTAGAGGTAAGAAACATTTAAATCCAAAAAAACCCTGCCTACCATTTTCCATAATCAATAAACACAACCCTTTTCTTGACATTTCAGTGTTCACACATGCCAAATGAATGTTGAGAATGATGTAGGAAGACCAATAGGATCTTTAAATACCTCAAATATTCATTTATTATGATCAATGAGCTCCAAAATTCCATGAAACTAACTGAAATCAAGCTAGTAAGGTTTTGGAACACTTTTCTTCTTAGCGATGGTTCATAGAATTTAGCCCCTAAAATCCTCAACCAATGCATGAAATTTTAAGGGCATATGGGCCCCTATCTTCCCCTAATATCATTTCATCCAACTTGTTTTATCCTTCATGAACCAATGTCAAGAAATGAGTTCTCTCAAGCTTGTAAAGGACTCAAAGAAGCGCTTGAGAGGTTCTCTGCTTGTTTTCACTCTTTTAAACCCTATGAAATCTTGATTTGACTCTGAGGATAATGGAGATATATCCCAAGAAGCTTATAGGCTATGACCAGCTTGAAATTTTTCAAAGAACCCTTCTCTTGACCTTTTTTAGACTACATCTTTTTCTTCTAAGAGCCTTCTTGGATTGATCTTCTATTATAGCTTGTTCCATAGGATAAATGAAAGTATCCCATTCTAGTACAACAAGGAAGAAATGTACCAAAACCTCTTGTATAACTTACTCTTACCATTCAATTTGCATCATGTTATATTTGAGGGTTTCAAATAGTGAATAAAGGTTTATATATGTTATAAATGTATGTTTTCCCACCTTTTGAAGCTTTTACAATCCCAAAAGAGTATGACATCATCCCTAAAGAATGTTATATGGCTTCAAATGACCTTATTAATATATAGATGACTCTCACACTTGATTCTCTTTAGCAAAGTTATCATCTCTCATCTTCGTTTTTAATCAAATATGACTTGAACTTTTGATAAATACCTTAATATCTCTAAACTTTCCTTAACCTCTCTAAAACATGGGATTGCAATTCTTTTTTTCTCATGGATTTGCCTACTCATGCACTTGCTCACTATGGTCATCAATCCATCTTGATGAGTTATCATGTCACTCATGTCATGACCTAGACCAAACATAACTTAGACTTGAAAAAGAACCTTAACATTGTCAAAATTACCTTAAACAATGATAAGTGTTTCATGGGAGGAATGAGACCATGGAGATAACTATGAAACTATGGGTCATGACTATTGGACATGGACTAGATCTCTAACACCTTGGCATAACCAAAGTACTCATGAATAATACATCACCTAATGACAAAGCATGACATCAAAACTAGGGATTACTAGAGCCTCTTAACAAAGTTAAAAGGACAAGGACCAAGTTTTGAATTAGACTCACCTATGGTAGCTAATTTTGGCTAACACATAGAGGTTAATATTTGAAAACGTTTTCATTGTAAATTAAGAAGTTAATGGTGGATATTGGAATAGATAACTTACCAATGGTTATATAAGTTCCTATGTGTGTGAGTAGTGCATATGGTAGAAGGTGAAGAAGGCATGGTGTCTATAAAGTATTAAGGAAATAAAACTCAACATTGAAGGACTAGGTGATTCTAAGCTCCAAAGGTGAAAATATGATGAATCTTAGTGAAAGGTGATGTTTAAAAAGGACCCTATGAAAATTTGAGAGTCTAACTCAAGAGATGCTACAAGGACTCACATATAATGAGAATGGCATCAAGAAGACTCTCACATAGAGGATATGTGAATTGTTGATAAACACACATTAGTGAGTCAAATCAAACTTTATAAATAGAAGTTAAAGTTTTTATATAATCATAAGACATACTAGAAGATACTACCATGGATATGCATGATTACCCTCTATCTAAAGATGTTTAATAGTTTTAACTATAACCATGGAAATAAACCAAGATACTATTTATCTCTCATGTATAAGATATTTTATAGCATAATAAGTGGAAATAAGTTTATATAATAAATCATTCTTTACCAACCAATAATACTAGTGATTGTGTGACCCACACAAACTTTGGTCCTGATGATTTTTGGCATGCCACCATAGGAGGGGTTTCATCCCTTCATAATAATAGTATGACACAAGGTGTAAATGGTAGGATTTGGAGGACTGGTGATAGACCAATTATCCATTTAAGAGACATGAGGATTTGTATTATAAATTTTTGCATAAAATTAGTAGAGTTACATCCTTGGTCAAAGGAATGGGAGGAACCCCTAAAGGAGGTCATAATTTGAGTGTGCCTTTGTTTGTTTTACTAGTATAACATGTGCTCATACCTACTCCTTATGTATTCTATGAAATGTCCTTGATATTACCTGACTATATTGGAGTAGATAATTCCATGGAGCATGTTCACAAATATGAACTCATATACCTCATAAAAAGAGTTATGTTGTTAGAATGTAAGGCAAACTAGTTTTCCAAAACTTTGTTGGATCACACCCAAACCTAGTCTTAGAAGCTTGATCCAAAGTAGGACATTTTGTATTATAACCTTCTAAAGGAAACGTTATTAAACAAATTTGACTTTCCTAAATTTTAATAGTATAGTATTGCTATGCTAAAATAGATAAATCAAGACTTGACAAAGAGCATTCACAAGTATGACATTATATTTAAAACTCTACTATCCAAACTCTACTTTGATATTCATCTAGTATATCACATGTAATGGTTTGTAAGAGGGTTCACTTGCACCATTATGAATTTCCCTCTCTATGAAAATGTTAATTTAACCTCAAGAGGCCTTGGAAATGGCATTGAGATTTGAATCTATTGGAGGCATACATACAAGAGATAACACATTCATGAAGGCATAGACCACCTCAATAGATTATCATATATAGAAGCTAATGGCTAATAGTTACCATGACACTAAGATTGGTTTATGGTGCACAAACTCTAAGGTCAAAAGGAACAATAAGAATAATTTCCCTAGAAAAATGTGAGGACCATGCTACTCTTTTGTGAAATTTATTGAGAGGGTCATGGTGTGTGAGATTATCCATTTATTCAATATGTAATCCAATAAAATATCTCCCTATACTAAATATTTATGGTTCCTTGATTCACAACACCAAGAAGTTTATGGTGATTGATTATATCCATGAGGTAAGAGACTGAGGTGCATGATAGTCTAAAATATGCCCCTTTAATCAAAATTATGGTGGGTATGAGCAACCATAATGATATAAAGGTTGTGGAGGATGGGGAGGTGTAAGTTTACCCCACACACTTTTTATAAGTTCAAGTCACCAAACCACTACTAGCAGGACTACCCAAAGTATCCCACTTGAATGATATTGCTAAGGTGACTATAAGGTCTAAGAGTTTTTGGATTTATATGCCAAGATAACACATAATGAAAGTCTTGATAAGGGCATCGACATGATTGTGATTGAGCTTAAATTATATAAATGAGTATTTAGCTCAAAAAATAAGAATAATATCAACCCCAAGGTGTAAATATGAGATGAAGAGGTTTGAAGATAAATTAATGCAACCAAAAATATCTCCCACTAAGAAGGCCATAACAGGATATGAGCTAAAGATATCTAAAGATAAAGTGATGCACCTAGAGCCAATATGTCATCTTATCTAGATAACTCACACCAAAAGGAGGTATTGTGCAAATCCATGAATGTCATACAAAATCTATAAGGTGAGCTTAAACATGCCTAAGACTTGGAAAAAAGGGTAAGGTAGGAACCCCAACCTGAAGCATGTGAGCAAGGAAGTTATCTCACAAACATAATATCTTTCCTTTCCTTTGAAGGAATAATCCCAATTTTATAAAATATTTTGGCTATCTATGTAAGAAGACAACCCAATACAATACCTACACCAGATATAGGATGAGGGAATGAAGTAAGACTAGCCCAAAATGCAAGCTATGATTAAGAACTTGTCATTGATGTAGAGATCAATGGATATTCAATATGTGACATTCTAGTAGACACATGCATTGAATTAAATATTCTTATAGGGGATGTTTGGTGTAAGATAGACAACTTACCTTACAACCCTCATTGCATGTTTTGTTCATGAAAATTAAATCCCAAGCTTATCCCATGGGAATTTTACCCAATGCTAGTATTGAGATAATGGGCACAAAGTTTAAAGAATAATTTTAATTGATCAAACTTGTCAAGGTTGGAAACTACACATATTTTCTATATATACCCTAGTGTTATGCCAATAATTCATACATGCATTTCAATAAGTGCTACATGATATTTGAGAATGGAAAATATCACGAGGTGATTCTATTTCCAAATGATCAATCCCTCTCCCTTATTGAGAGTGTGTATTTTGAGGACAAAATTAAAAACATATATAATTCTATGGCACAAGGAGTGGAGAAATTGGAATCAATTAAGGTAGTGTATTGATTTGGGAAGAAGTATAGTCCACTTATGATACCACAATAATTTTCTATGACTGATGGGTGAAAAAATATTGTGATATAATTTGAAGTAAATGTGCTGTGGTGTGAATATGACCCCAGTCTTCATATGCACAGAAAGCCTTATGTGCTACCCTAAATCATGTTTCAATTGGAAATTATATATGGATGTTGCATACACCCACCACATCCAAGGTTAAGAGAGTATTCTTTATTAGCATGGGAAAGATTTTTGTGTTTCTCTAGTATGATGGCTCTATAAGTGTTACCCCATTTTTACATGACTTAGGGGCATGTATCCCCCAAGAGATAGAATATTTGAGTGTTTTAGTATACACCCTAAAGAGCATTGATGTACACTAGTGGGCTACTTATAATCCAAGTCTTCGTACTTGGACATAATCTAAGAATGTCATATGATCCAAGTTTGAGCATAGCAATGACTATACATGGTTACACACCTATAATGGTGACTTTGATCCATGTAAGCATATTCATGAGTGTGAATAAAAGTGGAAAAGGTGCACACCTTGCTTCCCAATAGAGATATGGGTTCATGATTTATATATAAAGATGAATACTTTGGATTTCACATGGTATGTTTTAAATGAGATACAACAAGAGACTAGTGATTGGATAAATCTAAAGGAGAGATTTATCCACACCTTTTCTTTTAGCCCATCTAATTTGGAACTATTCACATCCATACAATGCATTTATTTTATCATCTTGGAAGACCAAGTTATAATGGAAGAATGAGTTAGATATATGTATAACAATAATGTACTCACCTTGCCTAGTTTATTTAATGACTCTTAGGTAAACAATGCTTATAATGAAGATGATGAAGTAATATAGATGTCATGGAATTGGAAATTCATGGTTGCAAAGTAGAAGCTTGTCTGTAAGGTGGAGGAAAAGCCCCTAGAAAGTGACCCTATCCACCTACAAGTTGAAACTTCTCAAGTATAATGAGAAGTATTAGATGCATAGGTTGATTGACAAAAGTTCTACCATGATCCCCTAAAGATAATTAAGGTAAACATTGACATATAAAAATAACCCAATATGGTCACCATTGGGGATTAGTGGTCTAATTTATAACTAGCACACATCATAGAGCTACTTCAAGAATTACAAGACCTTTACCTAAGAAGATACAAAGAAATGAAGGGACTACATCTTTCTTTATTAAAAATGAACATCACCTTAGATTATGGTATGAGACACATGAATAAGTGGCCATACTAGATGAACCTAAACCTATGCGCCAAGGTGAAGGTAGAGATTAATAACATTTTTTTTAGGTGTGATATATCTAATAGAGTAGTATAAATGGGTGATCCCCATGGTTATAATCATTAATAAATATGGACACATCTACATATGTGTCAAGTATAAACTCCTTAGTACGATGTGTCACAAACCCCTTTCCCACCATCTTCACTAAGTAAATTATTAGAGTAGCAGGTTATGAGGCTTATACTTTCACTGATGGATTTATAGGCTATTAACAAGTGTAGTTTGAGGAGGTGGACAAGCCTAAAACCACCTTCATAACTAAATGGGGTTAATTTAACCATAACATCATGTCCTCTATCCTAAATAATGTGCCTATTATTTTCTTGTACATTATAATAAAAGCCTTAAAATACTTTGCTCATCGATTCCTTCAGGTATATTTGGATACTAGATGGCCTATGATTGGGTAAAGGATAACTATGATAATCTACAACTCATTTTCAAGAAATGTCGCCAACTTCAAATATTTATCAACTTGAATAAATGAATATTTATGACACCCTTTCTCATACTACTTAACCACGTGATTTGTAAATATGACCTTCTTGTCAACCCTACTAAAATGGCCATCATTCTTCAATTAGAGGCATCTACCATTCAGTGGGAAGTGTGTGTATTCTTATGGCATACCAACTACTATAAAAATCTCATTCATCACTATTCCAAGATCATCGTACTACTAGAAGATAACCTATGCAAAAATGATCCATTCATATGGGGTGAGATGGAAGAGGAGGCATTCAAGATATTGAAGAATAAACTTGTGAGTGTTTTTATCCTCTAATATATTTAGTGGAGTATGTTATTTCATGTGTACATAAACAATTTAGGCATAGATATTAGTTTCATTCTATCTCAATGGGTGAGAATAGGATCGACCATCCTATCTACTTCATGAGAGAAGCTCATGCCTATTGATCAAAATTACACCACTACTATATACGAGGACCTTGAAATTATTATGCACTCTATAAGTTTTGACAATAATTTTTATCCACCCCTTTTATGTTATTCATAGATCATGAATCCTTGAAGTACTTGGTGAACAAGTCAAATCTCCATGGACACATCTATCAATAGATCATCTTATTTCAAGAGTTATAGTTTTGAGTGGTTGTGAAGTTAGGAAAGCAAATTTTGGGTTCATACCACTTATCACTTATCAACTATGGGGAGGATGTGTGTCATATTGAGGATGATATGTCAAATTATTAGTTGTATAAGTGAAATACATATTATATAACCTATTCAATATTTTTTCATTCCTCACCTCTGACATCACACCTAAAAATTTCTCCACTAAATAAAAAAGCAACTAGCTATTTGTGTTACCCCTTATCAACTTTTTGGTGAAGGGATATACAAATTGGGGTGAAATAAAGTCTTGTGTAGGTGTGTTATAGAACATAAGTGCATGAATGTGCTATATGAGGGGAACAAAGGCATAGTTGGTGGCCATTTCATTGGGGAAGCCACTGCCCACAAGATCTTGTTATCTATATTTTGGTGGCCTACATTATTTAAGGATGTAAAGGTGTATGCACAAAAATGTAACATGTGTCAAAGGACCTGGAAGTCAAGTCATAGAGATGAAATGTCCTTGATTTTAATTCTAAAAAAACACCATTTAAAAAATGGTCCATAATTATTTTGGGCCCTATCTCCCCAATTTCACGTAGGAATAAAATGCAATACATTATCATAGAAAATGACTATTTCATTAGTTGGGTCAAAGTCATGCCAACCAAAAAATATATTGTAACTACAGTGGCACACTTCCTATGAGAAAACATAATTAATCAAATATGGATGCCCTCTAATATTCATAATTGACCAAGGCACTCACTTCATAAATGATATAATGCACATTTTATTATCTGAGCTCATGATCATGCACCATAAAAATAACCATGTCATCCATAGGAGAATCATATGGTGGAAGCATTTAACAAGCTATTGGTAAATTATCTCAATAATATCTATGACATTTGGCACATGGATTGGGATTACCATGTTTCAATGGCTTTATAGGCCTACCAAACCACTTACAAACACTTGAATAAGTCCATAATATTTCAACTAGTGTTTGGGTTATATGTTGTATTACCAATGGAGTTCCTAGATCCATCCCTATGCATTTCTCAAGTGGGTGGCTTAGATAATGGTGAATCACTATATGTGTAGTTGAAATACCTTATCTAATTTTATGAGAGGTGTTTGATTTCTTGATAGAGTCAAACTATGGAAAAACCTAATAAAATGCTTCACATGACTAGTACATAAAGGGAAAGATATTGGTAAAACGTTCCCATGTTCTTCTCTATGACTTGAAGTATCTGAAGCATGCAAAGAAACTTTAAATCTATTGGCTAGGGCCTTACATCATCTATGACATTTTGGGAACTAACATGTGTAAATGTTACATTGTGGATGGTGAAAAACTCTCAAACTATAGCATGTTTAGTATGCTTGAGCCATGATTTAATTAGGATTGTGAAATTTGCTTTCTATAATGTGTTTGGTAGGTTAGATTAGGGTAGGTTGGTTTTATGCATATTAGTTATGTTCCATCATTTTTGATAATGCATTCCACCTCATAAGACCATTCAAACGAGTCAAGTGAGGGATTTATTTTGGAATCCTTATGCCAAACATCTAATTTCTAGGGTGAGTGTTGTCACACAATTTTTTAATATCATCTCTCTCAATTGAATATAAACTTAATAGGGAAAGATACCTTGAAAGATGCACAATTCTAATAATTTTAAATATTTATTGGTACCTTGGTAACCATTGTAATGGTGGATATAAATAATTTGTGAGTTTGATGTTTTTTTACTCAAACACATGTTCACACAATTGATCATTATTCAAATGCACATTGGTACTTGTGTTGGAGGACCAAATGTAGGATTTATCATGGGGTAGGGGATATAAAGTGATGAATAAAATGACAAGTTTAAAATAAGTGTGATATGGGATGTGAAGAGTGAGAAGGATAAACACAAAGTTGAGGTTGATACGATAAAAAGAAACTATGGGGCAAGGAAGCACACAAGAGGAAGGGAAACACATTACCTAAGAACATGGAAGAGGAAAGTGTAGATGATGAAGATCCCACAAAAATTGATAATTTCTAAGAATGAAATCACTCCAAAAGTTAATTTTTTTTAAAATATTATGGTTAATAACTATCATGAAATAGTATTTAATTCAAAAGCAACAATATTAAATAATTCAAACATGAGAATATGAAATATTGTTGCATATATGACCAGCTCCTTGAAATCAAGTTTTGAGAAACATGTCAATCACTATAAAAGAAGAGGTACATGTCATTTTTACCACTTTGTTATAATAATATATTGAGTGACCCCACATGCTTGATCAAATAAGAACAATGAAAACACTTACACATTTGATCTAAGAATGACTACAAAACTCCATTTCAAGGAATATAAAGAAGACCCTTATGAAATTATGACTCAAATACATAAGGATTTGAGGCATCTGAGTGGATAAATAGAAGGAATCCATTAATTTTTAGGATGTAAAATCTTAAATCTGCCATTACTAAGTAGGGAAACTCAAATCCAAACCCATAACATGAAATCTAAAGTAGATCAGGTGTTATCTAAAATTTGAGTGTATGGCCAAGTAAGGAAGGGTGAACTAGAGAGGCTTTAGGATGATTATGAGAAAAAAAACTAAGGCATCAAAGAATAAACCCTTCATAATTGATGTAATTTCATGTCTCATAATAGCCATTATAAAAGAAAAAGAAACAGTAATCAATGCATAGTTTGAGGGACCATCAACCATCTTCAGAGGAGTAGTGGAGGAAGGAGTCATTGGAGCATCAAATGCACAAGTAGTAGAATTCCATACTAGCTTCAAAGAGTCAAAAGAGATAAATAAAAGGAAAAGTGTTCCTAATGGAAATAAAAATAAATATATGATAGTCACCCCATAGAAAAAAGTAGACCAAGACCGAGAAAGATGAGTTTTGGAGAAATTTAGTACCCTAAGGGTGTGTCATGTGTAGAATAATGTAATTAAAAATTATAAAAGTGAAAGGTGGAGGACTAAAACCATCATGGAGTAGGAAAAGAGGCCAATTTGTGAAATTACTACATGGTCATCACCAGAAAAAAGACTCTTGAGGATAATGCCATTTTTTATGACTTCATTAAACATCAACTAGATAGGATTAGGATTCTCCAACTTTATGAGCTCCCTTACTTTGATAAGGATAAAGAGCTTACTCACTTTTTTATCGCATGCATCTATGAGGATAGATTCTACCTCTCTAGATCAAGACTGAATATCATGTTGATGTGGGTTTTATGCACACCTCAGAGAAGTTTTAAATAAGGTAACCTCTAACATTTTAGGATCTCTATGGAACTAGGTTCCAATCTAGGGCATGAGTTATAGGGATGTGGTTAAAATAAAAATGTGATGGAATATTAGGTTGAGCCTATGGTTGTTTAACTATGTTTATGGGTGGATGCATGGATTATAATAAAAAAAAGGTAAATCATGAGGCAATTTGGATGGGTAGAATATAAATCCATGGTGGGAAAATCTTTAAAAAACTCAAAAAAGAAGGAAGGGTAAATCAAAAAATAATATTCAATGTCTTTAAAATGGATTCTCTTGTTTTCTCTTTAGTGTACAAGTATCTTAATAACTAGTGTTTATTGTTTGAAACTTTTGCACACTCATGAACAAACATAGTTAGAATTTTGGGATTAACAGATATAAGATGCTTAATGGTTTCAACTGAAGTTTGATATTCTTTAGGATGTTGTTACACACCTTTGGAAAAGAGATTATAGCTAAAACCAAGAAGTTATATAGGGAAGTTATGGCTCACACCTAGAAGACTATATCCAAGGAGATACCTCTACACACATTGGATTATAAATTTAACTTGTATTAACTGCTTAAATCAATGAAATCTATCAATATTCAATAGCTATTACACATATAAGACTAATATTCATTAATAAAATAGTTAGATTCATTTGTATCATTGGTACACATTATAATTATTGAATCAATATAAACAAATAAACTTCAAATTAATTAACACAGAGAGGGAAGAAGAAAGAACAAACATAGTTTCATGACAATCAATTTCTTGATTTCTTCCTATATATTCATTCAAAACTTAGACCCTTTTAAAAGAGGGTTATACATATATATAAATATTTTATGGAAGGGGTCACCTCATCCTCCAAGTTTAAAACACTTCATTTAAACCTTAATAAACTATAAGATAAGTCTTAGTTGCATGTTGATAAATCATAGATATCTCAATCATGCAACATGTGCATGCTGAAAAAATAATTTAGTTGATTATAAAATAAATGAAACTAGATCTTAACTATTTAGTTATAACCATTACATGCAAAAATTGTAAAAAATTAGCCTTCATGCTAAATTGTCTCTTTATTAATGTGTCTCAAAATTATCATCAGAACTATAGTTGTGCTTGTACTTGATGATGCAATAACTAGAGATGTAATCAAAGATGCACTAGTTTATTGAGCTAAAGTTACCATGGGAATTTTAGTATGAGGTGATGTTTATGTGGTTGTAGTTGTTGGTGCAGTAGGTGGAGTCTATGGAGTAGAACTGGTAGGTGGTATTTGTGTTTCCTTCTTTATATAATCTAGGTCTTGATAGTGCTTATATGAATTAATGTTTTGTGATAAAATTAGGTTAATATTTATAAGATGTAACCTAATCACCTGAATCATTTGTTCCATCAACCTAGCATGTTCTATCTTGGTGGATCTAAAGCCGAACTAGAATACTTCTACTTCTACCTCTATCACCATTTTCCTATCTAAGATCAATTTAACTTTGATTTATTTTAAGCTTAAACCTTGTATACTATGTTTGAAGTTGTCAAAGGCTTGCTAAATAATTTGATCAAATGTGGCTCGAGTCACAAAATTCCCTCTATTATCTTGAATTATTATCAATTCAAGTTTGGTAAAAAATTTCTTAGCCAATTTATCTTGATCAGCTAATTTATTTACGAGAGCTTCAGAAGATGATACCCAACCCCAAGCCTTATGTGTTCTTATTAAATCTAAATTCAAATAATTTGGTGCCTCTAATAGGGTCATCAATTCCAAGTTACTAAATGCCTTATTGGGGGTTTATAGCACTAAGAAATTTAGCTTATTTTCATCTTCTTTAAGACTTTTGAATAATTAGGTTATATAATTAAAATTGAGAGCCAAATTGACCCTCAAATAATGAGTGGAATCTAGAATCTCATACAACCTAAGTGATACATTTTTCATATCCTACTCAATACCTTGAGGGATTTAGATTACCTTTTGTTTCTCTCTAAGAGTTTCCAACTCTTATTTAAGATCTTTTATAGCCATTTTGGTTCCCTCATGTATGGCTAATATTGCCTCTATATGGGTCTTCATGTAGCACTTGAGGTTCTCAATATATAGGGTTTGACCCTTTTACATGTTCTATCTCTTGATAAGAGAATATACCTCTTCCCTTTCCTCCATGATCAAAATTCTGCCCAAGATATCTTCAATTTTCCTATTCCTTGCCTATTGTACTAATGTTTAGCCTTATCAGATAGTGATCTCACCATTATAAGTTAAGTGATATTTAGATTGGGAATTTTAGAGGATAAACTATTGGAAACAAGATGACTAAGAGGGGGGTGATTAGTCTTCAAAATAAATTCATTTAATTCTACTTAACCATACATGAACCATTCTAACAATCATGTATATTTTAGAAATCATAAGCAACAACACATAAGAGTATGAAACACATGAACATAGCATATAGGTGGGAAACCCTCTATGGGAATAAAACCCACTAATGAATCAAATGTACTACATTATTATAATATAAACATCAATCTTTAGTGAAACACCAACTTCACATGGAGCACCGACCCCAACTAATACAAAACCAAATCAACTAGGATTTAACAAACACCCACTTACAAGGAGGAACCAACCTCCTATATGAATCAACACAAACTCATCCACCTAATTTTTTGATCACCTTTAGAAACCCTTGTTTCCCTTTCAAACTGGCTTCTAACCCTCTTCACTGAATTAACCCTTTTTATGGATTGATTAGGTCTTTTGACCTTGATCTTCTTATGCAAAACCTATATTAGATATTAATGACATATATATAATGGTTCACATGACCTCCTTATGCTCACCAATTATATATATCATTCACTTATCCTCTTTTTCTCTTCCACACTTATCATCCTCTAAGCATACCAAATAGGCCTAAACTGCCTTACTTTTATACAAGTCACTTGATCATATCCTTCTTATAAATCCACACATTCAAATCACTTAGGTCAGACATCAATAGGTATTATAATATAAAATAACATGCCTTAATCATGAATTAATCAATACAATAGGTTGGTCATACATTAGTTAGACCTTACTCCTCTTTTAGGCTTATGGAGACCTAATAGGCCTTATTAACAACATGTTAGCCTTTGATCTTTATTGAATCATATTTGAAAACACCACATAGTAGTAACACATTATAAACCATTCCAATATACCTTATCCAAATTCAATTTTATTCTGAAACACCATTTAGGTCCAATCACCACTTGAACCCTTTCTCAAATCACTACATATAAAAGGCCTATGCATATATAAAAACTATGTCTTGAATAATTGAGGCATACACTTAATTTTTCCAAAAAAAATATGAAAAAAAATTATAGACTCAAAAACTTAATGACCTTAGCGTCATCACCAACTTCATCAGATGCTTTAGCTCAGGACATATAGGCTCAAATTCTTCTTTGCAAGATGTTCACTAAGAACTCCCAATGAACTCCAAAACATAGCCAAGGAAACATGAAATTATAACACATGATTGAACATATTCAAGGGATTTTAATGGATTAAAAGGATCTTATATCATCCTAAAAACAACATCTATCAAAAGGATCATAAGTATTTATGGAAACTATTGGTCTTATAGACCAATCTATTGACTTCCTTTCTCATAGACTCCATTCAGTTAGATAAGCCATTTTAGATTCAATGTTTAAACCTTTTACATTGACTTAAAAGGTTATAAAAAGAATGGTTAGACTATTAAATTCCTAAAATACATCGTCATGTATTTCAATCCATCACTCTTACATCCAAATACATCATAAATAATATTTTCAATTCTACCTGATTTTCTTACTATCTATGCCACTAGGTTTATTAGCAACTAGCCAAATTAGATCACTAAATTTGAACACCTAAGGTATATAACCTATCCATAAACCTTTATGTACATTAACTACAAGTCTCAAACTTTCATATTTATCCACTTAGAAACTTTAACTCAATCAACTATGTCTACTACATTAGATCTATGAAAGACAAGCACTTTCTTATAGGGTCCGCTCACTCAGTTGAGAAACCAATCACACTTGGAGATTATTGGGAGATTTTAATAAAACCTCCAATAAATTTTTTGATCATATAAAATCATTTTGGGATCTTTAGAATAATATATTCAACATCAGATCATTGTTAGGATTTTATGAGGGTTCAGACCATCTTCTAGTCTTGACGATCATTCATAAAACTTAGCTCCTTTTTATAGAAACCAACATTTGAAACTTTGAGATAAAACCCTTTCCTCATCTACCATTAATATCTTATGTTCTCATGTAGATGATACACATGCCAATGAACACTAAAACAATCTTATTGGGTAGACAAATCTTCATTATGTCTACTTGAGAAACCTTGAAATACTTGTCAAGTTTTTTCTTGCAAACCAAGATGTAAAACTTCATGCACATACTTAAAACAAATTGAATCACCTCTATCAATTTTCACCTTCTCACCCATGTCATGGATACTAATCTTGATACCTCAACTAGACACCATTTCTCTTTTGATTTCTAGGCCTTGACCTACTGATCTCATTAGGCCTTAAATCTGACTTTCTATCCACCCTGTAGACTTCACCTTGAAACTATCATGTGTTTCAATTTCTATTTTATATTATCAAGTAAATTCATACACTCACTCTTCTTTGGAGCTTAAATAGAACATCTTTGGAGCTTTTTATATATCTTTAAATTTTGACCAAGATGTTTATATCATCTTCATAAATGTATATATAGATCTTTAGAGCTAACATTTTAATCAATTACAGGGTCCTCAATACCTTAGGTACAACCTATGTCATGTTCAAACACTATAAAGTGTTCTTTGGATCATTTTCATCTTCATAGGTCATTTATATCTTTGAATCACACATCTTCTTTGGAGCTCACTCATTTCATCATGCTACCGACACATATCATTTTACAAGGTTTAGACAAAGCATTAAAATATGTTTGACACTTGACAAACTAACATGTACTCTATCATGTTTCTTTTAAATGATTTCACCTAGGTTGACATCATAACATTCTTTAGATAGTGTTTTCTTATCATAGAAATAACACTCACTATGCTAATAATCAGAACTCATCATCCACATACCTAAAGGCTTACTTGAACAAGCATCTTCACAATAACCTTTGATATTGATGATATTAGATTGACATCAATAAAATTAAATTAACATTAATAAAAGAACCATGCATCTTCATAATAACCTTTGACATCAATGACAAAATTAAATACCCAAACTCAACACTCAAAAACAATTATCAACAGACTCTCCCTTAATTAATGATAATGTTCAATAATCTTCCCCTTTATCATTGATGGTAAACACACTCAGAAAACTATGTCAACCAGTCTTGATGGCAATCATTTGTTAATCCTAGTTCTTGCCTTTTCTATCTACTTTCTAATCTTTCTTTCTTTTTGATCTTTTCTAATCTTTCTCCCCCTTTGACATTAATGATAAATATCTTCCATAATTGTTGTCTCTTTTAGAATGAACTTAGATTACAAGACCAATTCAATACTGATCAATCTCAGTTAACAACTTTAATATCTCCCCCTTGAACCAAACATCCACCATGCTTTTGATAGAAATAAACATCAAACATCATCTACAATTACTAAAATTGTACTCTCTCCCTATGAGCTGATACAAACTCTCAAAGACTCTAGATGGCACATAATCTTTAGAAACTATAGCAACCACTTATGAAAATCATTCTTAGAATCTTCTCCCAATCAAATTACTCTCCTAGATGATCCATCAAAACCTCAATAAATAGATTCTAAGAAGTATCTTAGACACAATCTCTCTTTAACCCATGTATATCAAAGTAATTACTTTCTTGACAAATAAATAAGAGCTACCAAGATCCCCTTATACCAAGCATATCTTATTTTTAAGAACTGGGAACTCAAGATCACACACCTTTCTTGACATGGCTATAGAATATAAAACTCTTGACCATACACACAAGGATATCTTATTCTTGATACCAACTTTAGAAATAGAGACTCCCCTTTTGTCTTCACAAATTAATCTCAAATACTCATATAAATAGATATCAAAATCTTACCTCTTACATACTAGTTGTATGCATATTTTAACTTTAGTTGCCTTCTTCATTTCAAACCATAGAGTTATTAACAAAAAAATGGATAATATCCATCTTCATCTCCTTTATTACAACATAGATAACCTAGAATATTCTCAAAAGAAACCTTATTTGACTATAAACTCATGTTTTTGTTGATAAAGAATGTCTTCATGAAGCTTAATGGAGTCACTCCTTTTCATCAGGCACTAAAATAATATGAACTCAAGAAATCCCCAAATCTCCATACTCTTACAAGGCTTAATATTCTTCAACATCCTTTTGGACTTGATTGGAACTTTAGGCTTGATCTCATCATCAACTATTTGATCATCAATCTTATTTTCTTTGACTGCCTTGTTAACACATGTAGTTAACAAGTGTTCTTGATATTCCTTCACTTTTAGCTTATGCTCTATAGTAGCAAACATTCCACCTTAGTTTATGAGTTGATCATGATTCACCTTTACTTCCTTTGGTTTTCTTACTTTAATTTACCTTCTTTATTATACTTTAGGAGCTTTAAACTTCCTATTTTGACTTGATCTTCTAACTCTGTTAGGATATATTCTTACAATATGTCCTACATTTTGAAAACTATAAAGTATCACCTTATACATACCATTTGACTGATGATAACTATGATCTTATTTTAACCAATTATTTTTCTTTCCATAGTTCCATGAGTACTCATTCTTAGAGGATATTCTACATTATCTTACTCTATGACCAAATTGATTACATGTAAAATAGTAACCATTAAAATAACTAACATCCCTTATAGCATTAGGTTATCTGATAGGTCTTTTCATGTTGACCTTCTTGTCTTCAATAGTCTTCTTCTTGACTTGAGGTGCCTTCTTTTGGTCTTCCTTGAAACCAAGACCTATCTTGTCACTTTTAGACTTTTTATTTATCAATATATCATCTAGAGCCTTAGTTCTCTTTTCAAATTTAAAAAATATCTTCACCTTGATAGATTCTTGATCCAACTCAGATTTAGAGATTTTATTTCAGTTTCATAACTGCTACAATTTTCCCCTTTAGACTTTAGGATTGTTGCCACAATATTTATCTAGGTTTTAACTTATTAGATGATATCTTCATACTCTTAGGAAGTTTTACTTAGCATTTCCTCAAATAATCCAATCTGCTCCTCATATTCCTAAACTAATGACTTCAGTTTCTTGTTCTTGTTCTTCACAATCTTTAACTCTTCTAGGGCACTTGCCAGCTCTACTTCGAGATCAAAATTTGCTTCTCCTTATTCACTATTATAGTATACTTATCCATCTTATTTCTCATCAATCATGAAGCCTTTCTCATTTTAACAACCATCATTATCTTATTATATGCTTATGAACAAAATTTTATTATTGTCATATTTAGATTCATTACTACCATCATCACTATTAAATTTGTCTAAATCACTTACATCTGATGAACTATATTCTTTGGTATAGAAAATTTTATTATTTTTAAATGATCCTTTTCTTTCTTCATTCTTCTTTAAATCTCTCTTATTCTTTTTAGACTTTTCTATCATCTCCATGGTGTTTGTTATGCTCAGATTTGTCCTTGTTAGGACACTTGGTTGAAAAGTGACCAATCTTATCATAGCTAAAACATTTGAAGGGTAACTTACCCTTATAATTTCCTAAGCCAAACCTTAACATTATATCAAACATAGCTATGAGTTGATCATCATCAATATCTAAACATACCTCATCTTTGACTTTGTTGGCCTTTGAATTCTTTTCAACTTTGAAAGTTGTTTCATTTTTGAGAGGTCTTCCTTGATTTTTTCTCATCTCATAGGCAATCAAGATGCCATGAACCCCATCTATCTCTAGCTTTTCTGAATCTTGAATTTATTTTACTATGGACACTATAGAGTCAAACTTAAGAGTTAATGATATTAACACCTTTTGGACAATAGTAGATTATTCTACTTCTTGACGTAGAACATCATTCTCATACTCTACTATATTCAATATTAACACCTATAATTACAAACTTGTAATCAAATTCTTGGTCTTCTCTTGGTTATCAATTTTTCATGGGCTTTGACTTCAATCTCTTGCATCATTTGTTATTGTTGTTTTAGTCCACTTGCTTCCCTATCAATCTAATTATATATTTGTTTGGACCCTACTACCTCATTATTTTCATCTTATTCTTCCTTTTATATCATAAGAATATCATTTTACTTTCTTCCACTACTAATGGCATATTCCAATGATTTTAGTTCTACTTTTAATTGCTCTTCACTCTCATATACAAATGTAGAATCTCTATACAAATTCATTTCTTCCTCTAAGCCTTTAATGAGGCTTGTAAGTTGATCCACTTCTTTATCATTCCAATCTCCTAGCTATTTGAAACTATCATCTTTATTATTATTCAAACTCATCTATTTCATCTCAAGGTGCTACTCATTCTCTTGTTTACTTGGTTTCTCCCTCCACCAAAATAAGTACATCTCCTTCTTGAATTGTTTGCATAATAAATTTTGCATTCTCTTTTCTCTCTTCTCCCATTGCTTATATCCTTCATTTATTCATCTACTACCTTATTAGCCACTTGCATGTCTTCTTTCTCATGACCCATCCATTGTATGGGCTCTTCATTCCTCTCACCTACTCTATCATGACCAAAAAATTATCCACATATTCCCTCATCTCTTTCTCCATCTCCATTCTCTTCTTCTCCTTGTGGTAGCTCTCATCCACTTTGACATGTTTCTTTTTTTATCTCTCTTTCCTCATCTCCTTAAAGATGTCAAAAAACTATTTGGTCTCATCTAGACCTATCCCCTCTGACAAGTCTTCTATCACTTGCCACATCTTTACCTCTCACTAGGTCTATCTCATTCACTTATGACCTCACCTAGGTCATTCACTTCTCTTGTCCTTTTACTAGGACACTCTTTCTCCTCAAACTCACCTATGATCTGACTCTTGATCTTTCCAACAACTCTCTCATTCATCAACAATCCTTTAATGGATTTCGGGATTCTACCATATCTTATCCTTTCATTCACAACTGATCACTTTACATGAACAAATCAAAAACATCAATTGAAAACAAAACATAACCTGTACATTTTGTTTGATAATAATACTTCACTATTACCCAAAGACAATCCTACTCTGATACCAAAAATTATGTATATAATATGTATAAAACCATGTACTAATCCTTGGTTGCAATAAATCCTTCTTGATAATGGGTGATAGACTCAATAGTCACTCATTGGTTGTTAGATTACTTATTTGTTTGAATGGTTTTATACACCTTTTACAAACTCATTCCAGTCCTTTTAGTACTCTTAAATCAATGTGATAACTTTACAAACTTATATACTCACCTTCTCATATAAACTACTCTTCCCATAGCAACTACTCTACCTATAGCAACACACAATCTTTTAGGCCTTTTTCCTGTAGCAACACACATTAATGCATGCAGGGTCTGTAAATGCCTTTTATAGTATTGATTTATTATAAAATAGTTTATAAAATTATGGATGATTAAAAAGGGTCCAAAACAACTTCATTTACCTTATTCAATATTACTTATCTATTTCTAACCTCTGTTCAAGATTACTTTCATGTTTTTTGGCATACAAACACACATAGTTATCTCTTATAAGACATAGAGAGCACTATTTGAAGCTTTTTGGAATCCAAATCTATTTTTCAACTCTATTCAATACAACTAGACATTGATACATGACTCTTTATCATAGTTTTATAAGGTATGAAACAATTCTACATTCCATATAAAACTTTACGCAGTCTTCTTTATACCTTTATTTTGCTTTTATATTTAGTTTTGTTCCCACTATGTAAGCAGACATAGTTTATAGGTTCTTTAGAAAACTATCTAGGAATTTAGACTTATCAAAATTATTTAAACCTTCTTACTACTTACTTAAGGTTTGAGGAACAAATATGAACCTTTTCCAATCTTATAATTGTCTTCACACTCCTCACTTCCACTCTTGACCACATTTTTGGGATCGAATTTGTGTACATAGTAATCATGTGCAAGATTGAAAATACTCTATTGAGGTTCTCAAGATTTAAAACTTCACATGAAGTTAATACATTTTTACAACAACTCGATGCACCTCTTAGCATCAATAACCTATTCATGTTACATCTCCATTCAAATAAATACTCGATATCTAGTTATTTTCTAGGTACATATATAGTCTATAGATTTAATGACTCAAATGTATAATTTTGGATACTATTCCTTATGTATTATAGAATCAATTTTCACTCACTAGAATGCCTTTATATATGCTTTTTCCACATTTTAAATGCTTACAATGTATTTGTGCACCTTTCATAGAACTATGTTATTTTCCAATGTAAATACATGAGATCTCATAAATTAATATCATGACATATAATTAAAAGAATGAACATACCAAATCACAAATAAATCCTCAATAATAAATCATTACTTAATCTACTTCCATAGTATTATTTACATATAGTCATTCTCCATCACTTTATGTAATAAACAATAGGGTTACATACTTATTCATCAAAATTTTCCCATATTCATTTGTTTTTATTTGGGTTTAAATCCCTTTTTCTTTAAATTATAACTAACCACACTCTCAAGACTCCAAAAATTATAATCTTCTAAACACAAGTAACTACCCTAACTACTTTTTGAAAACTTCTAACCCATTCTTATAATTGCCTCATATGGGCTTACAAAAGAGTTCATCTTAAAGAAATTAATCACCTACTATATGTCCTTTATCAACCTCTTATAGACTCAACAACTAACATTATAAAATATTACCTAACTAAGAACATCCAAAAACCTCTCATAACTCTCCCAAACATTCAAATATTCAAATAATGGTTTTGGCAGGAAATATTAATTTGAATGTTTCAAACTATCTAACACCTTTCGAACACCAAAATGAGACCCTAGAAGGATTATAAGACACATATAAACCTAAATAAAACCAAAATTAAAAATAAACAATATTCCCCTACATCACTTATTCTCCCAAACCTCTAAAAATATTAACAACTTCATTAACCCTTAATAGGTAAGATGCAATGGTTTCATCTTCAGGCTTTCAAACTATCTTCTGTGAGCCTATAGCCTATCCATATTTACCTCGGTGTCTCCTTTATATATAGTATTCAATTTATCCCATATGTCTTTGGCTGAAACATAATTAATTACCTTTATAATCTCTACCTCTGATAGGCCACATAGAATGGCATTCATTACCTTGGATTTATTTTCACTAGCCTTTTTACCTGTTGTATCTATTAATGGAATTGGAGGTGCAATATACCCATTCATAACTGACTACCAAATATCATTTCCTTGTGATATCATATATATATATATATATATATATATATATATATATATATATATATATATATATATATATATATATATATATATATATATATATATATATTCATTCTAAAATTCCAAAAGGCATAGTTATATCTATTAAACAATGAAGCCTTACTAGTAGAGAAACCACCTTGAGTTTTTTGACTAGTCATCCTTGCTTCTTAAGATCTCCTTTAGACTTTTAGACCTACTTCAAAGGACCAGGCTCTAATACCAATTATTGGAAACAAGATTACTGAGAGGGGGGGTGAATCAATCTTTAAAAAAAATTCATTCAATTCCACTTAACCATACATGAAGCATTATAATAAGCATGTATATCTTAGCAATCATAAGCAAAAATACATAAGAGCATGAAACACATGAATAAAACATATATGTGGGAAACCCTCTAGGGGAAGAAAACCCACTAATGAATAAAATGGATTATATTACTATAATATAAACATCAGTATTTAGTGAATCACTAACTTCACATAGAACACTAACCCCAACTAGCTCAACACTAACTCAGTTAGGCTTTAGTAAGCACCCACTTGCAAAGAGGCACAAACCCCCTAGATGACTCAACACCAACTCAACCACCTAATTATTTGATTACCTTTAAAAATATGTATTACCATTTCAAACTATATTCCATCCATCTTCACTTAATTATACCTTTCCATGGCTTTATTGGGTCTTCTTGTAGACACCTAAAACTGGCCACCAATGGCCTTAGACCAAACTTCAGACTAATTCCTACCAACTATCACAAATTAAACCTAGAAACCACTGAAAAGTCCCAAATTTACTAGTGAATCATTTATAAAATATTAGAATATCATTTAGACATTCCTAATTTGGGTATCCTACTGTAAGTAATAAAATCCTCTCACAAATTCATCTCTAATCATCTTATGGCATCACAATAGTCAAATTGACCTATGGACCTATTAAGTGGGGGCACTTGTACACATAAATAAAATATTGAAAATTCTCAATGGATAATTAAAATTAATTAAAATACTAAACTAAATTAAAAGCCTAGTTGAATTATCCATGTGCAATTAATGAATTACTAAAAAAAGAAATTCAAAAATATGAAATATCCTAGCTTTTCATGATTACCTTTTGTGAGTTGTCAAGTCTTTTTAAAATATCTCACCCATGCCTATTAATTGAAAATAATTAGTTATTGACATCTTTTATTTCTAATAGGATTAATTGACTCACTCATGTTAGGTTTGAACCCATTCTATGTTTAAACTACACTTTAACTCACCTTGAGTTGGGGTTAATTCCTAATCCTATAAATACAAGAATTTGCCTCTTCATTTCAAAATTTTAGAGTTATAATGCATGTTTTTGCATAATACTCATGAAAATAATGTTATAATTCCAAAATATTGATCCAAGCCATCAAGCTACAAGCATAAGCCACATCAAGCAAGCCATAATGGTGTTAAGGAGAGAAAGAGCAAAGAAAACTCCATTACCAAAGACTCTTTGAGAATAAACCAAGAAAGCCACAAAAAAATCCTTTGGATCTCTCAAGGAAGGTAAGGATTGTTTTTATTTTCATTTTAGTTGGGTTTTTAATTATATTGTTTTCATTATGCTCCCCCTAAGATCTAGGCTTAGAGATGTTAGCATGTTAGTGTGCTAATTTCATTGTTTTGTGAAACTAACACTTGATCTGATCTCCTCTCTATTGTAAAATTCATATGATCACAAATGGCATGCCCAGTGGGACCTAAAAACATCACACATACCAAGGATATAAAGATATAACTCTAAACTTTTCAAATGAATGCTTGAATATATTCAAAATTGGAATTTTAGCTTTCTTTTTTTCATATTTTTGTTTTTTGTGCTAACTTAGATTTACATAGATATCAACATCGTCAAGCATAATTAGCATCATTTATGCCTAAAAAACATCATTTCTACCTAAATTACACCATCTCTAGGTGATCATCATTGATTTTGGGTAACCATCATCAATTAGAGTACAAGGTAAAATATGACTTTAAAAACTTATATTTTAAATATCTTTAGCAATCATAATTGTTATTTATTTGTTTCATTGAATTGTGTTTTCCATGTCTAACCATATTATTGTAGTTTTTAAGTATTTTTAAAAAAAAAATTGGATAACAAACATTTTTGGAATAATTTTTGTCTTGCCTTCAAGTTCACAGGCAACCGATCTCGATCCTTATCGACTAGTATCGATTATTACCAACCAGCATTGGTTCTCTGGTAATTGACATGAATAATAGGTGATAGATATTAGTCTTTGTGTGAAAAATATAGATAAATACAAGAGCTATATTTGAAAAATTTGTTTGTTCATCCATTAATGTGCTTTAAATCATATGGAAACTCTCTAACCCTTGCAAGACCAAGTGGGATTAAAACACAAATTTTCAAGTTTAAATGCTTTGAAACTTCATTTTGGTGCCTAAAAAACATTTCTAAGTGTTGAAAATTTGGTTTTAAGTGCTTAAAAAGAACCTAGATGATTTGTGTTAAGTTATTTTGTGAAAATTCTTTCAAACTTTACAAATTTAAGCCAAGGGGCCAAATAACTTAATCAAGCATTCTATTTGGTGCATAAAATTAACACTTAGATTGCAAATTTTTCAAAGTGTTTAAATATACTTGTTTTTTTGTTTGTGAAAAATAAATAATGCATATATTTTCTCCCTTTGTCTCCTATAGGTAACTTGGGTGACCGAAAGTGCCTTTTCACTTGAAATTTATGCCTTGTCAAAGGTGTGGAAAGAATGTTGTCCAGGCTCTCCCCAAAACCCATATGGTTTGGGTGATCTAAAAATAAGCTCTAAAGTCTTTCCACCTAGTCATTTCTTTCATTAAACTTGTCTTATGAAGGGGAGTTCATAGCTTCTTCACAGGTTATTTAGGGAATCTTTGACCTAAGGTTTCATATTTAGTGTTTTAACCCCACTCCATGATGGGGTTTACAAATCAGGGTATACATACTATGATAGCCAGGGGGAGTGACTAACCTCTCCTTTCATAATGAATACCCAAGTTAGGTCTAGTTAACCAAGTGATTCCACTAATCAGTACATGAATGGAATCATTATGCAAAGTAATAAACCCTTATTAGTAAGTTAATTAGTATGGACTCAATTGATATGAGGCATCTCTAGCATTAGCCATGCTTGGGACCATTTAGATGGTCAAAAAATTTAAGTTTTAGACAAACCCCACTTGTCATGGAAATATTGTTGATGTAGGGTGAGTAGCCCAAAAGTCCATGTCAGTGTCCAATCTCTTGGGAGAAGGGGGTGTAAAAATAATACCACTTCATGCATTTTTATTTTTATATTAACACTTAAAATCCTCCCAAGAGCATGTATATAGATGGATTTCAACAATATGATGTAACCTTTTCAATTTAGGGCTTAGGACAATTTACTTAGTTGTGTTTGGTATTTTTTCCTTTATTGCTAGGTCTTTTTAAAGTCTAAGACTTTTATTTATTTAAACCATATCAAAATGAGTCTTGTTTCTACATTAATCTATTATTTGAGGAGGCGTTATGCCATCCATTTTACATCATGCTTTTACCTTAGACTTTTTGTCAAAAATGTTGTGTGTGTCATTTGATTGAAATGGGTAACATTATGTTGCCCAAATCATTTCAAGTTTTATGTTTTGGAGTCTTTGAAACAAATTATTATTTACATCTTTAAATATTGATAATGTTGTTACACTACTCAAATAGTTTCATAGACTCATCTTGTCTTATGTCCAATTTTTTAAATTTTAAAACCAATCCATGTGAGCCTTTGAAATCTTTCACCTAGTGTCATTATTTAGTTCAATTTTGTCTAGCTTGTTTGTTAAAAAGTGCCTAGTTTTCCTAAGTTGTGTTTTTAATTAACCATTTTTAATTAACCTTGACAAGTTCAAATACAAACATTTATTGATTTTTGTTTATGCCTTATGAAATTTAGGCTTAGATATAAATCTTTATCTTTTGGGTTGCATAACTTAGGTTAATTATTTACCCAAATTCAAAAATATTTATTTGTGCCTTTATTTGGGTAAAAATAATCTATCTCCAAGTGCCTTTTGTTTCATTCCTCATACCAATTTGACCAATTTTATCTCTAAAATCAATTACTTAGTATATGCCAAAGTGTTCCATGTTTGTTATATTAAATACCCATTTGTTTTAAGTCTAGCTTTCGATACCACATTTAGCAAAATGTCCTCTCATATGCCTTTGTTTGAGCCTAGATTTTGACACCATGTTTGGCCAAAAGACCTAGCAACCTTTATTTTCCTAGAGTGGACCTATTTAGAACACTTTGAACCTAGAGTTTGTCATTTTGTTTTAGTTCATCCACTTGACCTTTTTGTGTGAAACATTTAACATTAGACATTTGACGTTATATTGTTTTATACCAAGTTTTATCACAAACCATTTTGGAGATACAACTCTATCCTTTGACTAAGTTAGATCAAGTTTGAACCTTTTGTCTTTATAGATATTCTTTTTCATAGTTTGTATAACTCTAACCCTTTTTTCATGAAGCATTCACCATTGATTCGAACATGTCTCACTATACACATAGTGGCATCATGTACAATCTAGGGTATGCAAATGTGGTCACACAAGAAGACTTTGTTCAAGACCCTTAAAAAGATGATGTCATTTGTGATATGTATCCTTATCCACCTTACAACACACAAACAAAGGAATAATTCCAAGATCCTTTGGCCCATTATTTGGTTAACATGTGTCCATACTAGGAGTAGAACCAAGAGTAAATAGAATAATACTTGGCTAGCATACCTTTGGTTGTAGAACAAGTCTAACAGCAACCTTACTACATTTCAATGCCATCACCTTATGACCCATATTTATTTGATTGTCACTTGATTACAACCAAGGATGAAGTATTAATCAAAGCCATAGAGTTAAGGGATTAAATTTTTGGTAAACTTTCCCCATGAAAACTTGTAAAGTCTAGTAAGAGGGCCTTATAACATGCCTTATAATCATAAAATTGAATAGACCTCTTCTATCAGCCCTCATACTATAGTGTTGATGTTGTATCAGGACCATTGTATGCTTGTCATAGGAAAGGGCCTCATGGAGGACCACTTCATAGATATGTAGATAGCATACCAAACTTATCTAATCATAGAGAATAACTTTAATAATACGACCATGTCAAACTCTCCTCTTATCGAGCTAACTCCTTCAACATGAGTCTTAATTGAATTGACAAGCCAAGATAATCAAGGTATAGACCCATTCACATAAAGTACTTCAATTGGAGACATGTTTAATTCCCCCAAAATTGAATAAGTATCTTCTAATTCTACATAGAATAATGATTCAAACCTAGTTTACAATGCACAAGAATCATCCAATCTAGATCAAAGTGGTGTAAATGCACAAAAAACTAGTCCACAATAAAATGTGCCTTTAGCTAACACCATGAGTGGTTTGAAAACATAGAGGGTATGAGCTTATACCTCCCAACCTCAACCATCTACCTTTAATCCTCAACCAACTTCTTCTTCAAGTACCCGACCTCAAGGATTAAGTAGTCAAACAATGACCAGTGCCATGCCACAACAAAATGTGATGAATGTTACTCCACTACAAGAGGTGATGACTAACATTCTAGAATAACAAGCACAATATAGCATACCCATGTAGTAGAGGAAAAATATTTTTCTACCTCAACAAGGGGCAACCAATGTTCTACCTTGTTAGATAGTGATGAACATACCTATGCAATCATAAACCAACATGTCAATCTAATCACAAATGATGTCTAATTACCAATGTACAAGTATTGGTTAGCAAAAAATGCTAATATTTAACATGCATCTACTTCATAATAAGGATTCTTGCAACCAAGAGGCTCCAAAGTTCCTTGAGTACTAATTAGGTAACAATTGCATTCTGTTCTAAACATGTCATCAACTTAATGATATAGCCTTAGTTCACAAGTTCCCCTTAATCAACCAAGTATGATTAGTTAGCAGCAAGTCCCTATTCAACTTCAACAGGCATAGTATTTCACTCCTAGCCATATCCTCTCATCTCAACCATAATTTCTCCAAAACCAGGCCCATATACCTATTTCCAAATAGAATATTACATCGAAATGCATTAAATTACAAAAATCACATTCTAATCCATGAATACATATTCTTGGTCTATTCCCAAACCAAACCAATATTCCCCAACAAATGACTTCATTACACCCAAGTCAAATTAATCCACTTTTGACTACTGAGCCTCCACTTCAAGCCAATATTCCATCTAGTTTCCTAGCCTAAGAACTACAATAAATGAAGGATGCAATGGCCATCATCCAAGCCTGAAAACAAACTAAAAATTTTAAGTTGGATGATGTGTGTTCATACCCTTTCAAAATGGAGTATCTAAAAATACCATTTCCTCTACGGTACAAACCACCAAAATTCAACAAATACAAGGGGGAAGATGACCTCAAGGCCTATCTAATGAAATTCTCTATTGCATGCCAACCAGTGGCCTAAGTGACATATACCTCTTTTTTTTCCAAGGAGTCTATCAAGACAAGCATTAGAATGGTTTCTAAAATTACCTAAGAATTTAGTATATAATTTTGATGATCTTTTAGACCAATTTATGGAACACTTCTACAATCTAGAATATGAGATTTCATTAGTAGATTTGATGCAATAAAAATAGAAGGCCAGTGAAATTTTTGGAAGCTATCTATATTGATAGAGATCCCTTATAAGTTTATTCACCAACATTCTTCCAAAAAAACAACTAGCCATTATGTTTACAAAAAATTTACACAATGAGATATCTTACCATCTGGAGCTATAGTGTGCACACACTTTCAAAGAGATCACTAACAAAGGTTTGTTTATTGAAATATCCCTTATTAAAAAAGGTATTATTTAACTTACCTCATCAAATCAGATCTAAAACCAAAACCAAATTAATGGCCAAAATCAAAACCAAGTCCAAGTACAAGCATCACAACCCTAGGCCAATAATTATGATGAACATAAATAGTTGAATCGTAACAAAAATGTTGTGGGAAATGGATTAATAGAGTCACAACATGTCCAAATGACAAAAATACCATCTTCTTATCCTATATAATATATGCAAATTACTCCTAACTAATAACCTCTTCAGTAAACATAGCAAGCACAATAGCCTAGACTAGCACAATAAAGGCAGTAACCATTACCTTTGTAAACCCCTCCTCCAAGGAGAATAGTGTGTACTCATCAAATATTTAGTGACTTTGGATAATCCATTGAATTCATGTTTTTCAAGTTCATATCCACTAATTTGATCAACTATCCTATTCTAAAACACTATCGTGAGGGGTATTGACTATCCCGACTAGTACAAGAAAAATGAATTTTGTATCATAGGGTTAATGGCCATAATTTATAATTTTGTGTGAAAATTAAACATTTGATTGAGAATATGTTGGAAAATTAATATATCACATTATATCATGGATCTTATACATCTAATCATAACCTCAGTATCTATCAAAATCCCTTTCCACAATAGAACAACTAATAACATTAACAATAGTGACCGGCATAATAATAATAATAATAATAATAATAATAATAATAATAATAATAATAATAATAATAATAATAATAATAGTTTCAATAGTTGAGTTAGACACCAAAAAAACCATTAGTACTAGAACCAACAACATCAAATTATTTGGTAGAACTAATGGCAAAATGATTCCAACAACCAATAGACCTATCATGTAGTTGCACATGAATACAACAAGGTTATATGCCATATTGTAGGAGGTTGTGTTTTTACCATCTCCATTAATTTGAGACCAAATACCAATCAAACAAGACCATTTCTAATCATTCCCAATGAACCAACCCATGCTATTGATCCTTCCTTGACTTGGGATTACATTTAAGCATACCAAAAAGTAGGGATTCCCACTTTTAGACCTTATATTGATAACTCATCATTGGTCTATGACCATGCATAAGTACAAAAACAACTGAGGCTTATCTTATATGGTTCCCCACCACCTTCATTTGTTCATAAAAATGGTCCTTTATCTAATCCTAATTATGAAATCACAACTCAGTGGTTGAAGATTACCATACAAGGCCCACATCCATCTACCACTTCACCTGGCCAACCAACTATTTTGGATAGGAACAAGCCATTTACCATTGTGCAAGAAAAGACATTTGGTATATGGAACAATTGTATAAAATTCCAACAAAAATATCCATTTTAAATTTTTTGTGCATGTCTACAATACACAAGAACATCTTGACTAATTTATTTTGGTAATCCCAAGTTCCTAATGACATATCTCTAGACAAATTTTAATATTTGTTAGACATCTAGCCCTTAGCCAATAATTAACCTTTGTCCAAAGTGATATTTCATCCCTTGGCACTTTGCATAATAGTCCATTATACATAGATGTTGTCATAACATGGTAAAAAGTGAAACATATCCTCATAGATAATGGATTAGGTCTCAATATCATGTATCTAAATCTCATCAAGATTTATGGGTACATGATAGCCAACTTGTAGCTATACAAAATCACAATCAAGGCCTATGAGAATGAATAAAGAGAATCATAAATCAACATCAAGTTGTTAGTTATTGCTGGGACCTTGACCCGTGATACACTAGTGATGTGTTAGACCTTGAATTTTCATATAATATGATTTTGGGTAGACCTTAGATACATGAAATATGTGCACTCCCTTCAACATTTCACCAATGTATCAAAATTTCCCATTTAGGTATGGAGGTTACTATTCACAAAGATTTATATCCATATGAGCTTTGCAAAAATTTAGAGGTTGAGTACCAAAGCTATAACTACCATTTTGGCTTAAATCTAGTTTCCAAGAAGGAGAAGGGAAAATAAATACTTGTTGATTCACTAGAGGCCAACTACATTGACCTTGATACCCTTTATTCACTTTCCCACATGCCACCTCCTAAAATATCTAAACATTATACCATCTCAAATAATATCCCAGGAGAATATTTGACCCATGATACATTCCACATTTCCAAGATTCCATATAACCCCAAGTCCTTTGTAAGACCAAAAGCCAAACCACCTTGCATAAAATGAAAACAAAAGGGAAAAAGCAAACTACATATTTTAGAACCTATCACTTTCATACTGACCATTGGCCAAGAATATAACCCACTTGTAGGTGTTGAATATTTATTATATAAGAACAAATTAGCTAAGTGTTACATAAATTCCAAGTATCCCATTTCAAACAAAATCATGAAGAAGCATGCCTACGAAGGAGGAGGCCTTGGGCTAAATCAAAAGGGTCCACTTGATCTAATTTCTACCACTTGGTATAAAAGAATATATAGTCTTGGTTTAAACCACTTGAGGGTGACCCCATATACCTAATTCATTTTCCAATGCCAATGACTAGTGATGATGATGTCAATAGTGAAGCATAGTCTATTCATATCCTTTTCACTAACCTAGCCAATACCAATTTATTTGACACTAATGCCATTTATACCCTTCAACCAGTTATTCACCATAATCCACTTCCCTTATATTATCCTCAATGGATAGACTAGGACCAATAAGAATCAATAGTGTTGGTTGATTATTTCTAGAATGATAAGTCATTTTTTGATTTTCTAGGCCTTAGGAACAATGTTCCGTTGGGAAACCAAAAATAAGGGTTCTCAATCAAGTTGGATCCATGTAGCCTATTTTGAAAAATGGGTGAACACCCTTAGCCAAACATAAATAAATAAAACATTGAGGTCCCAAAGTGAAAACCTTTTTAAGGAAATTTTGGAACAAGGAAAGAGTAAAAATAAAGGCTATTCTAGAGTTGAAAACTTATTTTAGGCACCACTAGATAGGCATGTTTAGCCTTCTTCAAACATAGTTTATGAGACCACCAATGATGAACTTTCCTATGGGTCTAATTTTAGTCTTGAATAACAACAAGTTTTTGATCGAGTCATCCAAGAATTTCCAGCTATATTTTTCACATGGCTATCCCTTCCATTAGGGGATTCTAATTCATCATGTTTAGGGGAGCTTGAATATATAGTCTTGGTAGATGACTCTTCCATTACAAGCCAATTTAAATCTTTACCAACCATTTTAGAAGCCAATTTGACCCTTATTATATAAGATACAATAAAATTTAACATCGGGAATCCATATGACCCAAAATGGATCAAAATAGGTGTATCTCTCATTGAGGAGGAGTGAGAAGTCTTTATAACCTTTTTGATTGAGTTTGTTGATATATTTGCCTAGGCCTATTCTGACATGTCTAGTTTGGACCCCACCTTGGTTATGAAACACCTTTTGTTACATCTTGATGCCAAACCTATAAAATAAAAATAATGCAAGATGCATCCTTGCATTACTATATTATTAAATAAAGAGTTGTAAGAACTCTTAGAAGTGAGATGTATTTGGCCAATCAACTATTTTTAGTGGATCTCCAATGTTGTGATTGCTAGCAAAAATCCATAAGGAATTAGAATCTACACTAATTTTTGAGACATAAATAAGGCCTACCCAAAGGACAACTTTCCTCTACCAAACATTGATATGATACTTGATTCCATAGTAAGTTATGAAATGATTTCACTGATGGATGAATTTTTAGGCTACAATTAGATCCAAATCACACTAGAAGACCAACATAAAACAACATTCACCACCCCATGGAGAACATTATATTATTAGGTTATTCCATTTGGTCTCAAAAACACTAGGGCCACATACCAAAGAGCCATTGCTATCATATTTCATGATATGCTGCATGACATTATTGAATACTACATTGATGACTTACTAGGTAAATCAAAGACCAGGGTTGATCATCTAGCAACACTGAGGAGGATATTTGAGAGACTACATGGATACAAAGTTAGGCTCAACCTAAAAAGTGTGTTTTGGAGTTACTTCAAGAAATTTTTTTGGCTTCATTATGTCACATCAAGTCATTAAAGTTGATCTAACCAAAGTAATAACCATTACAAGCATATGACCACCAACCAATTTGAAGTATCTCCATAGTTTTTAGTACAAAATATAATCTATTAGATGCTTCATATCTCCATTATCCAGCAAGTTTAATCACTTCACACACTTTCTAAATAAAAGGGTAGCATTTTATTATGATGATGAATGTTATAAATCTTTCCAACAACTGAAGGACTATCTTGTAAATCCACCTATTTTATTGCCTCCTATGCTGAGAAAACTATTCCTCTTATACCCATTATCTACCAATAAATCCATGGGGGTAATTTTATCTCAACATGATGATAATGGAAAGGATCATGCCATGTATTATCTAAGTCATACACTGGTTGAATATGAGCATAAGTATATACCCATTAAACAAGCATATTTAGCTATGGTCTTCATAGCTCAAAAATTATAACATTACATGTTGAACAATAAGACCATGGTCATTTCCAAAGTAAATTCAATCAAGTATCTACTGTCTAAAATATATTTACAAGTCCGCATGGCCAAATGGATCATGATTCTCAGTGAGTTTGAGATAGAATATGTCAAGCAAAAAGTCATCAAGGGGAAAGTCCTTATAGATTAGCTTACTAAAGCACCCCTTACAGATACAAAGCCACTAACATTCTAATTCCTAGATCAATCCAATATGACCATCATTGAAACACCTCTTGAGGAGTAGTAATAGAAGCTATATTTTGATGGATCATTCACAACAAATGGATTGCGAGAAGGCATTTTGTTCATTACACCACAAGGGGATCTAATCCCTAAGTCATTTAGAATCATCTTTTTTTATACCAACAACATGGTTGAATATGAAGAACTTATTATAGGGATTTGATAGGAAGTATAATGTAACATACAACATTTAAAGGTTTATGGTGATTTTTAGTTAATCATCAATTAGGTTGCAAACCATTTTTAAACCAAGGATGACAAGCTAGTCCCATACAAGGCCATGGTCAACACTCTAAAGCAATAAATTTTTGATATATAGTTTTAACATATACAAAGGTCTAGTAATAGAATATCACATGCCATGGCCATGATTAGATCTCTGATTTAACATATAGATATGGCCAAGGAATACTAGTTTCTTGTTAAAAATTTGCTAGCACTAGCTCATGAACCTTCAACTATTTCAATGATCTATGATATTTATGGTCACATATCTATATTATATTAAAAACTTTATACCTATCTTCATGACCAAATAATTCTACTAGACCTATCCTATAAATAATCTAAAGCTTTTGTCCACCATGACACATGTTATATCATACTCAGATCAACCCTATATCATCATAGTTTTAATAGAACTCTACTTTTTTGTTTAAATTTGGTAGAATCTACATTATCATTATGGGAAGTTCACAAAGGGGTATGTGGATCCCACATAAGTGGGGCCATCCTATCCAAAAATCTCTTGCATACCAAGTACTATTAGCCAATGATAAATGTAGATGTAGTTACATATATGAAAAAGTATGATAAATTTAAATTGTATGCCAATCTAATTCATGACCCAACCAAGAGTCTAAAACCAATACTTATACCATGTCAATTTGTTACATGGGGCCTTGATCCTATTAGGAAGATAAAACCCACCTCATCCAATGGCCATAAACATATTCTTACTGCCACTGAATACTTCACTAAGGGGGTTGAATCTATACCCCTAACGTGATTGAAAATAAAATTTCCAAATTTATCTTTACCCATCTCATTTTCCAATATGGTGTCCCCTCTAACATTATATCTAATAATGGTAGAAAATTCTAGAACAAATATTTTAAATCTCTATATGTTGAGTGCAATATTAAATAATATTTCTCCACTGTATATTACCCATAAGGTAATGACCAAGCAGAAGCATCTAAAAAAACCATTGCCAACATCCTAAAAAATATTATCAATGATGTTGGTCATCATTGGCATCTTTAAATATTCCATGCCCTCTGAGCATACTATATGGATCACCAAACTCCAATATGAGCCACTCTATATTCACTTGTTTACGACATTGATGCCATTCTTCCCATTGAGATTGATTTAACTTATTTATGTATCTCTTTGAAGTATATCCTAGATGATGAAGCCTATCGAGTAGCTCACCCACAAGAGCTAGAGTTACGTGATGAGAAATGCTTGGCCATAGTCAACAACATTCAAGCATACCATAACTAACTGCATGACCACTACAATCAGTGTGTGAAATATAGAGAATTTGAGATTGATCTTATTCTTAAATAAAACTAAAGGAATAACATGATCAAGAAGAAACATAAAGGCAAGTTCAAACATAATTGGATAGGACCTTTCATCATTATTTAAAATTATGGTGTTGGATCATAATTTAATTTTCCCACACTTATTGTCTTAACATCCCATGCACCCACTATTTTATGAGACCATTCTCATATTCTTCTACAACATCCAACATGTTTTCTTAACTCATAATTTTCTTCTATCCCATATCTTAGAAGAACTAAATTTGGTGTAAATTTTTTTGGGATATTATATCCATGGAACTATGTAGGTAATATTCACTTGCCCAGTGCATCTAGAGCTAGCTCAACTACCCCCTTCCTTTTCTTTTATTGCCCCCTTATCATTATTTGTTTCATTGTCTCTTCTCATCTAGGGGTAATGTTTGTCATCTTATTTATTATTTATTTGTACTAAAATTGTAATTAACCATTGTTTTTTTGTTGTTTTCTCTTTATTTTGTTTTCTTTTTTTTCTTCATGTTTTGTTTGTTTTCCTATTTATTTGATTTCTTGTTGTGCCTTGATGTAGTCTATATGCATTCATCAATTGATTCGTTGTGCATTATTATTGAATCCATTCAAATTCATGTGTCAACACAATCATCATGGTCTTTATCATTGGTGCATTACTTTCCTTTGAGTATTGGATCACATGTCAGTATTTATGTATATTTTAGGCAAGTTATCATGGTGTTCTATCATTATACCTACAATCACGTGCTATAGAAAAAAATATCTTGAGGAATCTACATGATAATCAAGCAATAGTATATCTCCTTGGAAACACACTATTCCTAATCTAATCCAATTCATATCCTTCATAGAGTAATTAAGCAATGAAATAATTTTCCTCGTTGCCAATTTGGATGAGCATCTCCCTACTAGAAATTTGCCCAAAGTTCATCTTTCTTCTTTGTACCAATTTTACATCATAATCCATATCATGTTTACCCCTATCAAGATACAATGATTCTAATTGCCTTTGGGAAAATCATTTTATATCATCCCATTTACATTATCAATTATTCTAACCATCTTTGGGAAAATCATTGGGTTTTCATCCATTTGAAGGTTAATGATTATAACCACCTTTGGGAAAATCATTCTCTTTCTTCTACCCAATTGGGGCACGTTTTCATTATGATAATGCTTATAACCACTTTTGGGCAAACCATTATCCTTATCCACCCAAGTGGAGCATGTTTTCATCCTACCAATTATTATAACCACACATGGGTAAATCATTGTTTTCCTATTCATGATTATAACATCTTTTGGTCAAATTATTCTCTTGTTACCCTAAGCCTTTTTCAATGATTATAACTATCTTTGGGAAAATCATTATCTTTTTTTATTCCATCTATGCTAATGAGTATAACTACTTGTGGGCAAATCATCTTCTTTATCTACATTATATGGGGTAGCTCCATATGCCACTGATTATAACCACCTTTGGGAAAATAAATCCCTTCCACCCCATTTAATCTTGTTGGTCTAATTATTTCCTCTTTATAAGGGACCAATTACCGACCCCTTTGCCAACTGCTCCCTCGAGGGGGAACCTACAGTTCATCCATTATCATTAAATTTGTAACCATACATTACCTTTTCATTCATTGAAAATATTTTACTATGATTACATCTTACAACATGTTCCCAAATATGAGAAAACTATAGACACCTAAAACTAGCCACCAATGGCCTTCAATCGGACTTTAGACTGATTCTTACCAACCATCACAAATTAAGCCTAAGAACTACTAAAATTTACTAAATTTGATTTTGAATCATTTTTCAAATCTTAAAATCTCACTGAGACATCCCTAATTAGGTTATCCTACCATAATTTTTAAAAAAACCTCTCACGGATTAATCTCTAATCATTTTGTGGCACCACAACAGTCAATTTGGCCTGTGAACCTATTAAGTGGGGCACTTGCTCACATAAATCAAATATTGAAAATAATAAATGGCTTATCATAATTAATTAAAATCCTAAACCATATAAAAATCCTATTTGAATTATCTATGTATAATTAATGAATTACTAAAAAAAAATTCAAAAATATTAAATACCCTAGCTTTTCATGATTACCTTTTGTGAGTTGTCACTTATTTTAAAAATATCTCACCCATGCCTATTTACTAAAAATCATTAATTATTGACACCTTTTAACTCTATTAAGGTTAATTAAATCACTTAGGTTAGGTTTGAACCCATTTTATGTTTAAACTATGCTTTAATTCACCTTGAGTTAGGGTTAGTTCTTAAGCCTATAAATACAAGTATTTGCCTCTTCATTTGGAGAGTTTGGAAATTTAGGTTTTTGTATAAAACTCATGATAATAGTTTTATAATGTAAAAACATTGAGTTAATACATTAATATAAAATCATAAGTCACATCAAGTAAGGGACAATGGTGCCAAGGAGAGAAGGATCAAAGAAAACTCCAATACCAAAGACTCTTTAGGCATAAACCAAGCAAGCCATGAACAAATCCTTGGAACTCTCAAGGAAGGTAAGAATTGTTTTTATTTACATTTTAGTTATGTTTTTAATTTTATTGTGTTCATTATTCTCCCCTTAAGATATAGGCTTAGATATGTTAGCATGTTAGTGTGTTTATTTCATTCTTTTTTGAAACTAACACTTGATCTAACCTCCTCTCTATTGTCAAACTCATATGATCACACTTTTAACCTTGATCCTCTTATACATAACCTCTATTATATATTCATAACATCTATTTTATGTTAATCATGACCTCTTTCTATTCACTAATTATCATATCATTTTATTATCCTCTTCTACTCTTCCACACTTAGCATCCTCTAAGCATACCAAATAGGCCTAAACTACCTTGCTTTTATACAAGTCACTTGATCATATCCTTCTTAGTTAGACACACACTCAAATAACTTAGGCTAGCCATGAATACATCTTATAATATAAAATAACATTCCTTAATCATGAATCAATCAATATAATAGGTCATCCATACATCAATTATCCCTTACTCCTCTTTTAGGCTTATGGAGACTTAATAGGCCTTCTTAACAACACGTTACCCTTTGATCTTTATTGAAGTATATCCAAATATCCCACATGGTATTAAAACATAATACACCACTCTAATATACCTTATCTAACTTCACTTTTTTTCCACAACACCTTCTAGGTCCAATCACTGCATGAACCCTTTCTCAAATCACTGCATATAAAAGGCCTGTGCATATACAGAAACTCTATCTTGAACAACTAAGGCATACACTTAATTTTTCCAAAAAAATATTTTAAAAAATTACAAATTAAAAAACCTCATGACCTCAAGGTCATCACCAACTTTATCATATTATTTAGCTTAGGGTATATATGCTCAAACTCTTTTGTGTAAGATGTTCACCTAGAACTTCCAACTAACTCCAAAACATATTCAAGGAAACATGAAATTTTGACACATGATTAAACATATAAAATGGATTTCAATGCATGAATAGGATCTTATATTATCCTCATAACAACATCCATAAAAATTATCACAAGTATTGATGGCAACTATTGGTCTTACAGACTAATGTATTGACTCTCTTTCTCACATACTCCATTCAATTAGATAAGCCATTTTGGATTCAATGTTCCAACCTTTTAAATTTACTTACAAGGTTATGAAAAACATGGATAAACTATTTAATTCCAAAAAACATCATAATGCATTTCAATCACATACTTAAGACCTAAAACTTCATGCACATACTTAAAATAACTTGAATCACCTCTGGCAATGTTCACCTACTCACCCATGTCATGTAAACTAATCATGATACCTCAACTAGCCACCATTTCTCCTTTATTTTTTAGTACTTAACCTATATATCTCATTAGGACTTGAATCTAATCTTCTATCCACCCTATATACTTCACCTTAAAAAATTCATGTGTTTCAATGTCTTTTGTGTATGCTCAATAAACTTCATACACTCACTCTTCTTTAGAGCTTCGACATAACATCTTAGGAGCTTCTTACAGATATTCAGAGCTTGACTAGGATATTCATATAATATTCAAATATACATATATAGATCTTTAAATCTAACCTTTTAATCAATTTTAGGGTCCTCAACACCTTAATTATAACCTAAAACAAACTCTCATGTTCAAACACTATCAAGTGTTCTTTAGAGCATTCTCATATTCATATCCCATTTAGTGCATCTTCATAACTACTTACATAGATCTTTAGAGCAGACAACTTATTCTTCTAATCTCACTCATTTCATCATGCTACTTGAAGACATCATTTTACAAGGTTTAGACAAAGCATTACAAGATTATTGACACTAAAAAAATGACATGTACTCTATCTTGTTGTTTCTAAATGATTCCACTTAGGCTGACATTAAAACATTCTTTAGACAGTATTCTCTTATCATAGCAATAACACTCACTATGTTAACAATCATAACTCATCATCCATATACCTCAAGGCTTACTTGACTAAGCATTTTCACGATAACCTTTGACATTGATGATATTATATTGACATCAATGAAATTAGATTGACATCAATGAACAAACCATTAATCTTCATAAGAACATTTGACATTAATGACAACATTAAATACCAAAGCTCAACACTCAAATATCATGCTCAATAGACTCTCCCTTAATCAATGACAATGTTCAACATAAGGATCATAACTCCTTAGCCCAATCTAGAAGAGTGAGCTTTGAGGGATTTTTGAGCTTCTACTTGAACATGTTCTTCAAGCTTAGGCTTAATTTTAGTGTAAATATTGTGTATTGATGGCCAAATGATCTTTGACTAGTTTAGGTTTCCATGTTGTGGCATTGGATGCACAACAAAGACTAGTTGATTCCTGGGAGCCCTTATGGTGGTAACTATTATGGTTTTGAAGGTTGGATTGGAGGAAGGCAAAGGTGAACCTAATTATTTATAATAAGAAATAATTGGAGTGATGGAGTGGTTGATAGATGAAATGGATAAATCCATGTTTTATGGGGTAGAGATAAAAGGAAAAGAAATTGCAGTAGTAGAGGATGGAGCAGGTGAAGTGGCGCTAGTTAGATTAGCATATGGGTGCATAAAGAGTAAACCTAAAAAAATTGATTGAACAAGAATGAATGTATAAAAAATTGATGGAGGGATGATAAAAACTATGGGTAAAGACATTAAAGGAAAAAGGCCTAAAGGAAATGTAATAAAATGACCCTTATCAGATGGTTATCTAATGAGAGGTGTCTTGGCCTTCAATGCTTGTAGGATTAATACCTTGACCTATTACAAATCCTTCTCATCCACCTCTTGTCTTGTCTCACCTTTTAGTTAAGGTTATGTCTCCTTGATTATCTATGTGGGTGGGGTCTATGGTCTATCCCCCTTAAGCTTCTTTTGATAACACTTTATGACTCTGCCAGCTTGTGGAACTATCTTTTGTTAGGAAGAGAAGGGGGAATAATGTTATGAATTGCTGTTGTTGAATAAATTATTTCCTCTTCATCATAGGATTCCAATCAAATAATCTTGGCTTATTCCCTATGTACATTATCTCTTCCTTGAGTTAGCTCCTCACCCAGTTCTTGCTTAACCTATATCAGTTCAATAGTTAAACTTGAACTTAGAGCATTTGTTCTTATTATACTTTTGTAGAGGTAGGAACTTGTTCTTCTTGTTGTTATTTATCCTATCCTTCAATAAGTGATGCCTCACCTACCAACTATTGTCAGTCCTATGGTTGTTCTTGAACTATGAGAGGACCTTATAGATCTTGTCCCTCTTAGTTTTTGTGATGGTATACCACTCCAAAATTTTCAAGATCTCCATCCTATAGGAGGTGGGATACTAAAATTGCTTCACTGAGTGTAAGAGAGGGTTCAACTTATATCACCCTCAAAATTTCCTCACTCAATACTTCAATTACTACCCTTTCTTTCACCTCTTCATCATCCTTAGCATTTAGGAATAGAAAATAATGATCCATTGGAATGTGTTTGTAATCAAGGCCAAGGTTGTGAATTTTCTTCTCTACCTTCCCATGAGGATCCCAATCTCTATGAGGATGGGTAGGCAATGAATATGCCTTGTTATAATTTATTTCTTCCTTTAACTTCTGATATATTGTGTATTTAATTATCCTAATGGTGATGTTGGATCCATATAATGTGGCCTTATTATTTTTCATTAATTCCTCATCAATACCATTCCTTATTTATTATGTAATTTCTTACTCAATTACTTTGTCTAGAATGAACTTAGGGTGCAGATAAGGATCCACCTTATTGCTAGCCATTATGATAATAGTGTACTCCAAATATAACTAGTAGTCTCCTATGTTATGGTGAGTGTTCTAGCTGTGTTGGGGGAAATTATAGATAATGTTTGGTCATGGATGGCCATCCAACCCTAAGGTTATAGATCCTTAGCAATATTTACTATATATCTGACATATGAGTAGATGTGCATAAAACTATCATAGTCATATATTATATACTTAATCATGTGTAGGTTAGGATCCCATAGGACTCTGTTAAGCATGTATATTATCCCCATGACTGCATCTAATATATAAGATATCATGTATAAATTTCCTCCTAGTGACCTCTTATCTTTGTGTAATATTTGTTCTTGGAGGCAAGCATTGATCACTTCTCCAAAAGCGTAGTTGCACTCTGAGGTACTTAGCAAGTCTAGTAGGGGAACCCACTCCAAATTTAGAGAGTAGATGCTTGCATGGTCAAAATTTTGATTTCACAGTGCCATTCCCACATGGATCCCCATTTTGAATTGAGTGATGGGAATAGGGTTATTGACATGTTCTTTTAGAGTGAAAGTTTCTCTAAAGAGGATCCACCTTACTAGTTCTCACTCTACATTATTAGCCTTCTTCCATGTAATGATAGTAGACAAATAAAAATTGACATCTAAAATGGGTTAGCTCAAATACCTATTAAATGTGTCCCCTAAGATATATGTGACAACTATGTTATTGTCAACATAGTGAAGGTATATGTCATCTTCTATTCTCCCTTAGAAGAAGAGGCCTCATAGTAAATATTTACATGGCATAACCTCTAGCTTTGTAGTTACATAATGTAAGGATTAATATTTGAAAGGAAGTAGGTCCTTCACTATTTATTTATCCTCAACTTAAATTTCCTCTTTGAGTGTAAAGGAGTCTACATTTTCCACAACTTCCCATAATGTTGATTAATTTGGATAACAACCATCAAATATAATGGCATCAAACACTATGGCTAAATACTTATTTGAATCCTTGATAGAGAACCTAGATGGTGTTGGGGATCCTTTGTATGACTTGGATGATGATGCCATGGTAGTTTGATGGATATTGGTACATTTCAAGATTTTGATAATGGCATCAAACACTAAATAAAATTTTGTGGATAGAAAATCACTCTGATAGCAATTAGGGATTTTGGGATCACTTAAGGCTGAAGTTTAATAGATCTCTCAAAGATGTAATGACATGAACTTAGTTGGGGACTCAATGTTAATATATTTCTACATTTATTTCTAATTTATGCACCATTAATCATCAACGTCTACAAGCTCATTACCTTCATTCAATTTTAATTTGACCACCCTATCTTGGTGTATATGCCATGTAGGATGCCTTGTCATTTGAGTAGCCATGGTCTTACCTTTCATCTTTGACCATGTGTCATTATGTAGTCTAGTCAAAAGATATCAAACTTTTTCTTTGGGCCAAAAGACTTCAAAATACAAAATGTTCTTCAGAGAGATTGGTCCTAAAATATTTTATCCCAAATTTTTTTAAATAGATTTTCCAAAACAAAACTTGTTGAAGACCACAGTTTTTGAAGGGAATCTTTTGATGAAAATTTTCCAAATCAAAATTTTCAATGATTTTTCATATTCGGTAAGGTTGTGGTTTGGGTAAAATTAGTCACATATAAATTTCTTGAAGAGAAAGCTTCCTAAGGGAAATATTCCAAAGATAATCTTTCAAAAAAAAAATTGATGAAATTTTTTTGAAATAAATTTACCAAAACTAATCTTCTAAAACACATTCATCAAAATATAGCCTTCTGAAACAAAACCTCTAAATGAAAAAGATGTTAACTGGAAACTTCCCAAAACAAAGTTGTTGATGTAAAGCATCTGATAAGAATTTTTTTAAAGAGAATATTTCTAAAGTAAACCTTTTTGATAAAATATTTTGAAGTAAGAGTTAATGAAACAAATTTCCTAAAAATAATCTTTTCGAAGTGAAAGTTCTTAATGAACTGAAGTATCTTAAGACAAATTTGTTGATGAGAAAGTTTTTCAAAGGAAATTTTCTAAAACGAAAGTTATCGAAGACTAAGTACTTTGAAATAAATTAATATGAATTCCTATCATGCAAATCCATTCTTCCCATCTTTTTTTTAATAGGTTAGTTTGAACAAGTGCTTTAAAATGGAAATAAATATGCTTCAACATGATTCAATTTTCAGATCATCAAGTTTATAACAAATAATAAAAACCATCATAATCCTCAAAAACACAAAGATACCTAGATAAGATATTCATTATCTCCAAAAAAATAAAAGGGGTCCCCACTTTTCAAATAAAAAATATGAGGTGGCGTGTGTTGAATACAGCAAATGGTGACTCATAGGGGTGAATACTCAAGATTTTTTAAGAACCTAAAATCCATGGTTTTATAATCCAAATATCAACAATAAATTCATCCCAAAATAAATTATTAAACCTAAATTTAAAAGATACTCTTAATAATCATATGCAGCATACTAACTTTTCTTAAACCTTGGATTTGTGTGTGAAAAGTTTTGTTCTTTATCTCTTGTCTTCAAGTTTTTAGGCAAAGACATGAGAGTTGAACCATAGGTTTCAATTTGATTGGGTGTTAGGTGTATAGATGGGAAGCTCAGCCTTTGCTCTATTTCCAACTAGGCATCCATAGCCTTAATAGAGATACCTTTGATCACCTATTTCTATTTTTTTCATATTTTTCATGATGCATGATACATTGATCTTATATCATCATGTAGGCTTCAAATCCTTTTTTATTTTATTTTAGAATTTTGGATTATGCCTCTTTTTTTGTTGTTTTGATTTTTAAAAGTGAGAAAAGGAGACCATAATGAGTTGGTCTTAGTAAAGTTTTGGTTTAATCAAAATGTCCCTATCAACTCTTGCTTATGTCCATGATTATTACCTTAAACAAGTATTAACATTTTATGTTCATTTGACCCAAGGGGATAAGGAGAGTTTTATAAATTTGCATAGAATTATGGGAGAAACTTTCACATAACTAATGAAATAATTAGCTTTAGGACGTATTTATGGCCAACTCTCTTAGTACTTACCTAAACTAAGAATTTTGAACTACAGTATGAAATACCCATTGATTTGGTTTAGATTCAAAACACCTCAACTTGTGTTTGATTATACTAGGATTGACCAAAATTTGGTTATCATAAAATCAAAATAAAACTATACTAGAAAGTAGGAAAACTACAAAAAGCAAAAAGGCTAATCTAGAAAACACAAATTAGTCTAATAAAAATAAACTACTAAAATCAAGAAACTAACTAATAAAGTAAATCTAATCTACTCCTACCTTTACTAGAATGTCTATTGTTGCTCAGAGACCTCTCTAGATGGGGTGACCATGAAGTAATGCTTCAAAAATTATATGTTAATTAGATATTTTAGATCATTACTCTGAATATATTTTAAATGGAACTCATTATTACCCAAAATATTTGAAATATGATACGCTCCTATCCACAATAGGGTAAACTTGTCATGCATTCCTTTTTTCTCATGGGCTTTGTCCCATAGTAGCACCAAGTCATTGATCTTGAATGCTTTGAATTTTTCTCTCTTTTTGAACCATCTCTTAATCATGTTTTGATGTTTTTTAAGCTTTGCAATGCTTTATCCCTAAATTCTTCCATTTCAATGATATCTGGTAATCTAGATTCTATTTTTTCATTGGGATCCATGTATTCTTGCATATGATATGTTGGCAATTTTAGCATGATTAGAAACACTAGTTATTTCCCATAAACTAGTATATATGGCATATCTTTAAGGTCCTATTTGTACCTAGTTCAGTCTACCCAGAGTGTATATTTTATTAAGATATGCCACTCCCTTGGCTTATCTATATCTAACTTCTTGATTGCATCTATGAGGTTCTTGTTGGTCGCCTCAACCAATATGTTCCCTTATAGGTAGTGATTGAAGGATGATCTAATTATAATCTAATTATCATGGGCCCACTCAATGAACTCATTTTATTGAAGTGCTAGCCCATTATCATAAACCAAAGAGATAGGGGTGTCAAACTTTGTCATGATACAATATTCAAGAAAACTTAACACATCTTGGGCTCTAGAGTTCTTGGTGGTTACTACCTCAGTCCATATAGTGTAATAATCTATAACATTGAGTACAAACTTGTGTGCAGCTGAGGAATTTGGATTTATAACACTAATGAATTCTAAGCCCCATTAGGAGAATAACTTAGCTTCAATCATAGGATATAGCAATATTGTTTCATGTACCTCTCTTTTTGTCAAAACCTAGCATTGATAGTACATCCTCTCATGGAAATGGGCATATTTAAAGACCATCAACTAGTAATAACCCATTTTGATTATTTTATGGGTTTGTAGTATTGCCATATGGATGGTCATTACCTATCTTTTGATGTAGATTTTCTAATATTTTTTTAGGTTCTCCACATGACACACATCTTAGATAAATGCCTTCATAATTATTTTTGTATTTGAATCCCTTCTTGATCATATAATGAGCATCCTTGAACCTTAAATATCTCTTTTCAGTTTCTAGGGGAATGCTCTAGTGAGTAGGAACTAAAAAATACATAAATACCAATCTTTTTGGGAAACCTATGCCTAGAAGACCTCTTCAATGCTGATGCATGGGTCTGGTTTAATGATTAATTGAATAATGCCTTATCCTCTAATTATCTTGGCGGGTTTAATTTAAATATCAAATTCCTATAATTTTTCCATCTATTTACCTCTACACTCCTCCAATTCATTATTTATAAACATGAGCTTGACATTAGGATCTAGTATTATGGTAATGGTCTTATTTCAAATGATGTGGTGCCTAAACTACTTAACTACTTTGATGAGAGCAAATATTTGCTTTTTAATCAGTTAATACTTAAGCTCTACATATTTTAAGTTAGTAATAATAAATGCAATAGGATGTTTGCTTTCTTCCTTTTTATATGTGTGTATAGTAGAAATAGTATGTTCAGAGGTGAATGAGTACAAGAAAAAGTCTTTAGTAAAATTTGGGCTTACCAGTACTAGGGATTATGAAATAGCCTTATTTATGTCTTGGAAGGATTTCTTAGCTTTAGGCATCCACTCCACTTTGGTGTTCTATTTGAACATTTCATTTAGGGGTCTAACAATCTCTGCAAATCTTGATATAAATTTCCTTATGAAATTTATCTTTCCAAAGAATTATTTGAGCTCTTTTCTCTATTTGGAAACATTATTTTCAAAATCCCCTAGATTTTATCTAGTTCAATAGTGGTTCTATCCTTGATAATGATATGGCCTAAAATTTTGCCTTTGGTAACACTGAATATACTCTTCTTGGGGTTAAATGATATCTAAAACTTCCAACACCTCTCAAAAATAGATTGAAGATGGTCAATATGATCATCTCTATTTTTAGAAAAAAATAATGAGATCATCCATATATATAATTATGTACTTCCCTATCAGTCCTTGAAATGCGTGAACCATTGCTCTTTGAAAAATAGCTCTAGCTTTAATCAACCCAAATGGAATTCACGTATATGCATATGTTCCCACTTTATAGTAAATGTTATTTTCATCCTATCCTCTAATTTTACTAGTACTTGATTTTAACCTAAAAAACCATCTAAGAAAGACATCATTTTAGACCCACTCATAATTTTTATTACCTCATCCAAGGAGAGAAAAAGATAATTGTCCTTCTCTGAAGCTTTATTCAGATTATTGAGTTCCACACAAAGTTTGATCTTACCACTCATTTTCCTAACTAGAATTAGATTAACCACCCAAGTCGAATGTCTAATAAGAAATACTATCCTAGAACTTCACATATTTTCCACTTCCTTCTAAATTAGTGGTTCCAAGATAGGATTAACCAGCCTTTACCTTTGCCTAAATAGTTTATGATCAGAATTGAGTGGAACTATATGGGTGATGACTCTAAGATTAAAAATACTTAAGTCATCATAGGTCCATGTAGTTACATCTTTATACCTAATAATTAGTTTCTTGACTTTTTTCCTTTGTTTTGGTGTGTAGCTTAAGCCAATATTGATGAACTGTGTGTTATTTTCATCACCAACATTTTTCAAACTAAATTTAGATTTATTAACCTTGATTTAGCTTTATAATTGGGCTTGAGGATCTGTATTTACATTCCTTTCTAAGATTACCATTCCCAATGGGAAGTGATTCTCTTTTAGTTGGATATCATCTTCTTCATCCAATCCTTCATGGAGCCTATGGTTTATTTCTTTGTCATCAATTATTTAATATTTGAATTGTCCTAAATTTGTTAAAAATTGGATAATTTTTTGGTCATCATCAAATAGTTGAAATTTTTTAACATTTTCTAGTATTGAAGGACACGATACCAATTCCATGGAGAACTTTTAGATTTTTTACTCTTGTAAGGGTGCCAAATTCACTACTAAAGTGGCTAGTGAATCTGTATCTATATTTTGTTCTCTTAGGATAGATACTATGTTGAAAGCTTCAATTTCAATTAAATCCTAGGCTCTATTCTTTTATTTCTTAAAATATGACAATTTACATTGATATTTAGTTTTGACCTGGTTAACAACGAGTTTATAATCTCCATATACTAGTAATTATTTGACATTATTCTTGAGGGAAAATTATAATCCCATAATCAAGTCTTTATATTCTAATCTATTATTGGTAAATAGTAATTAGAGCCTATATGTTTTCAATAGTTTCTCTCCTTGTGATTGATCATCTTGATACCGACACTTGATCCTTACTTGGATCTTACTCCATCAAAATGGAGGGTCCATAACTGAGAAGGATTGAGAGTTTCTTCTGGTGCTTCATGGAAAATGTGTAAACTCCAATACTAGGAGATTTATAACTTACCTCTTCATTGGAATTATTGTACTCCATAATGGGATGCTTCATCTTCAACTCTTAATCGATCTTGATCTGGTTGTTTATGACTCTCCAAGGTAGCTATATATGTGAAAATTCCATGGAAAAATATCCATTTATTTTTTTTGACCAATCTCTGCTCAACAAAAACCATAACCTTTAGGAATATATACTACCAAGATGTCATTAATCATTTTTAATTTAGGTTTTGAGGCAACCTAAATTCTCACATTATTAAGTTTTCCTAATACATGCACTACCATTTTATCTAGTTGTGACATAGTCCTCTTAGATGGCTTTGATGTTAAAACTACGCTTTTGACAAATATAATTTGGCATTACTATTATTAAAGCTCTGGCATCTACCAAGTAATTATGTATATTTTTTCCAAACTCTTGAATGGTCAGCAAGAAAGGGGGAATTTTAGGCTTTCTTTTGTATATAACATTCATGTTAGTAGTCTTAGACTTTTCTACAATAGACTTACATGTGATGGACTTTCATAAGAGCTCCTTCTACTCTATGATTTGTGTTAGTTCATGAAGAGTGATGTTGGCCTTAATTTTCTTCATATCCTCAATAATAATATATCCTCATTTATTTTATTCCTCTTTATGTTGAGGTTGATCATTCCCTTTAGGGGGAGGAGGATTATTGTCTTTTTTGGGATTTAGAGGGATAACTGTATTATTGGGAGGAGTAGAAGTAGTAAATGGCTACATGTTCCTCAAATTATTATTATTCTCATTAAAATATTGAAATGCTTGTATTTCATCAAAATTATCCTCCAGGATAATGTCATCTTCATTAGGGAAGGAGGACTCAAAAGTTTCAAATACCATAGTTAAACTAGAAGGGCCATATTTATGAAGGAGATCTAGAGGATTCATCATTTGATCTTGTTTAATCATCTCTCTCTAGAATATTTCAAAGGTTGTGTGGAATTATATATAGTACAAATCTCTATGTTATGATGTATTCTGGACCCTATACCAGTAGGGCAAAGTTGTTTCCATGATAGTGATTTTTGGAAATTTATTGGACTATTATTGTTTTTCATTGTTAGTAAGCCTATTGAAAGGCTTGTTATATCTTGGAAAGATATAATTTTGATTGTAATTTTGATCATTGGTATCACCCATCCTCTTTTGCATATTTAATAAATTATTACTCAACTTCTAAACCATTCTTTATATAGAATCCAATTTAGCTTTATTGAATTTAGAATCCTGAGCAACTACCACATTGGTGTGAGCTTGATGATGATTTTATTGATAGTTATTTATTTGTTTATGATCATTTAATAAATCATAGTTTTGATTCATTTTCTATTAAATCCTAGGAGGTAGAGTGTACAACTAATTTTTATTGAATGTGGGAGCATTTTGAATCACACATGGAATTATATTCAAGGATAGAAACCTATTGTTGAATGCTTGACCTCTTGGATTATGAAGGTTAAACTATGGATTGATTTTCTTGTCAATGTTGATAACTTCCTATAATGTCAAAGCTAAAGTAGTGGAAGTAGTAGATCTTTGTAAGAACATTACAATAATAGGATCCAAGGCATTCTTGTATAGCTCGAGTGTTATATTTTCATCTAGCTTATACATGACATTCAATCGAGTGTGCATATTTTAGAATCTTGAATTGAAGGCTTGGATGGACTCGATAGGTTCCCTTTTCATGTTGGTAAAGAGATGATATACCAGACTTAGATTAGTTACTTGTGTTTTAGTATTTTTTTATTCTTTTTCTTAATAAAAATGACTTACTAAAATATAAATGATACATGGTTTTTAAAATAGGAATACCTATGATGGGGATAAGCACCATTGATCCAATGAGGTGGGATCTCCTTTTTGTCTAGGAAGGACTACCTGCACAACAAAGATAACTTAAACAAGATTGATTAATAATAGAGATGGGTGGAATACCTAATATAAGATCAATTCTAGGAAGTGGTACACTTAGAAGGATGTTCATCCACTATTTATGTAATTAAGTAGATAATAGAATAAAAATAATTACAATAAAATCATGTGATAAGATTATGAAACTAAAATGAAGAAAATCAATCTACTGCATAGATATTTTCAAAAAATTCATTCCAATATGCTACTCCTAAGTCCTATTGCTCATGGATTGCTTCTAGTTGCTTGAGGATGGCCTCTAGAGTTGTGAAGATAATTGTAAAAATTCCTAACTCAAAAGAGATGTCACTTTGATCATAGAATAAAGGATGAGGAACTATGGGTAAGTCGTCAATGGAGACCACATTATGTACGACACCTAAAAAGGTAACCTATATACATCAATACATGATTTTAGGGCTTAAAATAGTAAAATTGGATATATTAAGATTTATAATAAGGTCTTGGATTATAGACAAAAATGAAAACATAGGGATCGATTATGATTATCTCAAAATTGGTATCGATTAGATGATCAATGTCAATCTAGAAAGAATAATGTTCAATCCTTATAGTGGGTACTAAGAGACTCAAAAAGATACCTAAGGAGGGATTATATAGATCTTAAAAGACCCTTAAACTGATCACTAATTTACTTAAATAAACTTACAAAAGCAAATAGAACATAAAACAATAAAACCATAATTTAAAAATAATCAAATATATGATAAACTTACCTCTAAAAAAGATTCTTGCGATTCAGATAAATAACTTATTGACATAGATATAGTTGGCCTTGAGTAGAGTGTGGATAGACAAGAATTAGGATAGCATTCTCCCATAGTGATCTATGTGAATTTCATCAGCATTCTGGTGTGAAAAAGTTAAGATCCATAACCCTAGGGTGGCCTAGCTATAAAACAACATCGATCCTAATAAGATAAGTGATGATCATAGGAAACATTACTGATTTTATCTAAGTTTGAGTTGTTGGTTCTAAAAACTTAAGATCTTTAGATAAAAACTTAGGTTACATTGGTTTTAATAGGGTTCAAGTATGGGAAGGTTCTTAAAAAGGTTTAAATAACTAACCCATATTAGGCTTGGAAAGATTTAAATAGGATTTATAGATAGTAAGCTAGTTACCTAGGTAAAATGGTAATTAATTAGATTAATTATACGACATTAAATGGTAAATAGTAAAAATAAATTAATTGAAGAAAGGTTGGGAAGGGTAACACATATCTATTCATAATAAAGTAGTGTAAATTTATAGTGTCTACATTTACCCATTTTTATTGAGTAATTTTTGATAACCTATCATGAGACAAAAACTAAGATGGGTACAATACCCATATTTTTAGTGGGGAGGTATTCCATTTTAAACTAGAAGCTAGTGAAGGACAATGAGATGGAGACAGGTTTAAAAATTAAGATGTTAATGGATAGGGTAAATATAAAATGAGTGTTGAAGATGTAAGGATAGGCATGATGTGTAATACTACACTAACAATATATATGATATCTTAAATAAGATTGACCTAAGGAAAATAAAGAATGGATATCCATAACTAAGAATGTGTAGGATTTATCAAAGGCAGTTAAGAGGGAAATGCTAAGATGGGTTGACCAAAGCAGCCAGTGTGCTTGGTATGTGTGTGCTACCTAAGGACATAGTGCTCTCAAGATGAGGTACATTTTTAGGATCTATAGGGGATAGACACTAAGATGAATGTAGACCTCTCAAAGGTGTGGGTCCATCAAGGGGCTTACATCCATAAGAAAATAATGCTTGGTAAAAAATATAGGATAAATGTGATAAAAGATTACTTAAAGGGCCTTAGAATAGGGTTGTAAGGATGCAATAGATGTGTAAGTAGTGTTAAGAATCCTAAATGAACTAAATCACCATCGATCCAATAGATTGATGCCTATTAGAGAGGAATCAATGCTAATTAGGAAATAATTATCATCGATCCAAAAGGGATACAAATAGGTTGCCTAATGACTTTGGCACTAATTTTTTAGATGAAATCAAATAAGTTGAGAAATAGCTAAGAAATTTGACACATGTTAATGAATTGAGAGATATATACATAATAAAAGTTGGTGGTAGTGAATGATGATAATGACAATCTCGTGATGAGGTAGGGGTAACTAATTTTCATGATTTTTTTGTAAATTATTGAATTTATTTAATTTTGAGCTAGTTTAGGATAGTTAGAGTTTTGTAGGGATTGAATTCGATCTTAAAAGGATAGATGTTAATTCCTTGAGGATCATCCATCGATTGGTGAGGGATTGACACTAATCAGATGATTGATGATGATATATAACCAATCACAATCAATCTACTAAGGATCAATGATGATGCCTTAGGTTTAAACAAAATTTAAAGGATAGGATTTTTTTAATTTTTTGGTTAGAAAATGAAATGAGATTAGAGGGAACATGGGATTGTAGGCATGTTTATTGTTGATGATACATGATCAAGTGCAAAATTTTCTAGAGTGCTTATGAGAGGATATGGGATATACATACTAGGATCATATTGAGGTGGTTAGTTTAGGAGGACTATGCCACTATTGTTGGGTACACCAAGATTAGAGTCTATTAGTGGCACTACTAGAGTGATGGGATCTAGATGCAGGTACCTTTTGCTTATTAACAAGGGAGATGATAGTGACCCTAGAGGACATCTATAGGATACTTTAGCTACCTATTCAAGCTATAGAGATCATCCCAAAGGATGAGAGATGATGGGTAACTACTTTGACATGGTTATATGGGGATGATACTACATATATTAGCTTTATAATAGAAGGATTTAGTTTTGAGTCATTGTATGATTGGCACCAAGATAGGAGATGGGTGATGACCATGATGATGATGGCCATCTATTTCTATGAATTTATAAACTTAGTAGGAGGGAAGTTGACATATAACCTAATAGGGGTGTTAGTAGATATGTGGGAGCACTGGATAGTTTTTGCATGGGCACCTACTCTATTGGAATAAATATATAAGGAGTTATGGGGGTGATAGATGCAGTGATGGTATGGACTTGATGTTACCTATGTGCTCTAGTTTTGGGCCTATAATCACATCCAAGTATTACATCTATTAGGGGTATTTTGGATGGGCTGACATAGGTTTGCTTTTAGTGTGTTAAATTTTAGAGGTGGAGGGATGAATTTTCCCATCCACATGTAGATGGGAGAGCATGGGACTTATAATTTTATATAAAATTAATAGAGGAGATAGATTAGGATGAGTTTATATGGATACCTTACATCATATTCCTATCATGGTCAGGGATGGAGATGAAGATGGTATTAGGGCAATTAGCTAGATGGGTACAGGGGAGACACCTAGAGCATGTGGAGTTCTTTTAGTTTGGGAATGTAAGGTGATAGTTTTGGATGAATTATAACATACCTAAATAACCATAGTTTCATAGGATATATGACTTAGAGTTGGAGTTCCTCAAGCCACAAGTTACAGGGCTATAATAACTAATAGAGGAGGACCCAGAGGGATAGGGTGGATGATGCTAGGGTGATGGAGGCACACTTCTTGTGTTGGATAGAGTAGGATGGATTGGGAGAGGAGAGAGTGGTACATTAGAGGTAAGAGTTAGAGGATGTGGATATGGAGGATGCAGAGGGTGTAAGGAGAGATAGAGAAGGGGAGATAATGGCTATCTTAGTAGAGAGGGATTAAGCCCAAGCATAGTAATCTAGAGTGGTGTTTCAGAATGACCAGCTATAAATGTAGTTGATGGAGTTATAAGGGTGATATGATGCATTATAGTAGACATATGATGAGCCATGTTGAGCATGAGATATATAGAGTGAGCAATGTGAGAGGCTCTGAGTACTAGCAAGTGTGGTAAGGGGAGCAGTTTCAAGGTTTACTATTAGAAGAGGATAAGATAGGAGAATGGGGACTCTAGGGAGTGTGATCCTATATAGGTGTTAGGAGGTGGTAGTGGAGATATGGTATTACAAGAATATTTTGATATACTATTTTCTAGAGATTCCTAGATAAGCCAACCACCTAGCCAGGTAGGGTTGGTCACCACAGGGGGTACATATGACTATAGCTAGCATAGGGAGAATTCCATAGAGGGACAAGAGTGATGGAGGAGGATATGGAGGGGAGAGTGGGGGAGGAAAGATATATATCCACTTAAGCCAGATCTAATTCACACAAGTCATGTATATGACTACTATGTGGATTGACTCTTTTGTGTATATCACACATTATGACACTCTTATGATGTACATTTAACTTGTGGATATATATTTATTATTATATGTTTTATTCATATTGATTACATGAGTTTATGTTTCATGTTTATGGATTTAGATTATGTGGATTACACATATATAGCATTTGATTTTAGGTTCATCATGTATTTGTATTGATTATGCAATGTTTATATGGATTATGATATTTTAGATTATGTGATGTAGTTTTATCTTGATTATAGATTTATATGTGTGTGCTTAAAATGGATTGATAGTGGATTATTACATGTGATAATTTTATGATGTATCATGGATTAATGACATATTATATATGGATTTATTTTATGTGGATGGTGTTTATACGGTTATCTTTGATTACATTTATTAGATTATATGGATGGAATTGTATATCATGGTTGATTATGGATTATGTAATTTTTTCATAAATTTTTATATAAATAATTAAGGATGCATGTCTGATAATTGTCTAGGACCCTAAGCAATGTTATACCCCTTTTTGCTTTTGCATATGCACCCTTGTATCCAATGCTAATGAAAGCCTTTGACAATCATGTATCAATTGAGTCAATAAATATTTGGCTTGAAATAAAAAAGGGGGGATTATAGGAATGAGGGAAAACACTTAATTAGATATAAATACACATATTGCTTTATGTTTTTGAACTTTTTAACCTTAAGCTAATCCTTAAATAAATGTAGACTAATCAATGCATGAAGTCTACAAATAAAATCTAATCAATGTAGGAAGCTTTTATGGATATAAATTTTTGATTTCATATATTTTGCATGATTTTATTTTAATAGGAAACTGATCAATGCAAGAATATTCTAAAATCATAGGCACATAGCCATCCTTCAAGGGAGTGGTTTATTTATATATATCTTACAAGCTATCCTTCAAGGGATTAGTCTGTGACTTTGCCTTTTCTTGATTTTGATAGTAGTTATCCTTCAAGGGATTAGACTGTCTTTTACTCTCTTTTTTATTTTGATATCCCAAAAGATTTTTTTGTCATGGATTAAATTATAGGGTATTTTTAAGCCAATAAAATAGGGCCATGTGATATTCCCTTTAAACGAGCTATTTTAGGGTGAGGATTGTTAGGAGATAATGATTTGGGACTCTACTCTATTTCAAATAGAGCCAATCCATGAGAACATGTTATGAAAAAATCTAGGGTGTTTATATTTAAGGATAAAATTGGTATACTACCATAAATCCACATGATTCTTGAGAATTTATAGGGAATGTTAAAAATAGAAGATAGGATATTTAGGAGAACTTATGCTAACTAGAGTGTGTAATAGAATTATTAATAGTATAAAGGATGTAGATGCAAAGCATTAAGAGGCTCAAATTCAATTTTCCATCAAGGGAGGCCAAATGATATGCCCCAGATCCATATTTATGAGTGTTAATATAGGGTCCAAGCTAATTAGGAGAAAAATTTCACTATTTACTTCATTCCATATTTGTGACATGTTGATTTTATTTAAGTAAAAGGTCACTGATATTAAACTCTCATTCCTTTAAATGTTGATTATATGCTCATTTTATTCATTCTTGATATACATGAAGGTGTTCAAGGCCTATGGATCGATGCTCATCTAAAATTTCTAGCTATGTTAATCGATCTTGATGATAATCCTATTTAAAAATAATATCTTTTAGAGAGATTATAATTGAATTAATTTGGACCTCGAGGGGGAGAACTGCTTCAATACCATAGACCAAAGAAAAAGGGGTAGCCCATTTAGATATTTGAATACTTATTTGATAAACCCATAAATCAAAAGATATGAGAAGATGCTAATTATTTCCAGCTTCATTAACCATTTTAGTTAACATATTGATAAGGGTTTTATTCAATGCTTCATATTTTCCATTAAATTATAGAAAATAAGGTAACAATAAACTTAACTTAATGCCAAAGGAATTGCACAACTTTTGGGCTTGCTTATTTTTAAAATATTTCCCATTATCTATAATAATTTTATAGAAGACACCAAAATGACATATGATATGATGATTGATAAAATAAAAAATCTTACCTACATTGGTTAAAATAAGGGGAATAGCCTCCACCCACTTACTAATATACTCAATAATGGTAATGATAAATCCATGTCACTAGGAAGATTCAAGATTAATATACCTTATAAGGTATAAACCCCATTGAGAGAAGGGCCAAAAATCCTTAGACACTTGTAATGCATGACTAGGGATATGAGATAAGTTACCATGTTGTTGACACATCACACATTTCTTCTTTTCCTGATACCACACCAATTTTTGAATATGGTGGTTAACAGGTTTTATGGGTGGTAGTATGACAAGGGAAGTTTGAAGAAGTTGATCAAGAATCTTAGAGTAAGACCCCCTTAATGGATCCTAGCTAGGGTTTTTGAGCTTCTAAAGCATTACCATAAAGGTTGTATTTACTTTTGAGTATTGATCTTTCACACTAGTTGTTTGAATATTTTCCATGGCAAGTATTTTGTGTTTAGGATAAGACTTTGCACCTAGGCCTCATGGGTAGTAAGGTTTTAAAGGGTTATAAATTGGCATTATTACAATGGGAAGATCCCTTTGTAATGATATATTTTCTCTAGAATAGGATTATAAAATGGTGGTTTTTAGGGTCTTCAAAGGGTGAGGTCCCAATATGGATTATCTAGTATGAATTGGTGGTAAAAGTGCCTTCCCTTTTTGAATCCGATCAGGGGTAAAAGGGATATCCTATTTAGGGAGTTTGAGTTTTGGCCAAAAATGGCCTACATACAAAACTTGAAATTTAGTGTTAGTCATTGGATACAATATAGTTTATCAAATAATTCAAGGACTTAGAAGACCTAGCAATTACGTGAAAATGAAGAAAAGACTCAAAAACCCCTCAAAGGTGCATTAAGCCTTCAAAACCAAGGCTTGAAAAAATGGGTTTTGGCCATTATGGGTTAGATGGTAAATAAATTTCCATATATATGTGTTTATTATACCCCTCCCATCCCCTCTTAGGCTTATAAAATCAAATTTAGACCTCAATACCTTTACAAGGAAGATAAACATGTTGGTTTGAAGAGAGAGACTAGATGGTTTTGGGCCATTTTAGGAGCATCAAGCATCAGTGGAGGATTACATAAGGATGAGTAGGTCCTTAGAACCATGAGGAACCTAGTCCAAACATTGGTTTTATAAGGTAGGCCTCACAATTAATAAACAAGAAGAAAATAATCCCAAAGCTCTATAGGTGAGCTAGGCCTAGAAGGGGTATATTTGGGTTTTTGGGAATTTTCATAGAGTTAAGCCTCCAAATTTGACATGGAGCATATTATCAATCCCTTAAAAGTGAATCACACACTTTTAAATAGTTTATACAAATTTGATGGAATAAATTGACCAAATTTCACTTTTATATGCCTAAAGGGCTAATGGAGGCCTAATTAAAGAGAGAGAAGTATAGGAAAAACACACTACCATTTGATCTTTGAAAATGGGGCTACTAGGACAGAAGGAGAAAGAGGAATTAAAAGTATAATATTAAGGTTTAAAGGAAAAAAATTGGTTTTAAAGGTCCTAAAAACACATTTTTTAGATATTCCATGCCTTGAGAGGTTAGATTGAGTAATAAAAAATCAACTTCCAATTAAGGCCCATTTTTATTTTTCTCAGCTAAGGGCTAGTAAGAGCCATAAGTATAAATGGACTATTTGAAGTTTAACCAGGTACCAAGTAATGATGGAACAAGTCTAATAATGATATAAAACCCCTTTCTAAGGGATAAGTTATCTTTTTTAAGACTATAGCAAGTTTTGGTGTTTTAGAGCAAAAGGAGCCTAGTTAGGCTTAAGCATGCAAAAGAGAGTGATGGACACTCATAGGTATAGTTTCCTTTGCTAGTTGGTAATACGGGTCTTGGAACCCTAGAAGAGATTTCTTAATCTCATGATTTGGCATTATGTCTGGGTATGTCTTTCACTAATTTAAGGGTTGTATTAGAAAAATTATCCTCCTTTTGTGGTCTTGAATAACTTGGGATCATTTAAGGTTTATAAGCATACTTGAGATCCTAGATGCCCACCTACAGGTATGAGTACAAAGATAAGGCCACCTAATTCATGTGAAAGGATTCTTAGGAGTCTACAAGCTACTAAGAATCATCTCTAATCATTTTTAGGTGTCTATGGTCAAATGGAAGCCTTTCTACAATAAAAAATCCCAAGAACTATTTAAATACAATAAGACTTCACGATGCATTAATAGAAAATAAGTCAATTTTATGGATTTTAGGGTCTATGGCATGATTTCAAGTCATTGAGGACCAAGAGGATGTTGTAAGAGGTTCATTTATCCTTTGGTGAGATTATATAAGTCCATTTTATCCTTTGGAGAGAGAAAAATTCACCTTTTTAGCCTAGAATAACTAGACCATCACTGCACACCATCAAGGGAAGTATAAACCAGTCAATTTGGGCATTTATTATATGTACGTATGAAGTTAAATGTGGTTAAAAGATGACATAGGGATGGCATCATATGTTCCAATAATATTCCCTCCAATTTTGGTGTCTTGACAGGTTGCCCATCTCAGGTTATAAGTTTCTCAAGTTGGTCTGCAAGTTGGATACGTGCCAAAGACCATCAATTTTAGGCCTTGGGAAATAATTGTTGGCTTTCAAAAAGTGACTATTGAAACATTATTTTTCACCCTTTGAGGGAGTTATTTAGGCTCCCTCTAACTAAGTCATAATATTGGAACAACCCCAAGTTGTGGGTATCCTATAATAGGGTTGAACCTCCATAGAAGGCTAGCTTCCTCTTAATGAATCACCTATACTAATGTTTTTGCTTGGAAAAGGGTTATAAAAGGGGAATAGGTTTAATAAGTAAGATTAAAAAAAATCTAATGCACCAAATTTAAATTAGAACTCACATAATCATGAAACATACACTTAAGAAGCCTAAGACTATACTAGTTTACACAATCTCAAAAACTAGCTAATCGCACAAGTATTTCATGGACTAGGTTCACCAATCAATGAATGAAGAAAATAAGAATTATAGGAATCACACCAAGCTTCCATTAATGTCAAAAATAACACAAGTTCAGACCTTTAATTAACTTGAAAACACCCTAAATAGGTAAGAAAGAAGGACAATGGACATGGAAGATTCTCCTTCACAATGCCATCATGCACAAGCTTACTAAACACAGTTCAAAGGCAAGAGCTAGGTAAATAAATTTTTTATTTCTTCAAGAGGTATTTCATATAAATTTTGATAGGGTCTAGCCTTATCAAATGAGAGTCTCTTTCTCTTCAAAAATGAGAGAATCAATTTCTTATCAAAAGTGAGAGAGAGTTACAATAAGGAAGAAAAATGGAGATATAGAGAAAAGTGCCAAGAGATAAAAGGAGCACATCATCATAAAAAAATAAATGAGTTGATTCACATTTCATGAATTATCAACCACATTTTTATCCAATCAAAACTAATCAATCATATATAAATTAACCTTTCATTTGTCTCAAAGGCCTTCAAACTATTTCATTGGTTGAGAAACATACTGTAAGACAAGAAATTGTCAAGGATGATGAGTCATGATCCTATCATGAAGTGAAAGCCTCTAAAAATATATTAAATTATCTAAGAACTCATTATGTGCATAGATCTTATTTAAATAACAATGATCATATTCATGAAACAATACTATAACTTTAGAAAATGGACTTTATATGTTCTAAATCCTTAACCAAAGGTCATGATTGAGTTTTAATGGTAGCCTCTTTTAAACACCTATTCTAGATTTACCCATATCATATTTGATCTCCACTTGAAGTCTCCTACCCTTGACTTTCATCATTAAATATTGATCTTGATCTAGGTTTCTATATTATGACACTTTTCACCTTTGCATGTTTTCTATGGATTCTATAATCACTCTTTAACCTACCACAACTTTTATGACATGTGGCATCCTCACATTCTATTTGAGTTTATTGAATTCTTGACCTTGCTCACATTATTTATCTTACCTATAATCAAATTCATGACATCGATATTCTATTTTCTTGATCAAACTTACATCGTTAAAACATTTAATTCAATGAGATCATGCCACTTGTTATCCCCACATCCAATCTTAGGAACCAATAACTTATTAAATTTATGCGTGTCATTGATCTCTAATTACATGATTAAACTCAGGTCGAAGATATATTTAAGTCCACTAACTTTAGATTTTATCCATGTTCTATTGATTTAAGATCTACTCAAGTGATATTTTGACACTTGTCAACTCTACATTTATTTTCATGATACTTTGAATATTTTGACTTCAAATGGTTATTTACCATGGTTTTAACTTGACATCCCAATGCACATCCCACTTTTCTAGTTCAAATTTGAAGACTTACATCTTGATCTAGACAACTCATAAAGATAATAAATTTCTAAGGGACATTTTAAGAATGAAAAATATCATTTCCATGTGGTCCTTTGACTTTATTAGGCTTCCTAATCATACTTATAAAATGCATAAGTGAACTGACCTATTCATTTCTATATGACATGTTATGATGGTATATTTCCTTAGTCTTGTGCAATTCATTTGATCATTCACTCAATAAGAACTCTACTCATCTTCTCACTCTACAGCATGACTTCCAGAATACTGATCCACTCAGGCAAAGTTTTATATGTAGGCCAAAATTGGCCAACATTTTTGGGGACATCTTGGGATTATATTCCTACTATGCAAGATACTAGTAGCCTTAAATTGTCCTTTGGGCATGGAGTCTCAAATCTTCTCTCTCAGGTGATCATAAAAATGATACAAGGCTTCCCCTTTCCATAAAACCTCTCCTCTTAAAGTAATAAGTATAAAAGGAATAACAAACAACATTGTGCCCAAGGCACTTATGGAAGGGAAAAACACAACTAAAGAAAAAATGTGCACAAGGCACTTAGAGGAAAACATGAAATCTACTTTAATATGTACAATATTATACAATGTTTGCAAACTCTTATAATAATAAGGCTTTAAATTAATGCCATTGATTGGGATGGGTAATACCTCTCTATCTATCTAGGCAAGCTAAAAATTATTATGTTTTTTGCATCTGTGAATCAAATAAGGACCACTCCATAAGTTGTCAAACTTGGTATGATTTCCTAGCTTGGCCTTATTTGAATCCCACTTGAGGACTAGGTCCCTTTATTTGAAGTCCCTTGCAATGGATCTCTTGTAAATATATTTCTTGACCTGAGCTTGATGTGACTCTAGTGTCTTCATTGCAAGTTCCTTAGTTTCTTCAAGCTCCATAATCTTTGTCATCCTCATACTCATAGGTTCACTTTCGACAAACTCAAGTTGATGGGCTAACTCCAAGGTAGGAAATTCAAGAGAAATGGGTAATCTATCCTCCTTCCCATATATAAGAACATATCATGAATTGCTAATGGCAACTTTGAGAGTCACTCTATAAGCCCATAAGGTTGTCCTTAACTTTGTGTGTCATACTCTTTGATACTCTTCCATGGTCTTCTTGATAATGCTGATCAAGTTCTTGTTTGTGGACTCTACGAGTCCATTTCCTTAGGGGTAGTATTTGGAAGATTTACTAAGGTAGATTCCCAATTTAAGTTCCCATTCACCTATTTTAATTCCAATAAATGCTAAGACATTATCTAAAATTATTGTGGATGGTACAAAAAACCTGGTCACTATGCTATCATAAAAGTCCAATACTATTGTTTTATTGGCTTATTTAAGGGAAATTGCTTCTACCCACTTGGTGAAGTAGTCAGTATAATTGATCACCCATTTGTGTCCTCCACTATAAGGTGGATTGATCTTTCCCATGAAGTCTAAACACCAATTCATGAAGGTTTTCTCCACTTATATTGGGTTGAGAGGTAGGGTTTCCAACCTTTGCTTACCTAAAAATAGAGCACACTTTTTTCACTTTCTAACCCATGCATATGCATCCTTGAAAAGTTTGGGCTAGTAATAACTAGCCCTCATCACTTTTTTTTAGTCATTGGAGTAAAATGGCTTCCTATAGGCCCATCATGGAGTTACTTCAAGAGATTTGTCACTTTATTATCATCAATGCACATGAGAATCACTCTATTGAGATCTTTTTTGAATAAGATCCCATCAACCAATGCAGAAGATATGGAATAAAGTCTAAAATACCTTCTCTTTTCCCTATCCATGCATGGAGGGCACTCACCTATTATCAATAAATGTGTCATCTCCTGGAGCCAGCTACTATGAGATGGAGGTGAATTATTTCGTGAGTTATCTTGTGTCACATAAACAACTTCTTTATCTTTATGAGGGTCATCGACCATATACTCACATAAGATTTTTCCTCTTATTATCTTAGTGTCCTTGATCTCCACATCATACTCCATGACTCTCATAATCCAACCAGCTCTTTTCTCATTCAAGTCCTTGTTAAGAAGGAAATCCCTCACCCTAGAATGAGACACCATAAGATAAATCTTGCTATTGGAGAGCATTGGTCAAAGCTTTTTAGGATTCTCAAAGCTACAAGAACTTGTTTTTCTAAAAAAGTGTACCTTGCCTCATATCCTTCAAGCCCTTAACTGAAAAAATTAATTGGTTGCTCAAGCTCTTCATCATTCTTTTACATCAACATCGCTGATATATTATCAACACTGGAAAAGGTGTACAATATTAAATCCATTGAAAAATAAGGATTCATGAGTGAGGGTACTTGAGTAATGTCTTTCTTGATAGCCTCAAATGTATCTGTAACTTCTTTTCACCAAGTAAACACCTAGTTATTCCTTAGCATGGTAGTGATAGGTTTCACCAAGTTGGCAAAACTAGGCATAAACCTTCTCACAAAGTTTATTTTCCCAAGGAAGCTCTAGAGTCCTTTCTTATGATTGGGTAAAAATAATACCAAGATGGTATTTATTCTATCAGGGTCAATGGCTAATTCTTATTTTGAGATAATATGTCCCAAGAGTTTGCCTTCATAAATAATAAACACACATTTCTTGGGATTTAAAGACATCCCATATTCTCTACATCTTTCAAATATCAAACTTAGGTGATCTAAGTGTCCAAAAGCCTTCTTAGAGAAAATTATGATGTCATCCAAGTAGACAAGCACCATCTAATTTAGAAATCCTTAAAAATCCATGCCAATTAATTTTTGAAAGGTTTTCCCAGCATTTGAAAAACCAAAGGGTATCTTCTAATAAGAATATGTGACCCACTTTATGGTGAAGGAAGTTTTGTATTGATCTTATTCTCTTACTAGTACTTGGTTGTATCCTAAATACCCATCTGAATGAGAGAAGCATTTTGAACCAGCAACTACTTGAAGGAGTTGTTTCATAAATGGGAAGGGGTAGTGATGTTTCAAAGAGACCCTATTCAAATCCCTAAAATTAACACATAATCTGATCTCCCCATTCTTCTTCCTTATCAGTACTAGGTTGGCTACCCATGAGGATGCTTGATGGGAAAGATGATCTTAGATTCAATCAATTTAGTTAATTCTCTCCTCATAAGCTCTTCAATTTTTGGGTTGATAGGCCTTTGCTTCTTCCTAATAGGCTTGGCATCAACCTCCAGTTCCATAGTGTGTTGGTTTAGTTTGGGATCAAAATATCTAAGGTTATTATATTCGCAATAAAATATGTCTACATATTCTTTACAAAGATCAATGAAATTATGCCTTTTAGCCTTAGTTCTTGCCTTTCCAAGCTTGAGGAGTTTGTCTTTAAGGATTAAGACTCTTTCATAGTTCTCTTCATTGGTTGACATCACTACCTTGTTTTTCCTTATATTATTTCCTTCATGGAAGAGACCACCAAGGGTGATCAAACCCTTAAGAAGCTTGTTAGACCTTAGTTGAAAAATTTGTTCCTCATACTGATGTTGAAATTTCTCTTAATTTAATGAGGAAAAATTTACTTCTTTCTACAAGAAATAAACAATCTTCTTGTCAATTTTAAAGACCTACCAATGAGCTTTATTATCTGGCACTAATGGTCTCAATACCACTTTGGCATGTGGCTACACTTTGGACCTTTTCAATTTGTTTGGGAGGTCAAATTGAGCTCCCATAGCTGCCAACCTATCAGTATGTTGGTTTTGGTTCCTTGGCACTACTTGGATGTTAAAGGCCTCAAAATCCTCAATTAGGTCCCACATTATATGCTTTTAGGATCTCATCAAGGGATTCTTTGTGATATTTTGGCCTCTAACCTAATTCACTATTATTTAACTATCCCCATAAGCTTGAGACTACCTCATTCCTCTCTTACTAGCTCATTAAAGGCCATGAATAAGGCCCTCATAATCAGTTGCATTGCAAGATCAATTGAATTGAAATATGTAAGTAGAGAAATACTTATCATTAGAGGGGGATAATAGAATTACACTTGTACCTGATCCATGTTTTCTCCTTGATCCATCAAAGAATAATTTCCAAAAACCACTAGCATCTTCTTATGGCCTAATGAGGGATGGCATGGATTTAGTTTCCTCATGTAAGCAATAGACACCTATGTCCCTTTATTCAATACTATTTAAAGGATAAATAAATTGATTTTCACTCCATAACTCATCCAAGAACATATCAAGTATCTCCTCAAGATGAGTGTTAAGTTCTCGACCAATAAGGTGTTCATCTTCATCTAAGATGGTGTAGTTGATGTTTGAGCTATCTAGCCCATAAAGCTTAATGTGAAATTGTGAAATAGGCTCAACTTTAATGGATACCTTGGTCCCATGCCTTTTTTTGAACACCATGTAGGATAAATCTACTACTAGATAACCCCAAATTTTTATTTTAAATTCTATAGATAATCTAGAGAAAAATAAGGAGGCATATATAAGATCAACACATCTTGATCCACTGAGATACTAGGACCATCATGTAGGGTTAAGTTGAGACCTTTGATGATACCAGATGGTTTGGTGTAAGATCCATCAAGCTATAGAACTCCCTTAGATTGGGGTTTGTACTTTAAACTGATCTAATCTGCTATGGACTTTGGCATCACTAAAGTGCTTTCTCCATTGTTAACCATGTAGTTATGTACTAAGGAGTCACCAATGATTACAAAAATATAAAAGGGAAGAGGATTGACCACATTTTTATTGCCCTTCATTAGGTCCTTTGGTTACATTGGTGAGAACTACATTCTCTTTGCTTGGTGGTTTGTCTAAAACATTGAGCTTTGACAATCCTTTTTGAAGGATATCCACTTGACTAGGCATAGATAGCATGTCCCACATTAGCACACTCAAATTGTATTTTTTCATTTTTTCCATAGTATTGATGGGCAGACCACCAACTTTTTCTTGTGATTTGGGAGCCACCATTGTACTTTGAGTTTGTGGGATTTGAGGTACAAAGGTCGTCTCTTGATTTGGATTCTTTAGAGTTATTGGGACCTTTGGGGTAGTAAAAAATTACTTTGGATTTGATAGTAAAGGAGTAATGGGAGGAATTTCTTTGACTATTTCCTGGTTACCATCCATATTCCTTCTTTTGAATCTTGTATTAGCAGCCACTAGAATGTATGCTTGGCTAGAACTAGTATACTGATTAGATGCATAACAATCTTCTTACTCATAATCTACCATTGTTGCATCCAACTAATTTGGTCCTTCATTAGACCCTTAACCTTGTTTAGGTTCCTCTAGTTTTGTCATCATGGGGAACTCTATGTTTTGAGCCATAAGATCTTGATTGTATCCATAACTAGCACCTTGATGTCATTGTTCATTGAAAACCTGATTGAACTTAGCATTTGGGATAATGGATTGACCAAAAGACTGATTCTACAGCATGGTACACTTAACTTCTTGATTAATTTTGTTCATATTAGGGACCAAAGTAGTAGAGATACTTCTAGCATTTGGATTATAATGACATTGCCTAGCATATTTAGGTTGCCCTAGGCCTTGGCCTTGACTTTGGAAATTTCCTTTGTAGGGTGGCCTATTTGCTTGATAAGATTATTGTTGAGGTTGATATGTAGTTTGATAAGGTATATTTAATTGGGCTTGTTTCCTTTTCATATTTACCAACTCATTTACAAAGGATTGGAACATTCTCTTAAGCTATTGGAAATTCATTTTTTCTTGGGACTCACTAGATTGACTAGTGGAAGCCTTTTCTTGATTTGGTGTAGGTATGGTAGCAAGTGTTGGCATGGGTGGAATGATAGTAAGGAGAGGAATAGAAATAGGAGGTGATTAGATCTTAGGGAACAAAGGCATTAGTGGTCTAGGTGTAAGTTTTTTAGCTTGAACTATATAATTTTTTTCTAAGATTATTGCCTCATAAACATTTGGCAATGTATTCCCTCCCATAGACTGAATCATTACTGTGATGTCACTATTTAGGGATTTCAAATAGTAAATAAGCACTGGAGGGAAGTTCAGTGGAGTCTCAGGTATTTGAGAGGGACCAGTAGCAGGTCGACATGTTATGCAGGGTCAAGTTATTTTCTACATGGTTTGTAGATGCGGATGTGGTAGGTGATTTGGATGATAGGAGGTGCACCACAAGATTTGTGTTAGGTTGTGGAGCTAAAAGCTTCAACTATTGTAGACATCAGTAGGAGGTCGGTTGACATCAGTCACCTCTAGGTAGACAAGGATTGATGTCGATCACCTGTGGCAGTTCTAGAACTGTTCATTGCATGGATAGTTAGTTCATTGAACTGAGTGTTTGCATGTTAAGGGCTAATTATAGTCTCAAGCTGGATGTATAATTATTGTAAATTAAGAGTCTAAGTTATTGTTTAAGTTTGGGATCTATTTATAGACCCATTGGCATGTATTGTAATGAGTGCAATTAGAGGAAGGCAAGGAAGATCCTTCCAAGTGTAAGATCATTTAAGTTGCAGGTTGTTGCAAGCTTATGGGAGAAGATCTACATGGTAAGTAAGATCACTTTGAGATCTACTTGAAGTAATTTGAGTACTTGTGTACTGGCAGGGTTATTACTAACTGGTTTAAGAGGTGAACACCAATTCTATATGTGAGTTGTGCGTTGGGACCATTTTTGGTAGGAGAGTGAACTCTTGAAGAAAATTACTGTGTACACTTGAGGTGTGGGAAGCTTCTGAGAGGTGTGGAGAAGAAGTGGCATCTTCTTTATTTTATTTTCTTTCTGGATGAGTATTAATACAAGATTGTGTATTGTCTCTCATATTCTGTGCTATTTGTGAATTCTAGTTACTTGTTCATTCTGGTATAATTCTGTGTTTAGTTGCTAATACAAGGTAATCATATATACTCTTATTAGTGGAGTAGGATCCTAATAGTTAGGATCCTACTCCACCAATAAGAGTATATATGATTACCTTGTATTAGCAACTAAACACAGAATTATACCAGAATGAACAAGTAGTTAGGATCCTACTCCACCAATAAGAGTATATATGATTACCTTGTATTAGCAACTAAACACAGAATTATACCAGAATGAACAAGTAACTAGAATTCACAAATAACACAGAATATGAGAGACAATACACAATCTTGTATTAATACTCATCTAGAAAGAAAATACAATATAGAAGATGCCACTTCTTCTCCACACCTCTCAGAAGCTTCCCACACCTCAAGTGTACACAATAATTTTATTCAAGAGTTCACTCTCCTACCAAAAATGGTCCCAACACACAACTCACACACAAAATTGGTGTTCACCTCTTCAACTAGTCAGTAATAACCTTGATAGTACACAAGTACTCAAATTACTTCAAGTAGATCTCAAAGTGATCTTACTTACCATGTAGATATTCTCTGATGAGCTTGCAACAACCTGCAACTCAAATGATCTTACACTTGGAAGGATCTTCCTTGCCTTCCTCTATTTGCACTAATTACAATACATGCCAATGGGTCTATAAATAGATCCTAGAGTTAAACAATAACTTAGAATCTTAATTTACAATAATTAGACATGCAGATTGAGACTATAATTATCCCTTAACATGCAAACACTCGGTTCAATGAACTAACTGTCCATGTAACAAATTGTTCTGGAACTGCCACAAGTGACGGATGTCGATTCCTATCTTCCTGGAGGTGACCGATATCGGCCAACCTCCTACTGATGTCAGTTTCCCTTCTACACTATAGATGACTGACATCAGTCCCACTATTGACGTCGGTATCCTTGGAACTCAACAACCTCCTCCATGTCTACAACAGTTGAATCTTTTAGCTCCACAACCTAACAGGGTGGAATGATATTAAGGAAAGGAATAGAAATAGGAGGTGGTTAGATCTTAGGGAATAAAGGCATTAGTGGTCTAGGTGTAAGTTTTTTAGCTTGAAATATATAATTTTTTTCTAATATTATCGCCTCATAAGCATTTGGCAATGTATTCTCTCCCATGGACTGAATCATTACTGTAATGTCACTGTTTAAGGATTTCAAATAGTAAAGGAAAGCAAATTTAGGAGTAGTCATGATAAAGACTAGGATCTTATCCCATGTTTTTTGAAATATTATATTAAAATCTTGTATTACCTCATGAGGAGCCCTAATAATTGTGGTTAGATGTTCTACAAGTGCCAAATGGTCAATTTTGTCTTTAAATATTTTACACAATGCATCACCTAGCTAATCCCATGATGTTATAGAGTTAGAAGTAAGGTTTATATACTAGTTTAAGGATTTACCCTTGAAAGAGAGAGCCAATAACCTAATAGCCACATTTTCCTCAAATATTTCATGAATATCATAGAAGCTGGTTATGTTTCTAAGGTGCTCAAAAGGGGTTGTAGGTTCATCTCCTATGAAATTATGGACACTTTTAAGAGTTGTTACTAGAATAAGATCATATATTTGGAGGTCTAAATGATTCTAAACATTGAAATCCACAAAAGTAAAAGATCTAGGGGTTGTCATGGCAATGAAAGGAGATAGCAAATATCTTCTTGAAGGGGTAAACCTTGGAATTGGTTTGGAAGGAAAGATTCCTTTATATGGATGTGTATTAGAAAATCTTAACCTTTTTACTAAGTTCAAAGGCAATTCAACAAACTCAAAAGGAATACCTCTAGAAACTAATCTTGTAGTCACCTTTAGTATGAAAGATAGCTACTAATCTACACTAGAATGTTGAGTGTTTCTTGGAGTCACCAGATATTGTTGCATGAAAGTTATAACTATTGTATATTGATCAAAATAGCATCAAAATTGATCAATATTCTTTTAAATTAGGTCTCATCAGGCATGCCAAAAACTATTGTAACATTAGTTTGCACCCTTAGGGGGAATTCTTTAGGCTCCCTCCAACTAAGTCACAATATTGGAACAACCCTAGGCTATGGGTATCCTATAATAGGGTTGAACTTTCGGAGAAGGATGACTTCCTCTTGATGAATCACCTATACTAATGTTTCTACTTGGAAAAAGGTTAAAAAATGGGAATAGGGTTACTGAGGAAGCTAAAAAAAAGGTGATGAACCAAATTTAAATGAGAACTCACATAAGAATGAAACATACACTAAAGAATCATAAGATAATTCTATCTTGCATAATCTCAAAAATTATCTAGTTGCATAAGTATTTCATGGACTAGGTTCACCAAGAAATGAATGAAGCAAAGAGGAATTCTAAGACTCACACCAAACATACATTAATGGTAAAAATAACACAAGTGCAAACCTACAATTAACTTGAAAACAAACTAAAATAAGCAAGAAAGAAGGACAATGGGCATGGAATATTCTCCTTCACAATGCCATCATGCAAAAACTTACTAAACACAATTCAAAGGCAAGAGATAGGTAAATAAATTCTCTATTGCTTAAAGAGGTATTTCATACAAATTTTGGTAGGGTTTATCCTTATCAAATTAGAGTCTCTTACTCTTCAAAAATGAGAGAATCTATTTATTATCAAAAGTGAGAGAGAGTTACAATAGGGAATAAAATGGGAGTTATAGAGAAAATGGCCAAGAGAGAAGAGGAACACGTCATCATAAAATAATAAATGAGATGATACCACCTTTCATAAATGCTCAACCACATTTTGATCTAATCAAGACTAATCCATCATAGACAAATTAACACTTAATTTATCCCAAAGGACTTCAAACTTTATCATTGGTTGAGAAACATACTATAAGACAAGAAATTACCAAGGATGATGAGTCATGATCCTACCATGAATGGAAATCCTCTAAAAGTTTATTAAATGTTTCAACTACATTCTCTAACCACCAGATCTCATTCTTGTAACTCTACACCATCTTTCCACTTGGAATCATTATAAGTACAAAAACCTCCTATCTCTTGATCCAATAGAGCCATGAATATATCTATTTTGAATGGTTGTAGGTACCTACTTTGTCAAGTATATAACTATGTTGAAGGATAAGACATTTCTCCATAATCACACATCTACCCCTACTTCAATATCTAAGCATACATCTCACTATAGATGAAAACCAATCCCATTTATGGGTTTTATTATAGTCTTCATATAAATTAAAATCCTATCAGGCTACATGGCCTTGTTTTTAAACTATATTAGGTTTAAATAAACCTATTCTACCTCTAGACCTTATAGAAGCCAATAACTCATTATATGCATAGATATTCTTTAAATAACAATTATCATTATTAGGAAACAATACTAAAACCCTAGAAATCAAACCTTGTATGTTCTAAATCTTTAACCAGAGGTCCTAATTGAGTTTTAATGGTGGCCTTTTTGAAATACTTATTCTAGATTTACCTAGATCGTATTTGATCTCCACTTGAAGTCTCTTAGCCTTGAATTTGATCATCAGCCATTGATCTTGATCTGGGTTTCCATATTGTGACACTTGTCATCTCTACATGTTTTCTATGGATTTTGTATTTAGTCTTCATCCTACCACTACTTTTGCACCATGTGGTGTCCTCACATTTGGTCTGATCTTGTTGACTTCTTGACCTTGCTCACGCCATTGATCTTGCCTATGATCAAATGTGTGTCATCAATATTGTATTTGTTTGATCAAATACACACCATTAAATCCTTTAATTAATTGAGATCATGTCACTTTTTATCCCCACATCCAATCTCAAGATCTCTTGACTTATTGACTTGATGCTCATGATTGATCTCTAATTACATGATAAACTCCACATTATAGATCTGCTTGGGTCCACTAACTTAATATTTTATCCACATAACATTGATCTATGATCCACTCAAGTGATATTTCAACACTTGTCATCTCCACATTTATTTTCAAGATCCTTTTAATCTTTTTAATTCAAATGTCTATTTCTTTTTTTTTTAACTTGACGCCCATGTGTACGTCCCACTCTGCTAGTTTAACTTTGAAGGATTACATCTTGATCTAGATAAAACATCAAGATACCAAATTTTTAGGAGACATTTCAAGAATGAAAAAAATCATTTCCATGTGTTTCTTATACTTTTTTAGGTTACCTAATCATACATATAAAATTCACAAGTGAACTAACTTGTTCATTCCTGTATGACATGTTATGACGGTCTAGCTCCTCTAGGCTTCTGAAAGTCATTTGATCATTCACTCAAGAGGAACTATACTAAAATTATAAGTATATACCAATACTTATAAAACACTTATCCACATATTCAAAGTTTTTTATGTAGGCAAAAATTGGCAAATAGTGACCATTGGGGTTTAAATTGAACATGCTTTCTAAAGAGACCAGTTCGCAAAGAATTGCTTGCAGAGGGAAATCCACTGAGAGTTTTGGTATGATGTAAAAGGAAATTTTATTCTATAGAGTGAGAGAAAAAACCTATAGGTGTAATTTTTTCATAAAAATTTATAAAACTACATTTATTTTAGGTTAAATTCAAAGATGCTAACTATGGTAAAAGCCTAAGAAACCATCAAGCAAGGAAATGAATTTCGAGACCAAGATATTGAGAATTTTGGCATGAAATAAAAAATAAAATATGAATTATACTATTTTTAAAAAAATTTATAAGTGTAATTTCTCCCTGAAAATCCATACAAGCGCATTTATTTCTTTTGCAAGTTGACCATTGTAGGTTATGATAAAATTCAATAAACCCAGTTTGAGTAGAATGGTTTTAAAACTCTATTAGAGTGCTTGGATCTTCCAAAACCTATTTAAGAATGTGTATGAAACCATTTTAGAGTTTTAATAGTGATTTTTATGGCTTAAGATAGTTTTGAGTGCCCTTAAATAGCTTATGACCTCCTTGCAGTCAATCAAGACAATCACAATTGTAGGTCTTCAAAGCCTATTTCCAAGAGATTTGAGGTGTCATAGAAGTTGAGGAGGGACACAAAAGGATTAGTGGAATTAAATAAATATTTATGTAAATTATATTATTCCATTTAACCCCCCCATAAAAAACCTTATGAATCATTGTTAAGACTCCTAGATGCTCTATAACTCATTTTTGCCTAAAAACCCATTTGAGAGTCTTGATTCAAATGCCTGTTGATCACACGTGGAAAATATTTAGATAATAAATTTTTTAGGATATTTGTGGGAATTTTTTATTTACATAAACATATCTTATTATCCTTATTTCACCCCTATAACTAAATAACCCTCATCAAAGCCAAAATCAATTTTAAGCCCTTCTTAAACCCTCAAAGCTTGGTTTTGAAAGAACTTTCACATTTTTTGAGATTTTTTATTTTTAAAAAATGTGGTTTAAGATTTTATGGGGAATATTTTACATTTATACACATTATTCCATCAAATTTTATAGGAAAAATGTGTAAAAGTGCAAGTTGGTTGAATTCAGGGTTTTGGCATGCAAATGTAGACAGTCAGAAAAGGTGTTTTTTAGGCACTTAAAGGGTTGAATGGTAAAATATAATGATTTTATAAGATATAAATGGTAATTATAGGTTAAAAAAAAATTATTTTGGTATTTATACCTCATAAATCCTAATATAAACCTTTTACTTTCTCCCTATGTCTCGTAGTTCATAATTTTTGAGTGTGCTCAAGAGCAAAAATGGAGTTTTGGGGGCTACATAGGTACATCCACATTTTGAAAATTGGTATATAATATTATTATGACATAAAATATACACCAATTATTACCTTGAATTAACACTATTATCCTATTTATCCATTGTTTTTTCTTGGACCTCATGCACTCTATGGGAGAGAGATAGTATTGAGACCTAAAAGAGAAAAAATGGGCTTAATTAGAGGTCATTAGATTTGTATTTAAGTTTTGGGATATTTAAAATGTTTTATAATCAATAAAGAGACCTCAGTGGCCATGGTATGGTCCAAATAATTCAAAGGGAGGCTAATAAGAAATAAAAATCAAGTTTTTATCCCTCTATTAATGGAGTCTTAACGCCAAAACCAGGTATTAAAGTGAGAATTATATGGGTAAAATGGGAAATTAATGGGATTAAAAGTGCTTAGGAGTTTTAAGGATAACATAATAATGATTATCATATAGGTAAACTAGGAAAGGAGACTTTTAAAGGGCTTTAACTAGCCAAGAACACCATGAGAGCCCATAGGCCTAGAAATGCCAAAATCTTACCAAGTATAATGAGAAGTTGATGTAAATGGAGGATAAATGAGGTATTAAAAGGAGTGGGAAAAAAATTATAATGGTTTTGAGAATAAATGAAAGATATTAGATATTTAAAAAAACATTGGGAGACCAGTTGTAGATCTTAAACCCTCCTAAAACCCCAAACTGACTAGTTTAGCCTAAAACTCCTCAAAACCTCTTTAAATTCCCTCTTTTGGTCCTATAATCACTTTAAAAATATATAAGACTCTATTAATCACCTATTATGCAAGCAACTATGTGATGTGTGGGTACCTATCAAGCTCAAAATGGCCTAAAAAGAGGTCAAGTACCAGGTCAAAAAATGAACAAGTTGTTTAAAAACATGGAGGAGGTCTAATGGGAATTGAAGCACTACCCTATAGCATATGAGTCCTCTTAAAAATCTTTCATGGTGTTTTTTTGAGATTCAAAGTGAGGAACTCATGTTTTTTAACATTTTTTGGTGAGTTTTGTAGGTCTAATGCAATACTTCCACCATTATTACAGGTCTAAGGAAGTCTAAAACCTCGCACTCACCCTTGAACGAAATACATTGAAGTCTACAAGGATTATACATGTCCTAAAATATATTTTATTTTGTCTTGATGGATTGGTAGGAGGTTTTATGAAAAGAAATGAAAAAATGACTAAGCTCCATGACCTCTATTAATGGAGTCATAAAAATTGTAGGTTTTGAAAAGACAATAAATGGTCAAAAAAGCATCAATAACCATGGGAAATTTCCTCTAAACTCATAATAAAGATTATTTGGGCCTTGTAAATAAATAAGTTTGAAATCCCTAATGGTGGCCCAAGCTCCTAAGAGGTCTCTAGTGGTGAAGTGCAAGATAAAGGACATGTTTGTAGGTCTAATAGTGTCCAAAGGAGGAAAAGGGAGTTTTTTCAACTAGAATTTAGACTATATTCACTTTTTGATCTCTCAAACATTAAATTTTATCTTCAATAACCATAAAAGTAACCATGTGGGTTAAGGAATGCTAGTGGTCAATGGTGGAATTGGATTTGATCAAGTGGTGAAGGGGGAAGTAAATATAAGTAATGGTATGTAGGAGGGATTCTAGAAGATCAATTTTTTTTTGTATATTTGAGTGGATGGTGACATCATCCAAGATAAGAAACCTTTAGCCCAAAAGTGTCTAATATGCCAAATTAGACCTTTTTGGAGCCTTTTGGAGTTTAGTGACTGAAAAGTGTAGCTAAAAGATAAATCAAAAGAGCTAAAAGATGAAAAAAGAGCTTCCCTCCATTTCCTACAATGGAAATAAATTATAAGAGATTGAATATTGATTGGAAATACATTTATTGAAGAGATAAATCTTTCTCTTTTCTCCTCTCTTCCTCTTCTTCCCTATATCTCCCATTTTTGGGCTCATTTGTAATATACTTCTTGACCAAATTTGACTTTTAAGTCAAATTAGGGTACCTCTAGGTAATTTTTTGAATTTTAGGTGTTTTGGGGGGCTAATATAGATGTCACAAGGGGTTTTATATTTTATTTTATGTCACTTAATTTTTTACTAGCCTTGGTCATTAGTTATTTTAGTCTTTTTAGTCATTTTAAGGGTTAAAAAGGTGCATTTAATGAGTTTTATAGATTTATTTGGAAATGTGAAGGTATAAATGGGTGATTTCATGTGAAATGTGTCCTAATAAGTCTTAATCCACTATTAGTAACTAAAATTCATAGGTTCATCAAAGAAAAATGTAATTTTCTTGAGAAAAAGAAGAGTTTGGCACTTGTACAGCCTCCTTGAGAAGTGTGCCACATGGGAAATGGTAAATAAGTGTCTCTATAGCTTCCCCATGCTCATTTCCATGTTTTTTCTTTTGAAGTGTCATTTTTGAGCTAAAACCATTTGGCTCCCTTTTCACCTTTCTTGGCAAGAAAAAGTGACTTGTAGGTTTGTACTTGGTATGGTCAGTATAAGGGGTTTCAAGAAAAATGATCTTAGAGGTATATTATAAACTCAATCAGATTCCATTTTATGTTTTGTTATATAGAATGGTGGCTTGAGATTTATTAACCATTCCTAAGAAGTTGACCTTTCAAATCTGCATACTAATCTATATAACCTATGGGTTTTGCCTTAGTTTGAACATCTCCATATAACTCAAATACTAATATTCATTATTGAGTATTTTTAATCTCTTATAATTATTTCCATGCTTATTTTCAAGTTTCAAGTTGATTTGAATGGCAAAACACCTCAGGTTTGTAGACTGGTCTCTTTTGAGATTGCCAAGAATTTTTCCACCATTCTCAAATTTTCATGCTTTATTAACTATTTTAGATGGTGAATATGAGTTCATTACCATGTTTTAAATTTCCTTTAGATATCCTCACTTTTCAATATCATCCTTCAATGCAATTTTTTCCATGAAGTTGTAGTCAATCTGATGTATGACTATCATACTAGTCAGTTAGGTGTTTTTTAAGGGTTCAACATTGAAGATTAAGTGTGAATAATTTTCTTAGGACTTAAAACAACTTGATTTTTAATTTTATCACCATTTAAAGGATTAAATCCAGTATGTAAGGTATATTCCTTGAACATATGAACCTTCTACCCACTGCCTGTCTAAGGCAACTCGAAATGTGTATCTACAGAAGTTTTGAAAGGAAGATTACATTAAAATAAAGTTTTACTGACTTGATCCAAGATTGAACAAGTTGGAAAGGATCCATGTTAACTTTTAAAGCAGTTACAATGGTTTTTCAAGGCCCATACACCATGCATAGTTCTAATTTACTATTTGCCTGCATGTAGCTAAGAAAGTCTACCTACATGGGTCTCTCAAGATGATGTCATGGTGTGGTAGAAGCCTTGATAGGCGTTTTCAACATTTTAAAAGTTCTTATAGTGTTTATGAAACTTAGTGAATGGTTAATTTTGATCATAAACACATGTATCATGCACACTATCTGAAACTCTACACTTGTTGCATGTGTATACAAATAACCACCTACAAGTGGTCTCAATAAAAGGTTATTCTAGAACATCAAAACATAAGAGGAACCATTATTTGAGGTTCTAAAATTATTTTAAATAATGATATACCCTTTAGGAGGGATAAATTATAAAATTAGGTTGAGAACCACCTTCCAAGGATCAAATAGCAGTGTTTAGGGCTCTTTTCCCTAAAAGTGTAAAATAGAGCACTTCATCATTTTGAAAACATCATATGGTTAGGATAGAAAGAATATTAATGCATACTAATGACTTTTCCTTGTTTCCCCATCATAGGATCACTACTTTAAAAATAAATGAGGTGATTTGGCCATTTTATTTTCATGATAGAGGGGCCTAAAGATGCACCTTTATGCTCTAAAAATAGTTAGTCACATCTATAGTTGGAGCTCCAAAGTGACTTCCATTTCAAAGTTGAAGGATAATCACACCAACATATAAGTATGATTCCCAAATGGTTAAAATGAGAATTTATGTTTCAATTATCATCTATGGAGGATGATATACTATATTTTCAACTCTCGTGGACCTACAATCTGTACCATAGCTTGATAAGTGTACACTTAAAGCTGGGAATGAGAACAGTGACCCAAGTTGGAGTTTTTGAAAGTGTTTTGACCATTAAAAGTGAATATAAAGTGAATTATAGTATTAAAATGTGATATGAGACCTAAATGGGATTCAAATAATGTCTTCAAACATCATAACTAGGCTAAACTTAAGCCAAATGCACACCTACAATAGGGTTCCCAAGAGCAAGTCACGGTCATGATAAGATGAAGAAAAAAAGGGATTAGTAAAGCATGTTGTAAAAAAATTTATATGTTCCATGAATTTAAATTATTATTAATAACCTTGAAAATGAAATATATTCACCTACAGGTTCTTACATCCCTCAACAATGTTGACTGTGTTGACCATGATAGGTAGTGAGATGAAAAGTATGCATAGGTGATGATCTAGAGTCACTCTAGGTGAAATAATGAGTCAAGATTAGTGTTAAATGGTCAATAAGTTTTATGGATAATCCAAGACAATTTATGATCAAGGTTTTAAGAATGAAACACTACTCACAAGCTCATTTTCTTGAGTAGGTAGGGTAAATTAACACTTAGACCTAACTAAGTAAAAGTGTAGTTTAAGATGCAGATGTGGTTGATAAAGGTTTTGATATTAGTGAAAACATAGGAAGGATGGTGATAAAAAAATTTCATCTCCATTATAAGGAGATAGGATAGAGAAAGAGCTCCAATCATGCATACTCAGTCCATTCCTTAAACCCCTACACACAACCTTTCTCCTAGCAGTCTATCTTAGTTTTCAATGTTTTTATAAGGGTAAAGCATAAGACCAAGGGATGTGATTTGGTTTAGATCATCCTAAAACCTGATAAAACCCTATAAAATATTCAAATTTTTTGATTTGATAGGGGGAGTGCTCTCTATTTTGTCTTAGATAGAGGGCACTCCTATCATGAGCAAAACTTGCATTCTTGACAAAAGGTGATAAAAGAAGACCAAAAGGCTATGTGGATCCTTATATAAAGTTTATAAATCTATATAAAATCTAAGAAAACATGGATAACCAAGTAGAGAGGGAGGGATACTAACAAAATGGTCTAGACACTTAAGCTTTTAGGCATGTTCATTAGGCCTTGAAGAGACCTAATGCCAAATGGGGGGTCAATTTCCCTTCCAACCTTGGGTAAGATTTATATTCAATTGGAACATATTAGTAGGGTTAAAAAATATGGGTTTGAGCTAAAATTATGTAGGGATAACCATAATTATCTCATGTTGGGCTTTAAGATGCAGATAAGTTACAAGACCAACATTAAGTCTAGTACCCAAATAAGGAGTCACATTTAATTATAAAATGAAAAAAGCATCTCAAATGATTATTGGGTCATTTAAAATATTTTTAATTTCTCACCTTGTAGGGAAAACCACACATAGTCCATTTTTTTGCTCAAACCCATTCAAATTTGTATAAAATGAGAAAGAGGAACTTGATAGGGTGATTTCAATTACTCGTATCTTTTCTAAGAATAGGCATGGTGGCCAAAGAAATTTTGAGTGGTTATTAGGGTCCCCTAACATCATGTCTATGGAATTGTTTTGCAATTTTGATGTCAGAGTTTTATGAACAAACCTTAGGAGGTCATATAGGCCTAAAACCCTTCTTAATGACCTGATTGGATAAATGAGGATAAAAATTCATAAAAACGAACAAATTTTATTATGAAACATATTTTAAATTTTATAAGACTCACTCAGGATCCCTCTAATGTAAATTAGTTATATGGATTTGTATGGATGGGGTGAGAAATAGGTTATTTTTTACCATTTTTTGTGTTTTGCAGGCTACAGGAAGAATCTAAAGATGAAACCAAGTTTTTATGGAATATTTATACTTTTTATAACTATATTTCATAATTTAATTCCTTTAATAATATTTTAAGTGTCCAAAATAGGTGTTTCAACTTAGCTAGTCAAAACTAGCCCAATAGACAAGCTAGTGAGAAGGGTGGAAAGCTTCATGTGAGCTGATTTTAAAGCTTACCTAATGAATATAAGGAAATTTAGGGTCTTTAAAATTTTAATCCACTCCATCCCACATATTTTCATGAATACATGAAGCCAAATTTGAATACAAGTGTGTAGGGTGCATGAAAGATGAGTTTTTTGGACAACAGATGGTGATAGAGCTCCTTTCCAGATGATTTTAGTGGACTAGGAATACAAATAATGCATGGAAAATTATGCCTAATACCCATCAATTTATTATAAATCATCATAATTCATCTTAATTAGTTATGAGGCATTCAAATGGGGCCAATCATGAAGGCAATTTTTTTGAGCCAAGATGAGGAGTTTCATGCCAGTTTTCATGAGGTTTATGACTTAGATTGACATTTGTACTTCTATAACTTTCATATTTTATCCCATATCCTATTATCATTCACAATTAACTGATTCTCTCAGCTTTATAAGTTTCCTTGTCACCCTTGGACTTCTCTCTTTTCTTCTCTCTCTTAAATTCTATAGGAACTAGCCATTTTGGCCATTGTACTTAATGATCCACTTGAGTATGGAAAATACCTATTAATTTGTATAAATTTTGATCAATAATACTACTAATTTTGACCTCTTTAATGAATTTTCATAGTGTGTTCAATTTGATGATGAATCTTGCTTAGTGAAAAGTATGAATTCCTTATCATGTTGTTATAGTCTTTCACCTATTTGTAGCCTCTTCTTGCAGGGCATGTGAAGTGTTCCAGGAGATGTCCATGGTTTAAGTGATTTATTCTATTTAATAGTTCCATTCAAGGCCTCTTTTCTAGTCTTCCTAGCCTAAGACACTCATCCATAACCTCATAATGTAATATTGATGTGAGAAGACATAGATTGGAGAAGTGTATGTTTAGTTTGTCCTTTAATTTTAAGTGTCAAATGCATATGGTTTCAAGTCATCAATCTATATCTTTTATCACCTCCCTTAGAGTATTTTTATTTTAGTTATCTCTTTCCCTTTTCATCCCCCAAGTTTAGTTTTAGTTCAAATCCAAAGTGGTACATCAAGGGAGTTAGCCCTATCTAGAGATTCACCTCATTCCTTAGTGTTTCACTACATTTTAAACTTATTTTATATTCAAAGAGAGAGAATTATGGATAAATAATTAAAACCCAAATAAGTGTACGCCATTCCAAAATTTTTAGATTCCCCTCTTTGATTATGGAGGAAGACACCTATAGATAAGAAAACACTACACAAAATAGTTGTTAGTGGAGATATATGTGGACTGCCAAGCTACGTGCTTATTTTGGGAAGTGTGAAACTTCCTTGGGATGATAGTCTAATATTTTAAAACAAATTTAAAAATAAATTCAAATAAAGAGAGAGAGAGAGAGAGAGAGAGAGAGAGAGAGAGAGAGAGAGAGAGAGAGAGAGAGAGAGAGAGAGAGAGAGAGAGAGAGAGAGAGAGAGAGAGAGAGAGAGAGAGAGAGAGAGAGATAATTTTGTTTACCATGTTACAGTTTTGAGTGTAGTAGAAGGTAATATAGTGCAGCCTGATAAGTTAGGTTTGTGTTTTGGGAAGGTTATTAGTGATTTTGAGGTTGTTGGTTCAAAAACATAGTAATCAACATCTGTTAAAGGACCAATGTCAGTGGGTCACCAATTTTATTTTGGGTTTTGATGTTAGTTTGGCATCATCGATGTTGGTTGGGGTAGTAGTATTAGAATGAGTTAGATAAGGCTTTTTTAGGAGGGAAAATGGGAGTATGGTTAGGTTGTGAGGTTGGGAAGAGTCTTAAGGAGGTGGGTAAGACTCAAGTGATTCTAGATAGAGGATTGGTATTTTGGGGTAGATAAAAGTGGGTGGGTATCTTTACAACTCCTCCATATAATGAGTCAAGGTTCATGAAAAAATAAATAGTATGTTGTAAATAAATTATAAAAATATTATTTAAGGACTTATAAAACACTGAGATATAATTAGCTAGTGAAATGGGTAAACTTTGAATTTTAGATAGATGAATTTGATGAGGTTTGGTGAGTTGATGGGTGAATAGACAAGACAAGTGTGTGTTGATAATCCTCAAGAGTTCAAGCTCTGTGTAGTGTATCAATTTTGATTTGGATAAATTTGTGTAGAGTAATGATAAGCCTAGGTGTTAAAAGTGATGGAGGATGCTTTGATTGCCAAAAGCCTGTGCATAAAATCTTGATTTTTATGACCTGGATACCAACCTAGAATTTTGCTTAAGTAATCAACATCGATGATCTTGTTGAGATCAGCCAAGGGTTGATCGATGTTGGTGGCATGAGAATAGGTAAAAGGGATATTTTTAGCCCATTTTATATTCCTTCTCTTTCCAAGTGTGGTTTTTATTATAAAATGGTAAAAATGTGAGGCTATGAATAATGTAGTTAGTTAGGAATTTATGTTAGGGGTGAGAACAAGTAATAGGTAGTTATGATTAGGAGACTAAGTCTCAAGGTGACTCAGAGGGTAAGAATTAGTCTTAGAATGAGGTGGCCAGGTGAGGTGGCATAAGTGGGTTTTAATTAACTTAATTAAATATTTTAATGTGAAAATGGTTTAGGAAGGTTAATTAGTAAAATGGGAGCAAGGGGGATTTTGACATAAGGAATCATGCAAGTATGTGATATAATTCTAGTGTCTACATTTGCCCCTTTTTGTCTTATAACTTGTATTGATAAGTTATGAGATAAAAATAGGAGTTAGATGCTCCAAGTATGGGATGAGATATTCCCCCCTCAAAATGAGAACCAACAGAGGAGAATCTAAAATTGGTTACTAGTTTGATAGGAAGTTAATGGATGGGTGGATGTTAAGTACAAATGTGGGAACATCATTTCTTGTGTTGATAGTACTACTAGTTATAGTCAACACAATCAATAATGGGTAAAGGTGAGGAGGACTAGGATAGAAATAACTAGACCATAGTTTTTTAGTGATAGCTAATGGGGTCAAGATGATCATATTTGTAGCTCCAATTATCCATGTGTTCCAAGTATCTGAGGTAAGAAGTGCTCCTAGAAAACAAAAAGGATTATAGGTGATAGAACTAGTAAGGTCATGATCTAAAAACACCTGATATACATGTGTGCATATAATAGCCAACTATGGCATAGTAGCATAAGTAGTCAGAATGATTTAGGTAAGGTTGGTGTAAAAAGGGTCTTTGGTTAAGGAGATATTTGTGATCTCTAGTCAGAGTCACCATGGCTATAAATTTAAGTGATTTATAAGGTTAGTTATTTTGGGTGGAAATTTAAGTGATCTCCAAAGTTGGTTATCATGGGTGGGGAAATATATGTGATCTCCAAGTTGCCCCATAAGGAGTCTATGTGAACCACTAAAGGCATGTATTTAGCATGATTTTACAAAGGGTGGTAGTTGTGGTTAGAAACCCTAATTTTAAGGTGGCCAACATTGATGAGGTCATCGATATTGGTAGGAAATATTCCAACATTGGTCAGGTCACTAATGTTGGTAGGAAATATGTTGACATCAGTGGCCTAGGACAGGATTGCCAACATCAGTGGGTGACCAAACTTGACAAAAGGGGTTTGGAAGCCATCAAAAATTCATTTATGACATTAGATTGGAGGAAACCAAAGCTATAATTTTTGTGTGGCTTAAAACATCTAGAGCTTGTCCTATTGTGGTGAGGTGGTGAGAGGTGAGTGGTGGAGAAGAGTGTGTGAGAGTAAGGGTGTGATTTAATACTTGGTGGGTTATGGTTTGACCAAGGGAGCATTGTTGTGGATGGAGATGGTAGAGGGATGAGGGAACCTAGCTAGAAATTCTCTAATATATGTGCCAATCATTTTAGCTCTAAGGAGATGAAGAGATGAGGTAGGCTCTTTTTGAGTTGATTAAGTTGGTTGTGTTTTTTAATTTAGGTTTTGATTATAATTTTTTAATGAGGTTAAATGTGAGTGTGTGTGGGGATAGAGGTTAATTAATGGAGTAGTCGATGGGGTAAGGCTAGGGTTAGGTGTATTTATGGGGGGTTAAAGGTAGTTTTTAGGAAAAAACTAAATTTTGGGTGTGGGTTTTTTGGCCCTAGGGCTGAATCAATCATTGACATCGGTGGGGCTATCAACATTAGGTGATGATCGATGTTGATGTCAGTTGATAACCAATGTTTATGTCAGCATATAAGATTGGTTTTGGTTGAAATATAAATGATGTCAATCACTATAAAACCCAAAGTAGTAATATTAGGAGTAATTATGGCCAATTGTGTATCCCTAGTTGAATAAGTGTATTAGTATACTAACCTAATGGATGAGCTAGCCTTAAAAGACCCTATGTCAATTGAGTGTTGCCTACATAGCCCTAATTAGGGCCTCAAGCCAATGTATTTCTCTTAAATGGAAAGGAAAAAGAGGTTAGATATGGGTTAAAATTTTTAAGGCAAGTGGTTTGGAAAAACTAGAGTGAAATAGGCTATGGGACCTATGGTGAAAAATAAGTTGTTAGGCCTAGGGTGTAAGATATAGGCCATGGGGCCTAGAGGTTTAGAATTGGCCAATTAGCCTAGGGTTTAAGATATAGGCCATGGGGCCTAAAGTTTAATAATAGGCTAGTTGGCCTAGGGTTGAAGATATAGGTCATGGGGCCTAGAGTTGAAGTGGGTGAATGGGCTAGATAGTTAGATGGGTAGACAGTCAAGCTAGCCTTAGAAGACCTCATGTCAATTGAGTGATACCTACATAGCCCAAATTAGGATCTGAGGCCAATGTAGTACTCCTAAAGGGAAAGGGATTAAAATAGGAAGTTTATAACTTAAGGTATGTGGATTGATGGAGTGATTTTATGTGTGTGGATATAGGCTAGGTAGGAGTTGACATTATGAAATTGACTACCTACACTATTGACAAGGATGAGGAGGGAGTCACCATGGATGAGTGGGACCACATGGAAGCTATTGGATTAGGAAGAGTGTGATGATATTGTAGAGTTGTATGAGATTTTAGCTTGATGGTGGCTTTGACAAAGAGGTGGGATCACACCACCAACACCTTCCATTTGTATACTAGAGAGTTGATAGTGATGTAGGATGACATATACAAGATTTTACAATTACCACTCCAAGGTGAGGATCTCTTCACATGTTTGAGAGAGGATCACGATATTCATATGTCCATATTATTTTGGGAGCATGTCAGTGAGGTGACCTATCATTTAGTGATCTTTACATATGAGCCACTTTACACTACCGATGAGGAGCAACATCCCTTGATTATCCTAATGATGATAGGCATTATAGTGTATGCACTACATGATATGGATGGAGGGAGATTCCCTATTGTGATGACAAAATTTTTGGCATAGATTTTTGAGTAGTAAATAGTCTTTGCATGGGGCCCAATGTTTCTTACACAACTATACAGGGATTTATGGGGTATGAGGGTATGATGGTGATACAGTCTTTATGCCAAGAATTTACTTCATTATTAGGCATATGAGAACATTGTAGTGACACAACCATTAGGGATACCAGTCATGATTTCAACCAATTTTAGGGTTGGTTTTTGATGATGGAGAGATAACATGACACATACATGAGTAGATGGCATCATGCAAGATATTGATTATTACAGGTAGATGATGGATGGATTGATTCTACCAGATATTATTTGAAGGACCAACTTGACATATCCTACATTTAGAGGATAAGTAGAGAAGCTTGTAGGCTTACAAATTATGATATGGGTTAGGGGGAGGTGAGCTACAGAGTTGGAGATGATACCTATGGTCAGGGTTAGGAGATAGTTTGGGTTATTATAGGATGTACCTCTTGATTTTCCTTAATATAGGAGGGATGATATAGAGGCACCCCTTTCATTTCCCCAAGAGATATATGGGCTAGATTTTGAGGATCTAATAGCAGGCCCAAGTGTGATAGATCCAGGATGAATAACAACTTATCAAGTATGGTGGGTAGTTTTGCACCCTATGATTTTGAGGAGACCAAAACCAAATTTATAGGGAGTTAAGAGAGAGAGGGATGCAACTATGCAGGCATAGGATATAGTGTAGGCATAAGTTTTGGTCTTATAGGGATAGGTGATGACACTATAGGCCTAATTGATTGTAACATAGGTGTAGGTTTTGGTACTATAGGGATAGGTGATGACACTATAGGGATAGGTTACTCTACTGACAGTAGAGAGGGATGGTTTGAGAGTAGTAGTGTAGGCTAACCCCCTTACTCCACCATAGGGACCAATATAGGATCCACCACATGCACCACCATAGGATCTTATAGTAGGTTTTATGGGTTCACCATAGACTATGCCACTAGCAAGGTACAACACTACTTTAGATGAGATTGCATACTATGAGAGAGCCATCAGGTAGTTCTCATAGATTTTGAGTCATTCTAAGGCTAGATAACAAGAGAGATAGAGAGATTCACCATGACCTCTAGTTCACACAGACATAGATAGGCAAAGGGTGGTGATAATATTGCCTCTTCATGACCATGACCATAGCCTTGAGTATTCTGACGACTAGATGTATTATGATTTTTGTTATATATATTATGGCTTACAAGCCAAAGTTTGAGAGATTTATGGTGAGAGAGAGATGATATTGATAAGATTCATTGATGTATAGTCATATTTAGTGTGTGTGTGTGTGTATGTATATATATATATATATATATATATATATATATATATATATATATATATATATATATATATATATATATATATATGAGATTTTGGTATTGTGAGATGTTATGGTGTTATATTATGTATGATGTTTATGTGATGTCATTTGTGGTTATGTTAGTGATATTTAGTTTGTTATGTTATCATTTCCCATATTCATGATGGTACATGCATAGTTGAGCAGTTGGTTTCATTTGAGCATTTTCCATATATGTGATGGTGTATGCCAAAAATGAGCTATTTGATTTTATATTTTTTTGATTTACTATTATTTAAATAAGCTATCTTGGTTGTATTTCACATGAGGTTATATGAAATAAATTTGTTGGCAAATGGTTTATTAGTATTAGTAGAGTGTGATCATTGAATAATGTATTGTAAATATACCATGATGTTTGTTGATATTGTTTAGCATCATTCCTTGAAATAGATATGTAAGTAGTAGTATTCTGAAACACATAACTTTTAAATACAATAATAGAGATTGGTAGGTAGGCAAGAACTTAAGTGAGTCTTGTTGTGAGATGTCACCATAAAATAGAAATCAACATGTGATAGAAAAGAAAGGGACGTGATGCTCTTTCATTGGTGAGGACCATAATGACCCTATGAATAGGCACAGGAGTATGAGCCTTATTCATGTATTGTAGTATCAAACATTCATTTAGTAGATAAATGTCATGATCACCTTGTGTCAAGTGAGTTCAAAGTCCCTTGATTCTGAGGGAGTAAGAGGGGAAAAGGGAAAAATGAATTAGGATGTTTGGGTAGCATAACATTCTTAGTGGGGATGGTATGCCCCTTATGTAGGTGACATGAGAGATACCATAGGCAAGTCCATGAATAATTTTTTTCATTTCTTTTTATTGTGTAGGTTGATCAATGTAGGAATCCTTCATTGGGATGTTGTTGGTGCCTTGATGTCATACAATGTTGATTAATGTAGGAAGCTTCTAAGTCATTATTTATTTGATAACAAAGCTTGGTTTAGCCATCCTTCAAGGGAGTGGTCTGAGCCTATTTTTCTTTTTTATTTTTTTTTATAGTTGTCCCTCTAAGGAGAAGTATATTTATAGTAGCAATGAGAAGTTACATAGCTATCCTTCAAGGGATCAGTCTATGTTGAGAATCATGACCTGAGAGATAATAATTTTTATATATATCCCTATATATATATATATATATATATATATATATATATATATTACATATGACTTTAGTCATGGATAGGACTATAAAGGCTTAGAGGTTTTCCTTTATGAGGGAAAAACCATAACACTTGGAAGCTTAACTAAGTATGTAGGAATAAAGGTTAAGAGGAATGGAGGTGAATGTAATAGGGTTGCTTAAGGGATGAGCTCAAGTTATACATGAAGTGAAGTGTCACTTGATTAACAAAATAATGGTCATAGGTGTAAATCATTTAAAGGTTTGAGTTTTGGCTTGCCTTTGAGAAAAGATAAGTGATAAGTTCCTGAGCCATAATTGTGAGTTATGATGTAGGGTCCAAGCCAATTAGGAGAAAACTTTCCCCATTTTCTTTTCTAAATGTTCATCACAAGTTGATTTTCCTTTAAGATGAGATCTCTGATATTGAAATCTCACTCCTTGAGGTTTTTATTATAAGAAAATTTGATACACTCTTGATAGATTTGGAGGTGATTGAGGGCTAATCGATGGCATTCATTGAGTAGCTCAAGTTGGGCCAAAAATTCTTGGCAAAAGTCATCATTAATAATTATGTCTTGTAGAGAGATGCAAAGACAAGGAATCTAGACATCAAGAGGCAAGACTACTTCCATCCCTTATACCGCTGAAAAATATGTAGCATCCCTAGGGGTTTGAATGTTAGTGTGATAATCCCATAAGGCAAAGGGGATGTATGTATGCTAATCCCTACCAACATTGTTGACTACCTTCATGAGGATTTTGGTTAAGGTTTTGTTAGAAGTTTCTGCCTATCCATTTACTTATGTATAGTATGGTGATGAGAATATTAATTTGATGCCAAAAGTATCATAGAGTTTTTAGATAGTATTATTCTTGAAAGATTTTTCATTGTTCATAATAATATTATAGGGGACACCAAAATGATATATGATGTGATGGTTGATAAAGTTGATAATTTTGTTAGGCTTAGTGGAGATGAGAGGAATGGCCTCAACCCACTTGGTGAAATATTTAGTAGCAGCAATGATAGAATGATGAGAAAGAGATGAATGAAGGTTAATCTCATTAATTATATCTAAACCCCATTGTGAAATGCACCAAAAGTCTATGGTGACTTGTAAGGCATGGTTTAGAGTGTGAAGGAGGTTAGCATGTTGTTGACATTTGACACAACACCGAACGTAATGTTGATAGTCTTGGTTGAGTGTCAGCCAATAGTGGCCAAGTCAAAGGATGCATTTGGAAACTAAATTCCCACTAAAATGTCCACCACAAATCCCATCATGGACTTCCTTAATGGTGAAGGGGATTTTAGCATGAGTGAGGCATCTAAGGAGGAGACCATCAAAGCCTCATTTGTAGAGAAGGTCCCCCAACATAGTACAGTGATTAGTACTTTTAACTAAATCATGTCTCCTATTATTAGAAAGGTCTGATGGAATGATAGCATAAGTGAGATAGTCAATAAGATATTTGTACCAGATGTCATGCAAATTAGAGTCAACATTGCCCAAAAATAAGATGTTAGTTGACACATAAGAGGGAAATGTGAGGTGATGCATGGTGACATAAATTTTCATAGAATAGGATGAGGATGTAATGTGTGAGGCAAGGGAAACCATTGTGTTGAAAAACTTGCTTGTAGATCAACGAACAGTCTGTAGGAGGTAGTGGTCAAATGATTCCAATAATACATCTACATGATGTTTATATCATTATAGAATTTCATTCTTACAGAGGTAGGAATCATTAACCTGATTAATCACTAGTTGGGAATCACCAAAGATACTAATTGATTTAACACCCAATAAAATGTTAGTTTGAAGCCTTAAGACCAAAGCTTCATATTTAGCCATATTATTAGTACATTCAAAATTTAATTTAAATGATAGATGCATAGGCTAACCATTAAGAGGGATGAAGATGACCCCCACACCCCCACTGAGTTGACATTCAGACCCATCAAATAACATCATCATTTGATAGTAGATATCATCGACGAATAGCATTTTGATAGACTCATCATGGAATTCAAGGTTAGAAGGTTTATTGTTAGGTAAAGGGGCATCAACTAACTGGTTGGTAATTATTTTCCCCTTGATAGAATTTTGTTGGATGAAATCCAAGTCAAACTTATCAAAGAGCATGAGCCAACAAGCCATACATTAGTTTTGGTATGCATTAGAATGTATGTGTTTGAAGGGGTTAGTATGGGTGACAATGTAGGTTTTGTGATTTAAAAGGTAACGGAAAAGTTTGGAAGTTGTGAAGACCAAATAAGCATTTGGCTTATGTAGTAAATAGCTCGCTTTCTATGTTGATCATCTTGATGTGCAATCATAGCACCCAAATAATGGTCTATTTCAAAAATGTAGAGGTAAAAAGGTTGGTCCTCTTTAGGGGGAATAAGAACTGGTGGGAAAAAGAGATACCCTTTAAGTGAGTCAAAGGCTTTCTAACAATACATGTTCCAATGGAAGGAGACATTCTTTTTAAGTAGATGATGAAAAGGTTGACATCGATCTGACAATGGTGGATCGATTGAAGTTTGCCTTGTAATCTATAGAGTTACTTAAGATTAGTAGATGGAGGCATTTCTAATATTACCTAAATCTTAGCAGGGTTGACCTCAATACCACAGAAGGAGACAATAAAGCCTAAAAGCTTACCTGAAAGGACCCCAAAGAAGCATTTCTTTGGGTTTAGATGAATTTTATATTGGAGGAAACAAGTAAATATGATTTTGAGAATTGCTAAGTGATCCTAGTGATGTTTAGACTTTCCAAGTAAATCATCCACACAGTATTCTATAATTTTGTGTAGGAGGTCATGAAAAATGTATGCTATGGTAGATTGGTAGGTAGCACCATCATTCTTAAGGCTAAAAGGCATGACCCAATAATAGAAAGTTCCCCATGGGGTGATGGAGGTCTTGTGTTGAACTTTAGGAGTAATCAAGATTTGATTATAGCCTGAGAACCCATCTATAAGAGATAACAACTCATGGATAGTTGTTAGATCAACAAGTTAGTCAATGCTTGGTAAAGGAAAGTCATCCTTTGGACAAGCGAGGTTTAGATCATGATAATCAATGTAGATGCAAATTCCCCCTATCACTTTTGTGATAGGGATGATATTAGAAACCCATTTCAGATAGTCAATGGGTTGAATAAAGTTAACAGAGAGGAGGTGTAGGAGCTCTTCTTTGACAAGGAGAGTAATATGAAAGTTCATCTTATAAATAGTCTTCTTAATAGGCTTAGCATTGTGGTTGGTTAAAATATTATGGGTGATGATAGAGGGGTCAATGTCAGGCATGTCATGATAAGACCAAGCAAATGCTTTACTATGATCAGAGAGGAAAGTGGCATAATTGGTTTGTTCAAGGGAATCTAAAGATTGGCCAATCTTGAGGATTTGGGGGTTATCTAAAGAGGGTAAATTAATGTCAATGGTTGATTCAGTTAACATAGTTTGAATTTTATAAGGAAGTGATCATTGGATATAGAAATTGTCTACACCCATGTCGGTGAGAATAACATCATCATCCTTACATTAGATAGTTTTAATAGTGGGAGAATCTTCATCAATCATTTCGGGATGAACGAGAGGAAGAGATCTTGATTACTCACCTACATGATAGGATATGGGTCCTAAATAAGTGGTGTTTATGAAAAAAAATTAGGAGGTATGGATACTTTCAATTTTTTAGGTGATGATGAGGGAAGAGGAGAGGATGGAGAAGGAGATAGTGAATCCTCAATATGAGAGACCTTGGTGGGTTTCATTGGTTTATCAAAACCCACACCATACCACTTTTTAGCATCTTTTATGATATTATGGGTGGGGTTTTCAATGGGTGTATGAGCACCCTACTCATAATGACCTAACCTAAATTGTTTTTAAGTACACCTATAAGGATACGTGTGAGAAAAACTAGGTTTTCCTAGGAAGGATAAGTCACAATTAAAAGGTTATGGTGAAGAGGAGGGATTTTTAATAGTAGGAGCCTGATCGATTCCCCCATATGTGAGATTAGTTTGAAGGTTAGGGGGACCATATAGGATGTCCATACCAATATGGGGATCATAATTAGGGTGCATGTGAAGTTTTCCATACTCTTATGGAGTATGGAACATGTCAAGTGTCAACAAGTGATATTCCCTGAGTGAAAGGCATTTGAAAGTGTCTTTTATGGGGTCCTTATCAGGAATTAGTGTTTCTAGTACCTATGTAACTAGGTTAGCTGAGCTTGTTGAGGCTTTAATGGTAGAATGTGAAGAGTAAGATGTTTTTAATGGAATGAGGACATCATTAGGATGATAAGTCATGTTGCATGTTTTGAAAGGAGGTGGATCGGTAGGAATAACATGCACTTGCCCACCATGCTCGAATTTTACACAAAAATGTAAATTCGAGGGTACACATGCCATGGCACTTATCTAAGGCCATCCAAGAAATATGTTATATTAGAACTCTCCTTTGATAACATAGAAGATTTTTGGTATTGTGTGAGGACCCACACAGATATGCAGGACTATAATACCCATAGTAGTCATTGTAGTATCATTGAAGGACTGATGTATCACATCAGATTATGACACATAATTATTGAGAAGTGATAGTTGTTTGTAGGAATGAGTGGAGATAATATTAATACTATCATATCCATTGATCATGACTCTCTTAACACAAGTTTGATTGATATATGCAATGATTAAAAGTGTAGGGTCCTAGTCTCCAGGGTGAAGAGCTAGAATTTTTGAATCATTGAAGGAAACCAGGGAAATAGTATTAAGAGAATCTACCAAAGCTGTAAGAGTTTGAGGATCATTGATTTTTACCTCAACATCTTGTAAAGCCTTGATTAAGGCTTGATGATGATAGAATGATTTTTGGATTAACTTGTATAAAGACATCTTTACAATGGTTTGATGAAATTGTTTCACCATTGAGTCTTGAATGACTTGTGAAGATGTGAGTTGGGGGGCACCAATAATAAAGATCTTAGGATTTGGTGGAGGAGCATCATTTGAGAATGGATGAGGCTAAGTGGTGGTGGCCTTTTCCTTATCTTTATCCTTTTGATTTTGATACCAAGTATCCATATTTACTATGTTGATCTGGAGCATAGGTGGAGAAGATGGTGGATGAGGTACAACCTCATCATTAGTTTTGGCCTCAAGTGAGGCTATAGGTAGAGTTTAGGATGCAATTAGCAAAATAATTGTGAGGTTAGAAAGATCTCTATAATGAAAAGGTTGTTCACATTAAAGTGTTATTGGAGAATAGTTGTGAGAACTTTACACCTTTTTGTATCATGTCTAAGTGAGTGATGATATAAAAAAACTTGTGTGTCATCAAACCAAGATGGTTCTAGTTTGAGAGGATAATAAGGCTTGATCAAAGGAAGGGTTATGGTGGAGGATTGTAACAACTAGCATAGGAGAGAGGCCTAAGAGCCTGCTAGTGGGCTAGCACTTATATTCATAATAGGTGTGGACACCTTTTCTGATTTAGGAGGTATGGATATTGTTTTGTGTGGCACCCTTTTGGGTGAAGGCATAGCCATTATTTTTTTTGACATCTTTTTAGTCATAGATGTCAATGAATTGGATGTATGAGGGCCACTAAGTGGTACATTCAAAAGATTAGTTAGCTTTATCTTTTATTTTGCTTGGAAAGAAAACACTCTAACTAAAGTGGATAGATGGGGTCCCAAGATCAAAGGCAAAGTTGAGGGCAGAGGAGGAGTGGAATGATGAGGCATAGGAAGCTTACATTCTTCCTTTTTTCAGACCATGGAGCTTCAACTTGTGGTTGAAGATTCAAATCTAACTTTGCCTATGGAGGAATTAGATTAGACACTAGGTGAACACCCAAAGATTTGATTTGCTTCAGTGTAGCAAATGCTCATGATGGTGATGGTTCTAATACATAGGGTTGTGTTTCTGATAATCTAGTCAAAGAAGTTTTATTTTTGTCAAAAAAATTAGGATAAATGGTAGTGAAAGGATTGGTGGTGGAGGATGACATTTTCTTATTTAGGATAAGGAGCTTTAAGTCAAGCTTAAAATGTTGAGTGGTCTAGCTTTTTGGAGTCAAGAAAGTCTAAATTTCTAACCAACGATGAGAAGGGTTTGGAAAAAGTTGTCATAGGCCTTAAATTTGCTTCCACAAAAGACTTAGGTGATTAGGAAAGAGGAAATGTGTTGATTTATATTGTTTCAAGCCAAAGACAAGTAAAAACTACAATTGGGTCTTCTTTAACCAAGGCAAGAGAAAAGGCATGGTCCTCCTCAGACAAGGGAGGAACTAGTGAAGTCAACTCTTCTAGTGGATAAAAAATGGGTATGATTTCTTCCCTAACATGTGGATGAGGATTAATTAAGGTGTGCTCTTCTATTGGAAAGAGAAGGGGTAAAATTGTTTTGATGGGTGTAGGCATAATAGGTCCTTTGATTTGTGTAGGGATGTATAATGCAGACTCCTCTATATGTGAAAGAGGAGTAGATGGGGAACTAGCCTCCATTGGTAGAGGAGAAGTAGGTGAAGAAGGTTATTCAAGAGGGTATAGCATAGGAATGATGCTTCCCTCAACATGTGGATGGGGAGTGGGCATAACATGCTCTTCCAAAGGTAGGAAAATAGATAAAATAGGTACAAGAGGAATAGGAATTATGGGTTCCACACGTGGTGAAATAATAGGTAGAGGAGGCCCCTTCACACATGGGAGAGGGATGGGTGAATAGGCTCCTCTACTTGTGGAAGAGGAATAGGTAAAATAGGCTCCTTTAGTTGTGGGAGAGGTTAAACCCAAGGTAAAGAAAAGACCATATTGACTGTATGAATATCATGATCAGGTGATTTTTCAGTCATGGCTTGAAAATTTGTTTAATTGAGAGAATGGTTAGGAAAAGGCTATTTGAACACATCCATGCTTTGGTTAGCAGGTGTATTAGGGTTATCCAAGATAAGCTCACCTTTATTAAGCATATCCTGAACAATGTTTTTAAATGTTTTACAGTTGTTAGAATTGTGGCCTTTAACTCAATGATAGCCACAAAATGCATCCTATTTATACCAAGTTGGGATAGGATGGGAGGGATCAAACTATATAGGAGGTATAATTTGGGGAAGGGTAATAGCTCCTTGTTTCAATAGTTTATCCAAAATGGAAGTGTATACCTCTCTAATAGAAGTGTATTGTCTTTGTTCATACTATTGTTGGAATTTTTTGGTTGGATTTTGTGAGGTGGATGGCCTAGACTGGTTGATTGTGGTGGAAAGAGGTGATTTAATCACCATGACATTAGTGAATCCTTTTGACTTTTGATTGGAAGAAAAGGGTTTAGAGAAAGATTTATTAGGTTTAGAATTGGTAATTTTATTATACAACTTAACCCTATCTTCATTTATATCTTGAATCTCTAACTTTTATGCCATTATAAAAGCTTCATCGAATGTGTGGAATGTCTAGACATGGAGGGTAAAAGAGATGTGTTTGACACATGCTCTTGAGAAAAGCTAAATAAGCTCAGGTTGAGGTAAATAAAAGGATATTTGATTGATTAAACCTCTCCAATGAGTGACAAAGTTAGTGATAGACTCATCCTCAAACTATCTAATAGAATAAAGGTCTATAATAGAGACCTTTTTAGAAATATTGATAGAGAAGTGGTCCAAAAATAATTGAAAAACTTGGGTAAATAAGAAAAGGGAGTGTTGGGTTATGGAATATACCAATCCAAGGCAGCACTTGAAAGAGGTATAGGGAAAGTGTGAATCAATAATGCATCGTCATGCCCTATTAGGTAATAAGCATGCCAAAATGCTCGTAAGTGTTGTTATGGGTCCTCCTTACTCTAGAAATAAGTAAATTTAGGGATTTCCCACTGACTTGGGTAGGGTCAAATAGGTATTGAAGGATATATGGGTTCATTGCATATTTTATCATAAGATAGAATATTATTTGAACCTAAAATAGATGTTTTTAAGTTAGACATCTTATCCATTAGCATATTGATGAGATCAAGAGAAGGATTGGTGTGAGGAGCACCCCCTAAGTTATAAGGTGCTTAGAGGGAGCTAGATGTGGGATATGACACACCGTGTTGTGGTAGTGTAGATGCAACATATTGGTAATTAGTCATGGGTTGAGGGGTGGAAATGAAAGAAGCTTGTCTTATGGGGTTAGAGACAATGCCTTGGCTGGGTGTTATCATTGGAGGTTGGGTTGCTAGCATGGTTACATGGGTTAAAGGGTGAGTTGAAACTCTTGTAAATATTGGTGAAAGAGTTGATGGGATGGGCACTACCGAGTTTTGAAATGGTGTTTGACTTGGTTGGGCTAGTAGTGGCTACAAGGCTAAAGGAGATACTATAGAAGTTGGGTTAAGAAGATGAGATTAAGTGATTGGGGTGGTTAAAATTTGAGGGTTATTGATGGTTGGGTCACTTGTTAAAGCAATGTTTTAGGTGACCATATATGGAATGGTAGAAACCACTGAGACTATAATTGTCTCCATCAAGGAAGTCGGCATACCATAAAGGAGATCTCCCATAGTGTTACAGGTTTGGCTCATGGTGAGATAATGTTGAAGGGATATAATGTTATGATTAATAAATTTCATGAAGTCAAGATCTCCTTCAGGTATAAGGGGGATCTGGTTAGGATTGGTAGTCACAGGGGTATTCTACCATTCCAGTCAAGACCATGCTAAAGTATGCTCCATAGTAGAATCAAAAAGGAGAGGAGAAGGTGGGAGTGGTTGTCAGCTTGCATAATTAGCAATAATTTTGGCTTGGATACATGTCAAGACCATGCAAAAGGGATAAAGGCAAACCTCAGACTCTGTATTAGTGATAGAGTGTTAGAAAACCAAGTTTGGGTATAGGTAGGTAGGTAATTTTAGCTTGTTTTAAGTAGGCTAAAAAATATAAAAACACGTGAACATCAGTATCAATTATCTGATTGATGCCAGTAGGAAACATGGTCATTGATGTTGGTTGCCTTATCAATGTTGATTACTGTGGAATCTAGAAAGGCAAAAAATCTAAGGTTTTGGCAACCCAGGGGTGAAATCTAAGTAAAACAAAGGATACAATAGGTCTGTGCAAGGATAAAGGACACATAGAAAACCTAAAAATAGAAGTTAATAGAATCTAAGTGTAAAAATGCCTAGATTATATAAATTGATAAAGGAAACATCCTCACTAAATCAAAAAAGTAGAAGACAAAAGAAGAAAAAAAAGAACAAGTAGCCACTAAACATTAACTACTAGGAATTAATTTTAGTCTCTTGATGGCTTATGCCTTAGAAAGTGTGAGATTAAAATTGGTTTGTGAAATAGGTACTAGATGAGCAGTCTAAGGATGGTTCCAAGTTAGTTTTGGTGCTCAACAAAAATCTATATTAGACTAGGTACATGGCTTGTTATATGGGCTTTCTCCCCATACTTCATGGTCTCAAAGATGAGGCAAGCCACTTATCTAGAATATACCTCCTATCTAGAGTTTATACTTCATCAGAGAATGGAGTGGATCCTCCCCTTAGTGGTGAGATCCAAGTGGGATCATCGGATAGGGTAAGGTGATCCACTAGGTGATGAAATCCCAATGGGCCTTGTCTCAAGTGAGTTTAGATGTTTAATTTTGTGAGAGTGATTTGGTTATGTAACATTTATGTTATATAATTTATTCATGGTGCTTTATTTAACTATGTGAACTAAATGCTACAAGCAAAACAATGAAATGTAGTGAGTTTTAAACCCAAATCAGAAATGTTTAAATTCAGATGAAAATAATGGTGAATAGGAGAAGAGGATTAATTTCACTATCCTAATGATTAAAGAGGCAAACAAAATAAGTTATTCTTTTTATCTTGTAGTAAAATAATGAATTTATTTTAGAGGCAAAAGAAGAGGAGAAAGATAGGGAAGGAAAATTTTAGTTCTTTCCTTAAACAAAAAATATAAGTTCAATTTTTTGTTTTTTTGAGAAAAAAAAAGAGACAAAGTGCAAGGAATGAAAATTTCACTATAGTGCACCTATATGAATAGCTAGACAAGTAAAAAGACCCAAGAAAACTCTAGGGTCCCATCAGGCATGCCAAAATGTTTCACTACATTTTAAACTCATTTTATATTCAAAGAGAGAAACAAAAAAGAGAGAGAATTAGGGATAAGTGATTAAAACCTAAATAAATGTGCAATGTTCTAGAATTTGTAGATCCCCCTCTTTAGCTATGGAGGAAGACATTTGTAGATAATAAAACACTATACAAAATAGTTTTTAGTGGAGATATGTGTAGACTACCAAGCGACACGCTTGTTCTAGGAAGTGTGAAACTTGCTTAGGATGACAGTCTGTTATTTTAAAATAAATGCAAATATATATATATATATATATATATATATATATATAGAGAGAGAGAGAGAGATTTTTATTTATCATGTTGTAGGCCTAAGTGTAGTAGAAGATAATACAGTATAGGATGATAAGTTAGGTCTATGTTTTGGGAAGGTTTTTAGGTGATTTTGAGGTTGCTAACCCAAAAACATAGTAATTGATGTTGGTTAAAGGACCGATGTTGATGAGTCATCAATTTTAGTTGGGGTCATCGATGTTGGTTTGGGGTCACTAATGTCGGTTGGGGAAGTAGTATTAGAATGAGTTAGAGAAGGCTTTTCTGAGAGGGAGAATGGGATTATGGTCAAGTTGTGAGGTTGGGAAGAGTTGTAAAGAGATGGGTAAGACTTAGGTGAGTCTAGATAGAAGGTTGGTATTCTAGGGTAGAGAAAAGTGGGTGGGGAGCTTTACAACTCCTCCATAGAAGGAGTCAAGGTTTGTGAAAAAATAAATAGTATAATGCAAATAAATTATAAAATTACTATTTAAAGACTTACAAAACATCAAGATATACTTGGTTGGTCAAATGGGTGAACTATGACTACCAAATAGATGACTCTGATGAGGCTTGGTAAACTAATGGGTGAATAGACAAGATAAGCATGTGATGTTGTTCATAAAGAGTTCAAGCTCTATGTTGTGTATCAATTCCTGATCTAGATCAATTTGTGTAGAGTAACGATAAGCTTGGGTGTTGAAAGTGATGTAGGATGCTTTGATTACCAAAAGCCTATACATGAATTCTTTATTTTTGTGACCTAAATACCAACTTGGAATTTTTCTTAAGCAACTGACATTGGTGATCCCACTCATGTCGGTTAAGGGTTGACTGATGTTGGTGGCATGAGAATAGGTAAAAAGGCTATTTTTAGCTCACTTTATGTTCCTTCTCTTGCCAAGTGTGGTGTTCATTAGAAAATGGTAAAAATGCAAGGCTATAAATAATGTAGTTAGTTAGGAATTTATGTTAGGGGTGAGAGCAAGTCATAGGTAGTTAGGATTATGAGACTAAGTCTCAAGGTGACTCAGAGGGTAAGAGTTAGTCTTAGGATGAGGTGGCCAGGTGAGGTGGTATAAGTGGGTTTTAATTAACTTAATTAAATATTTTAAGGTGAAAACATGGGTTAGGAAGGTTAATTATTAAAAGGTTTGCAAGGGGGTTTTGACATAGGAAGTCACACAAGTGTGTGACATAATTTTGGTGTCTACATTTAGGCTACCCACAAGCCTAGAGGTGTTTCCATTATGACACTTGGATGAGGAAAGATTTTCCATCTCCTCAAAGGGTGTAAATCCAAGTGACAAAAATAATCTCATTTGACAAGGGAAAACTATTTCAAAATTTTTATGAACTAATTTTTGAAGCAATAAGACTATTATTTAACCTATCTCTTTGCCTTTAACTTGTGATTAGTAAGCTTGTGCATGATGGCTTTGTGAAGAAGTGTTATTTCATGGTTATTATCATTCTTTATTACCTCTTTTTTGGTGTTTTAAATCTATTTTTAGGTCTTAACTTTTGCTTTACTATCATTAATGGATGATTAGTGTTAGTTTTAGAACTCCTATTTACTTCATCTCTTACTTAGTGAGCCTAGTTCTAGAAATACTAATGCAAATTGGCTAGTTTAGGAGATTGTTTGAGAAAATATTAAATTTATGTTGAATTAGTGATTGTTTCAAGCTTATTAGAGTTTTATTTAATTTGATGCATCACCCCTTTAGTGCTCTTAGTCATCCCATACCCCCTTTTAATCCCTTTTCCAAGTAGAAATATCATTTTAGGTGATCTACCAAGAGGAAGTTAGTCTTCTCTGGAGGTTCAACCTCATTACAAGATACCCATAGCTTGAAGTTTCTCCATTAGTGTAGTTAGGAGTTAGAAAGCTTAAATAACCCTCTCACATGGTGCAATTCTAAACTACAATATTTTTTGGCATGCTAATTGGGACTAAATTCAAATAAGATTGATTGAGATTTATGTTGATCTTGGTCCATTTTAGTATTTGTTTCATCCACACTCTCAAAATCTAATAATTATAAAGAACACTCAACATTCTTGTGGTAGAATAGTACCTATCTTTCATGCCAAAGGTGACTAAAAAATAATATTCTAGAGGTATTCCTTTTGAATTTTTAGAATTAAATTTTAACTTAGTAAAAATATTGATTTTTGGTAACACTCATCCCTACAAAGGAAAATTTCCTTATAAACCAATTTCCAAGTCTACCTCTACAAATAAATATTTGTTGGGTCCTTGTACTATCATGGATGCCCCTAGATCTTTACCTTTTGTGGATTTAAATGGTTAAAGTGTTTTGGACCTCAATAAGTATGACCCTATTCCATTGGAATACATACAGAGTGTGCCTTAATTCATAGGAGATAATTCTAATACCCCTTATGAACACATCAAAAATATAGCCAACTATTGTAATATCCATGACATTAACGAAGAAAATGTGGCTATCACATTTTTTTCCATATATTTCAAGGTAAAGGCCATGGATTGGTATAATAACCTTGATCCTTTCATGTGACTATTTATGTGATTCTTGTTGTAATAGGTTTGAAGATAAGATTGAGCACTTATCACTAGCAAAATAGTTGACTATAATGAAGAGAGCTCCTCACAAGGCTATGCAAGATTTCAATAATAGGTTTCAAAATACATGGGATAGGATTCCAATATTTTTTAGGCATAATCCTAACTATTATTTCATCGAATATCTAAGATCTCTCAATAGTGACATTGCATTGATGATACAGTCTATGGGGGGAAACACACTACCAAATGCTTGTGATGTGGCAATCAAAGTAGAGAATAGCTTGATACAGGATGGCAAGCTCACACCTAGGCTATATATACCCTTTTTCATAATATTTAACCACTTATTATTTTAATTCATCCCCTTACTTCCATTCCTCATGTTCCAACACTTGATACCATACCTTCATCAAAATAGGAAAAGGTTTTAACTAGTCAGTCTAGTGACTCCCAAGAGCACAAGAACTTAAAATAACTCAAGAATATGTTTCAAACATTGGTAATTGAATTGGTGAAAGTGAATAGGTATAAATATTAATATAATATATCTTATTATGACCCATATCATCCCCAATAGTCTTACCAAGTAGATAGGCCACCCTTCATGGGAAATTTCCAAGGACAATTGAACTATGTTAGGTAAAACAATTACAATCCTAATGCTAAAATTTCTTCCAATACCTTGGTCCCTATTTAGAAAAACATTAAAAAATAAGGTGATGGTACTATGACTTGGAATCTCTCATTCAATCAAATAATTATCCCAAACACCAAGTTTAATTAGGATTTCAATAATCAATTGTAGCAGGGTGCTAGTTATGTTTAAATCAAGCTCTTATGTCTCAAAATATAGAGGTAAATATGATGAAAAAACCTAAAGATCCTCAAAAAGGCTAAGGTATTAATGGAATAAACCATTTTAGTGATACAATGGTTAACTAAGAACAAGAAGAGTGGTATGCTTTCAATCAGCAGGCTAGCTCCAACCAAGCAAACATTCTAATGGCAGCCAACACAAGGTTCAAGAGAAGGAACATGGAAGGAAACCAAGAAGTATTCAAGTATTATCCCTCTCCTACTCCATTAACATCAAATAAAAATTATCCTACTACTACCCTAAAATTTCTAATAACTCAAAAAAAAAAAAACCAAGGAAACACTTTAGTACCCTAAAACTCACAGGTTTAAATCACAATTGTGGCTCCCAAAGCACAAGAAAAGGTTGGTGGTTTGTACATATACATTATTGATAAAATGAAGAAGTCCAATGTGAGTGTTCCAATGTGGGATGTGCTTTATATTCATATTCAAGTGTATATCCTTCAATAGGGCTTGTCAAAGATAAATGTTTCTAAGAATCCACAAAGAAAGGAAAATGTAGTTCTCACCAATGCAACAAAGGGGCCTAATAAAGGAAAATCAAACAAGTTGGTCAAACCTCCTCCATTATACCTTTATGTAATCATTGAAAACTCCTTGTTACAAAATTTCATGATAGATAGTGGATCAAGTACTTAAATGATGCCAAAATCAATAGCAGATCAGCTTGGTTTGAAGTATGAACCCCAATCTAAGGGAGTTTTATAGCTTGATGGATATTTTACCAAACTAGCTAGTATTATCAAAGGTCTAAACTTGACCCTACATGCTTGTCCTCATGTTTCAATGACTCAATATGTAATGGTTTTAGAGGTTCCTCCTCACTTTGCTCTATGATTATCTAGAGAATTAATACCTAAAATTGAGGGTTACCTAGCATCAGATTGGTCTTATATGGATTTTAGGATAAGGTATGGGACCAAGATGTCTATAAAAGCTAAACCTATTTTCCAATCTCACATTGAGCCTTATGGTACAATTATCTCAAACATAAATTGTACCATTCTAGATGAAGATGACCATCTTATTAGTCAAGAACTAAACACTCATCATGAGGGGATACCTGATATGTTTCTAGATGATTTATGGAGTGAAAATCAGCTACTTGATCATTTCGTAAGTTTTGAAGAAACATACATGTGAGTTTATTACCTGCATAAAGATAATGAATTCATGTCATCCCTAACTAGGCCATAAGAGGATACTAGTGGATTATGGAAGATGTTCTTTGATGGATCAAGAATTAGGTATGGATTAGGTGAAGGTGTAAAGTTAATATCCCCTTCTAGTTCAAAATATTTTTCATCATACATGTTCTAATTTAGTTATTCTTTCAATATAGCTAAATATGATGGCCTCATCCATAGTCTTCAATGGGCTAGTAAGAGCGTAATAAAGTAGTTATAGGTATATCGATATAGTGAGTTGATAATATATCAGGTGAGAGGTCAAAACATAGCCAATAACACCTTAATAAAGTCTTATAATAATAGTGTGGGACATAATTGAATACTTTGAAGCCTTCAATATCCAATCAGTGCCAAGAGAGAAAAATTAGCACACTGATAGGTTGGTAGTAGTAGGGTCTCAATTTGATATCCTAAATGATTTAATGCATTCTAAAATATAGCCACATGTCAATGTGATAGTGAGGCCATCAATTCTAGATAATGAAGCTCACTAGCAAGTCTTTGATAGTGACAATCAAATTGCTTATTTTCAACAACAAGAGGCAAAATTCTCCTCAAAAAATGAAGGTAGACTTTAGCAGTAGTATGAGGACCAATTTATTCCACTAAATTCAAAAAAAATTCCTAAAATGGATGGTCACCCTTGAATGTATTTTCCATGAAGGATATCACATGACAAAAGACAAGGTAGTGATGTTTAATGATGAAGAAAACTATAAGAGAGTCCTCATCTTCAAGGATAAGCTTCTTAATATTGGAAAGGTGAGCAATGAGGCAAAAAAACATGCATATATTTATCTTTGTATTAAATACTCAAATATCTTTGCCTGGGAATATAGTGATCTAAGAGGCTTTGATCCCAAGTTATCCCAACACACCATAGAGTTAGAGGCCAATGCCTAGCCTATTAGGCAAAATCAAAGGCCTATCAACCCAAAGATTGAAGAGATGATGAGAAAAAAGTTAACCAAGTTGATTGAGTCTAATATTATTTTTCCTACCAAGTTCTTCAACTAAAGTCAAATAAAATTCTTAAAATGGATGGTCACCCTTGAAGGTCTTTTCCATGAAGGAGATCACATGACAAAAGACAAGGTAATGATGTCTATTGATGAAGAAAACTATGAGAGAGTCCTCATCTTCAAGGATAAGATTATAAATGTTGGAAATGTGAGAAATGAGGTAAAAAAATATGCATATATTGAGCTCTATATGAAATACTCAAATATCTTTGCTTGGTAATATAGTGATCTAAGAAGATTTGATCCCAAGCTATCCCAACATACCATAGAGTTAGAGGCCAATGCTAAGCCTATTAGGTATAATAAAAAGGCCTATCAACCCAAAGATTGAAGATATGATGAGAAAATAGTTAACCAAGTTGATTGATTCTAATATTATTTTTCCTATCAAGAACTCCTCATGGGTAACTAATCTGGTGCCTATGAGAAAGAAGAATGGTGAGATTTGGTTATGTGTTAACTTCAAAGACTTAAATAGGGTCTCATTGAAATACCATTACCCCTTTCCATCCATCGAGAAACTCTTTCAAATGTTTGTTGGTTCAAAACTTTTCACTCTTTTGGATGGGTACTTAGGGTACAACCAAGTGTTAGTAAGAGAAGAAGACCAATACAAGACTGCATTCACCACAAAGTGGGGAACATATGATTATAAGAAGATGTATTTTAGCCTCTTAAATGTAGGAGATAATTTTCAAAGAAACATGGACATGTCTTTCCAATGTTTTATTAATCATATGGTGCTTGTATACCTAGATGACATAAAAAAATTCTCCAATAAGGCTAGTGAACACTTAGACCACTTGAGGTTGATCTTTGAAAGCTATAAAGAGTATGAGATCTCATTGAATCCCAAAAAGTGTGTGTTTTTCATCCATGAGGGAAAACTCTTGGGGAATATTATCTCAAATTAGGGACTAGATATTGATCCTAATAGGATAATTATAATATTGGTATTGTCCTTGCCCAAACATAAGAAGGGACTTCAAAGTTTCCTTGGGAAGATAAACTTTGTGAGAAGGTTTATACCTAGTTTTTTAATCTTGGTTAAACCAATCACTAATATGTTGAATAAGAATCAGGTGTTCACTTGCATAAGAGAAGGGAAAGTAGGATTTAATGCTATTAAAAAATCCATTGCTCAAGCACCCACCCTCATGAATCCTGATTTCTCAAAGGACTTTATCTTATATGCCTTTGCCAATACTGAAAATATATCAGCTATGCTAATTCAAAAGAATGGCAAAGGGCTTGAGGAACCAATTGATTTTTTAAATCAAAGGCTTGAAGGGTATGAAGAAATATATAATTTTATAGAGAATCAAGTCCTTAAAGATCAAATAAGCCTTAAAAAATTCAGATCAATTCTCTCTAATAGAAAAATCTATCTTATGGTGTCTCATCCTGGAGTGAGAGACTTCCATCTTAATAAAGACCTAAATGAGAAAAGGGCTGGTTGGATTACAAGGTTCATAGAATATGATGTAGAAATCAAGGTCAATAATCTAGTGAGACACAAAGGCTTATGTAAGCACATGGTGGATGACATTCATGAAAAGAGAGAGGTGGTTTTAGTGACACAAGAAGAGTTACAGGTAGCTACACCTCTACCTCACACTAGCTAGATCCAAGACATGACATGGTTATTGATAATAGGTGAGTGCCCTCAAGGTATGGATAGGACAAAGATAATTTATTTTAGACTTTATTCCATACCTTATACATTGTTTTATGGGGTTTTATTTATAAAAAAACTAAATGGGATGCTTCTTATGTACATAGACGATGACCAAGTGACTAGGCTCTTAGAGCAATTCCATGATGGGCCTATAGGAGGCCATTTTGCCCTAAGGAATATAGTAGAAAAAGTTATGAAGGATGGTTATTATTATCCTAACATCTTCAAATATGCATATACATGGGTGAGAAAGTGTCAAAAGTGTGATCTCTTTGCAGGAAAGTAAAGGTTCATAGCCTTCCCTCTCAATCTAACTCAGGTAGAGTAGCCCTACATACAATGGAGATTGGACTTCATAGGAATGATCAATCCACCTTCCATTAGAAGACACAAGTGGGTACTCACTACAACTAATTACTTCACTAGTTGGGTTAAGGAAATTTCTCTAAAATTAGCGAATGAGATAGCAGTTTTGGACTTTTATGATAGTATAATAATGAGGTTTGGTGTACCAATAACAATTATTTTAAATAATGCCTTAACATTTATTAGCATGAAGACAAGTGAGTGGGTACTTAAGTTATGAATATACCTTATTACATCCTCTAATTACTATCCCCAATGTAGTTTACTTGTAAAGTAAATAAATAAAAATTTGATAAGGATATCAAGAAGACTATTGAAGAGAATTAGAGAGTGTGGCACATAAGGTTGAGGACAGCCTTATGGGCTGATAGAGTGCACCCCAAGGTTATCATTAGAAAATCTCCACTTTTCTTAGTATATATAAGAGATTCTAAGTTTCCAATTTATCTTAAGTTACCTACCTTGGAGCTAGCCCATCAGCTTGAGTTGATGGAGAGTGAACCTATGAGTGTGAGGATGGAAGAACTCATGGATCTTGAGGAGATGAGGGACCTTGCAATGAAGACACTACATTCACATCAAGATCAAGTCAAGAATGAATTTGACAAAAGATCCATATTAAATTAATTAAAATAAGGGGATATAGTCCTCAAGTGGGATTCAAACAAGGTGAAGCTAGGAAACCATATTATATTTGACAGTTTGTAGAGTGGGCCTTATTTGATCCATCGATGCAAACAACATAATGTTTTTTAGATTATCAAGCTAAATGGGGAGGTATTACAAATCCTAGTTAATTGGATTCATATAAATCCTTTTTAATAAAAAAAATCACCCATGGTATATATTGTACATTTTATATAGTTTTTTATGTTTTCATCTAAGTGCCTTACGCACATCCTTTTTAGTTGTGTGTTTCACTTCCCTAAGTGCCTTGGGCATAATGTTGGTTTTATTTATTATTGTCCTTGATTATTCAAAAGGAAAATTTATAAAGTTTAAATCCTTGTATCAATTTCATATTATTTGGGAAAGAGATTATTGTGACCCTGTAATCCCAATGGATAGGATTCAGGACACTAATCTATTACATAGCAAGTATGCAATCCTAAGAGGTCACCATAAATGTTGGCCCAAAATGGCCTACATAAAAAAATTGAAATTAAATGTTAGTATTAAGATGAAAGGTAGTTTATAAAATTATTCAAGGCCTTCAAAGACCTAAAAGTGAGGTCAAAATGAATAAAAGACTCTAAAACCCCTCAAAGGTTCATTAAGCCTTCACAATCAAGGCTTGGAGAAATAGGTTTTAGCCATTCTAGGTCAGGTGGGTGACTAAATTTCCATATTAATGTGTTTATTATACCCCTTACATCCCCTTTAATTATTCTACAAGTAAATTTAGACCTCAATACCTTCGTAGGGAAGATAAACATGTTGGCTTGAAGAGAGAGACTAGATGGTTTTGGGCCATTTTAGGAGCATCAAGCATCAGTAGAGGATTCTAAAAGGATGAGTAGTTTTTTAGAACCATGAGGAAGATATTACAAGATTTTTTTTAGAAGGTATACCTCAAGAGGAATAAATAAGAAGAAAATGATCCTAGAGCTTTATAGTTAAGCTAGGCCTAAAAGGGGTATATTTGGGTTTTTGGAAATTTTCAGAGAGTTAAGCTTCCAAATTTTACATGGAGAATATTATCAATCCCCTAAAAGTAAATCACATGATTTTAGAGATTTTACACACATGTGAGGGGGTAAATTGACCAAATTTCACTTTTTTAGGCCTAAAGAGCTAATGGAGGCCTAATTGAAGAGAGAGAAGTGCAGGAAAAACACATTTTCATATAGGTCAGCTCATAAAACTTATCCCATAGTTGAATGGACAAAATGAGCTATTAAATATGCATTTATTTGGCTGAGGTCATCTCTAGATTTCCTTAGACAAGGAATTTTGTAGTAAAATACTGTTACTAGGCTAGAAAGAGAAAGAGGCATTCAAGGCAAAAGATGAAGGTTTAAGGAGAAAAGGTGGTTTGAAAGGTCATGAAAATACATTTTCTAAGTATTCCATGCCTTGAGATGTCATCTTGAGTAACAAAAAATCAACTTCCACTTAAGTCCCATTTCTCTCTTTTTCAGCCAAGGGGTAGTAAGAACCATAAGTGTAAATGGACTATTTAAAGTTTGACCAGGTACTAAGGAAGATTGGAACAAGTATAATAAAGATATAAAACCCCTTTCCAAGGTTTAATTAGTCTTCTTCAAGGCCATAGCAATTTTTGGTGTTTCAGAGCAAAAGCAGCCTAGTTAGGCTTAAACATGCAAAGGAGAGTGATGGACACTTGTAGGTATAATTACCTTTGATAGTTGGTAAGAAGGTTCTTGTAACCCTATGATATCTTTCTTAATCTCATGAGAAAATAATATATCTCTCATACCCAAGGAAGATCACTCAAGATATTTTTTTGGCTCCCCTTACCCCTTCTTCTATCCTCTCAATGAAGAGGCCATTATTTATAGACCTTGGCATTATGTTTGGGTATGTCTTACACTGATTTGATGGGTGTATTTAGAAAAAGGAGCCTCATTTTTTGGTCTTGAATAACTTGGTATCATTTAAGGTTTCTATGCATACTTGAGATGCTAGATGCCCACCTACTTTATGAGTATAAAGATGAGGCCACCTAATGCATGTGAAAGGATTCTTAGGAGTTTGCATGCTACTAGGAATCATCTCTTATAATTTTTAGGTGTCTAAGTTCAATGGGAAGCCTTATTTAAATAAAAAATTGCCAATAACCCTTCAAATCCAAGAATACATCATGATGCATTAATAGTAAAGAGGTTAGTTTTATGGATTGGAGGGTGTATGGCATGATTTCAAGGCATTAAGGACCAAGAGGATGTTTTAAGAGGTTAACAAATCCTTTTTTGATATTTTTTTTTTCCATTTTATCCTTTGGATAGATAAAAAGGCACTTTTCTAGCTTAGAATAACTACACTGTCACTGTATATCATCAAGGGAAGTACGAACTAGTCAGTTTGAGAATTTATTATATGTAACTAGGAAGTTAAATGTGATCTTAAGGATGACATAAGGATGATGTAATATGTACCAAGAACATTACCTCAAATTTTTGTGTCTTGAAAAGTTTCCCATCTCAAGCCATAAGCCTCTCAAGTTGGTTTGCAGGCTCAATACGTGTTAAAGACTGTTAATTTTAGGCCTCGATAAATAGTTGATGGTTTTAAAAAAGTGATCATTGGGGTTAAAATTGAACATGCTTGATAAATATGATGATCATAAAATAATTTATTATATATGTAAATACATTTAGAGTTTTTGTATGGTGTAAAAGGCAAGTATGTTCTAGAGAGTGAGAGGAACAACCTCCAAGTGGAATTTTGTCATAAAAGTCCATACAGCTAAATTTAATATAGGTCAAAGTTAAAGATGATGAATATTTTAAAATCCTAATAAACCATAAATCAATTAATGTTTATGTAACCATGTTAGATTGTTCACAGTGATTTGGAGGGCCTAAGAGAGTTTTGAGCACCCTTAACTATCTTAGGACCTCCTTATAGTCGATCAAGACAATCACAGTTATAGGTCTTCAAAGCCTATTTCCAAGAGAATTGGAGTGTCTTATAAGTTTAGGAGGAACAAAAAATGATTAGTTTCATTACATAAATATTAATGGGCTGTATTTTATTCCCTTAGACCCCCCCAAACCTTATGAATCATTGTTAAGACTCCTATATGCTCTAAAACTTATTTTTACCTAAAAACCCATGTGAGACTCTTGATTCAAATTATTGTTGCTCACACATGGAAAAGAGTTAGATATATAATTTTAGAGGATATTTTTGGGAATGTTTAATATCCATAAACCTCTCTTAGTCTCCTTATTTTACTGCCACCAAAGCCAAAATTAGTTTTAAGCCCTTCTTACACCCTCAAAGCTTGGTTTTGAGAGAACTTTCACATTTTTTGAGCTTTTTGATACAAAAAAATGTGTTTTGAGATATTATTTGGAATATTTGACATTTATTAACATTATTCCATCAAATTTTAGAGTCAAAAAGTGGAAAAGTATAAGTTGGCTAAATTCAGGATTTTGGCATACAAATGTAGACAGTCAGAAAAAGCATTTTTGAGGCACTTAAATGGTTGAATGGTCAAATATAATGATTGTAAAATTTATATGGTTAATTAAAAGCTACAAAAAATAATAATTGGGTCTTGATACCTCATAAATATCAAGATACACCATTTTATTTCTCCCTATGTCTCACAATTCACAATTTCTAAGTGTGCTCAAAAGCAAAAATGGAGCTTTAGGGGATAAATAGGTACATACGCATTCTTAAAATTTATAAATTATATTATTATGACCTAAAATATCCACCCATTATCACCTTTAAGTCATACTAACATATTATATATCCATTTTTTTAGCTCAAACCTCATGCACTCTATGGGAGAGAGATAGTCTTGAGGCCTGAAAGAGAAAAAATGGGATTAATTGGAGGTCACTAGATTTGTATTGAAGTTTTTGGATATTTAAAATATTTTATAATAAATAAATATACATAATTTTCCATGTCATTTTCTAAATAAGGAAGAGGGAGGCTAAGAAGCAGGAAAAATCAAGTTTTCATCCCTCTATTAATGGAGTCTTAAGGCCAAAACCAGGTTTTAAAGTGATAATTGTAGGGGTAAAATGGGAAATTAATGGGATGAAAAGTGATTATGAGTGATAATTATAACCTAATTATGATGATCATAAATTTCAAATAGTCCAAGATACTCTTAAAGGGCTTGAACTAGCTAAGAACACCATGAGAGCCCATAGGCCTAGAAATACCAAAATCTTCCCAATTAAGTATAAAGAGAAGTTGATGGAAAAGAAGGATAAATGAGGTATTAAAAGGAGTGGTAAAACCATTATAATGGTTCTAATAATAAATTAAATTACTTAGAGACTTTAAACACCATTGGGAGACAATTTACAGATCTTAAACCCTCATAAAACCCCAAAATGACCAGTTTTGCCTAAAACTCCTCAAAACCTCCTAAAATGTTCTATTTTGTTCCTAAAATCACCTAAAACATATAAAATAGTCTCTTAATTTCCTATAAGACCTATTATTAAATAAATTTTTGCACACGTGAGTACTTATCAAATTCAAAATGGCCTAAAAAGAGGTTAGGTACTAGATCAAGAAATGAACAAGTTCATCCAAGGCATGGAGGAGGTATAATGGGACTTGAAGCATTACCCTATGGCATAGGGGTCTCTTAAAAATATTACAGTGTGTGTTCTTGAGATAAAAGGTGAGGAAATCAAATTTTCTAACATTTTTTGGTGAGTTTTGTCAGTCTAATGCTATACTTCCACCATTATTGTAGGTCTAAGGAGGTATAAAACTTCACACTCACCCTTGAATTAATACAGAGGTCTACAAGGCTTATACAGGTCCTACAAGAGCTTATGGGGTGTCTTAATGGCTTGGAAGGAGGTTTTATGCAAAGAAATTGATAAATGACTAAGCTCCTTGACCTCAATTAATGGATTCATAAAATTTGTAGGTTTTGGAAAGATCATAAATGGTCAAGCAAGCATCATGAACCATGGGAAATTTCCTCTAAACTCATTATCAATATTTTTTGGGCCTTGGCAAGCAACAAGGGTGAAATCTCTAATGGTGGCGCAAGCTCCTAAGAGGTCTCTAATGGTGGAGTGCAAGATTAAGGAAATGTTTACAAGTCTAATGGTGTCCAAAGGAGGAAAAGGGAGCTTTGTCAACTTGAAATTAGACTATATTCACTTTTTGGTCTCTCAAACATTAAATGTTATCTTCACCAACCACCAAAATAACCATGTGGGTTGATGAATTCTAGTGGTCAAAAGTGGCATTAGATTTGATCAAATGGTGAAGTAGGGGGAAAGTAAATATAAATAATTGTATATAGGAGGGATTATATAATATTAAAGGCCTTTTGGTAATTTGAGTGGATAGTGACATCATCTAAGATAAGAAACATTTAGCCCAAAAGTGCCTAATAGGCCAAATTAGACCTTTTTGGAGCCTTTTTGAGCTTAGTGATTGAAAATTACAACTAAAATACAAATTAAAAGAGTTAAAAGATGACAAAGGAGATCCCCTTAATTTCCTACATTGGAAATCAATTATGAGAGCTTAGAGAGTGGTTGGAAATACATTTATTGAAGAGCTAAACCTTTCTCTCTTCTCATATCTTCCTCTTCTTCCCTATATCTCCCATTTTTGGGCCCATTTGTAATATACTCTATTTGACAAGGGAAAATTATGTCAAAATTAGTAAGAACTACCTTTTTAAGCAATAATACTATTATTTCACGTATTTATTTGCCTTTAACTTTTGCTTAGTAAGCTTTTGCATGATGGCTTTGTGAAGAAGTGTTCTTATATGGTTATTGTCCTTCTTTCTTTCCTCTTTTTAGGTTTTTTAAAGCTATTTGTGGGTCTGAACTTATGCTTTTATGCCATTAATGGCTGATTAGTGTGAGTTTTAGAACCCCTCTTTGATTTATCTCTTGCTTAGTGAGCTTAATTTTATAAATACTTATGCAAATTGGCCAATTTGGGAGATTATGTGAGCAAAGATTGTCTTTATGATGAATTAGTGTTTATTTCAAGATTATTAGAGTGGCATTTAATTTGGTGCATCACCCATTTAGTGTTATTAGTCTTCCCATACCCCCTTTTTATCCCTTTTCTAAGAAAAAATATTAGTTTAGGTGATCTTCCAAGAGGAATTTGGGCTACTTCAGATGTTCAACCTCATTAAAGGATACCCACAGCTTGAGATTTATCCAATAGTACTTAGGAGTGAGAGATCTTGAAGAACCCTCTCACATGCTGCAATTCTATGCTACAATAGGAGTATGTTGTAAATATTTTCCTCATGAGGCCCTGAGATTTTTGTTTCCAATTCTTGAAGAATTCCCCTTGATTTCTCTCTCTATAATATTTGGCTCTTCCTAAGATATGAGGGAAGCTGGTCTTTGGTTTGGTTGAGGTAACTATTAGCAACCCAAATTTCACCCTATGAAGGAGAGTGTTCAATTCTTCTTTAAACATGGACTAACATGGGAATGGCCTAAAGGTTTTGAGTTACTGATAGCTAGACCATATCTTTAGATTATGGGGATAGCTCCCCTGGTACATCACTTATGGCTCATTTTACTAATACCTACTACTATTGGGGTGAAAAGGGAAATAAAGTACATAAAATTAGTCTACTCTAATATTTGATGATACCAATGTAAATGTCCATCCACTCAATTTGGAATTCAATAAATACTAGTAAGTAATGCAAATGATTGAATCCTTCAACTCCAAAGATTCCTATGCAAAGTGTTTCACATAAAGGTTTCACTAAATGGTCAGAACATGAGGGTAATGATGGAAGGCCTAGATCAAGGCACTAACCAATCAAATATCCACTCTAAACTCATTCACTCAACATTTAAACACTATATGTGACCTATATAGAGCATAAACTATTAATTAGGTGATAGTAGGGCCTTCCAAGGGTGAAAAATACCACATGTTCAAATCAAACTAATAGAACACATTAAATTTGTATCAAAGAGTCTCAAAAAAGTAATCATTTTATTATCTTAAAAGGTTACAAAGTTTAAATCTTAGTAGAGTTTCCTCATTCCCAAGATAAGGATTACAAATCAAGGCCTTCCAAACTCAATAAATAGAATTACATGGAGAGAAGAAGAGGGATACTAGCATAAAAGTCTTGGAATAAGTCAAAAGACCATAAATTTTCCACATGATAGTTACAATAATATTCTAAGCATTGAAGTGTTTTTAAAGAGTGAATTTATGATATAGAAAACCTATTTTTTTCAACATTTTACTCATGAAAGGTCTATGCATGCCATATTCATTAATTTTCCTCTCCTTTATCTATTACAAACATTAAATAGACATCAACAACCAAATTTGATGTAGCATCAATTGATTACCTCTTCTTATGGGTTTACCATATCCATAGAACCACTAAAAACCTTCATGAATGCTCATAAATATGGAATATAATTACTTTAAGATATAGTCATGGATGTTTTTAAAGAGTGCATTAACTCCACATAGTCTCTCTACACCCATAAGCTCTTCCATCTACAACCTTAATCTTCTTTGAATAATTAGGCCATCTTGACTAGTCTAATAGACTGGATGATTGGTGAAGTTTGGTAGATATACTTCCAATAAAATAGGTGAATACCTCATGATATAAGGAAATTAAATAAGTCTCAGACAAACACCTCTAATGGATTGCAACTTCTAAAACTACCTTGTACCTCTTTTTCTTATATTTTTCTTGAAAAAAGACTATTTTTTGACAAGTCCATACACCATCTATATAATGTACCATGGTCATGACCCTCTCGAATTGTACTAGATGATTTAGGTGCTTATCAATTGATTCACATCTATTTTGATGCCTTTTCCCTCAAATATTCCTAGTCAGTTCCTAACTAGAGTTTTAGAGAGGTTTAAGAGTACCCATGACACTTAAAAATTATTCATAAAGTTTAAGGGTTATATCTATAAACTAATTTCACAAAAAACTAGTAGATAGGCCCTCCACCTCTCCTAAACATCCTTGCCTCCCATGCATAAGCTTCATATGATAGTGAGCATGTGAGGTCACCTCTCAGAGAAGAAACATTTGTTTTAGAAGTGTTAGGTATATTAATGTCTAAATGACCAGCCATGTCATATTATCTACTACTTATATTTGACATACATACCTTAAAAAGCCTAATAATTCTATTCATAAATATTAGAGGTGTCTTTATGACCTCATTTTTCCTTTTGCTCTATCTTTTAGATGACACTATTCGATAAGGCTAATAGGAAAGCATATACTACTATAGGGTTCTTAGATTTTTGACTTCATTTTGAGTTATAAGGCTCCTACCTACTACCTCTAACATGGATAATATACTTTAAGTCCCTTATAATAATGGTGTTGGCTTGAAAAAGCCATTTCCCCTTTATCTGCATGTATACAATTCCTTACCTGAACACCCATGTCCATATGCCTATAGAACCAATCATGGATACCCATGTAGATGGTTCTTGTAAGGTTATTTAAAGAATTTAGGATGTATTATCTCTCCTTAAATTCATTAAATATGCAAATACCCTTCATTTCCTTGCTCACAAGCTCAAATTAGCCTTCTCATGTGTGGTCCACAAAACATGACCTCTACGCATGCCAACCAATAGGTTATTATGATGCTTAGGAGAGTTAGGAAGACCATAAAGATCATTTCATGGCTCAAATACTTCATCTAAATGAATTTTGAAGCATTTTTCCTTCATCAAGTGTCTTTCAAGATTTTAACAAGGGTTTGGAGGTCTAATAATCTAAGTAATGATTCATGGAGTATGAACCTCCAAACCAAAACTTCTTGTTATGGATCTTTATTCCATTGACCTCTTGACTTCCTTGAGAAACTTGATTTCCCATGTAAAATATGTGTTAATATATGAACATAGGGAAATGTGATTCGAATCATTATTTAGATTGTGTAAGCTAATGGAAGTTTTAAGGGCCAAAATGATAATTTTATTACATCACCCTAAATCTAACACTTCCCTCATATTTTTAATGACTCTCAAAAACATTTCTATGACCATCAATATGTAAACATGAACTAGATATGTCTTAATATGATAACAGGGCCTCTTACTAGGTTTAAGGTCTATCTCCTTATGTTAGCCCTTAAGGGCATATTGAATTGTAAGATAATAATAATCAATCCCATAGAGCATATTAAGACTTAAAATCACCTTTTATTACCTCACAAACATCTACATGAATTCCAAGCCTCTTATCTTATCAAAAAACCTCTAAACAATCCATATGGTCTCATTAATGATTGCTAACTGATTGAGGTAGCTCTGAGACAAAATATTGAATGTTTCCATTGATTGTATAATATTTAGGATATTATTTATATATTATTATAGTTATAATTATCATTTATATTAAATTTAAATGCTTAACTATACATGTAGAGGCTTCAAAACCTCAAACTTCTCAAGATTGGCTAAAGATGTTGATGGTGTTTGCAAGTTTTCTTAGGTTTCAACTATCCAAACTATGTTCTGACCATTTCATCTTCATATCAAGGTATGACTTAAAAATAGGATGTTAACTCATTGTAGATATCATCCTCAAATGGACCTCATTCCCTCAAACATACCCACAATCATCATCTTCCTTCAATCCAAACAAGAGCTCTTAAGAACAAGGGTATTATTTTTATTTTGGCTATGTTTTTATGTTTTAGGACCTTCCCATACTCATTAGGATTTATAAAGTCCTTTAAAATTATTGAATTCATAAACAAGTATCAACTACCCTTTATACACCTTTGTCAACACTTCAACCACTTATCTTTGTTCATGTACATAGTAATTTTTTTGTACCTAGTACCTGTAGGTGACCTTGAAATTATTGACTACATTATATTTGGATTAAACCACCTCAACTATGTCAATGGATTTGAATTTTTATTAATTAACTCATCTAGGTTTCAAACAACTCTTCATGTTTCCATATCTGACAAGTTCAACTTTCACTCTAATACACAAGATTGAGCTTGTTTTACCTAGATACATAACTCCACTAAGTTGGTTATAGAAGCACATTGGTTCTTTCCTTTGGGTATAGGACCTTATCACTAAATCCTTGAGCTTGTATTAATCCTTGAATTGGATTATAACTCTTTACTCATACAAACTCTATATCCTCTCTTTGAAAATAAACCTATTGATTATCCAAGAGCCTCTAGGTGTCTAGGGTATTGACTGTGAGCCATCATTCATGACTGACTGTAGGTTGTATCTCCTTGGTCCATATTGAAATTTTTTACTTTGATAACAACATTCAAAAACATTATTTTTATCCTCTTTAAACTAAATACACATAACTTTCTTGGTAGAGGTTGCTTAACTATGTCCTAGCATATGATTGTAGGTGACGATCTAGTGTTTCTTATATAGACTGAGATAGTATGAGACCTTGAGAAGGTCAATGACATTATTTATGAACTATGTCATACAATTAAAACAACTTAGGGGGTATTTAAATCAAACCATTTCATTGAGAGATTTTTCTAGCCTCCTCTATCTACAACTTTCCATGAAGCATACTTGACTATGTTTTCACCTCAGTTGTAGGTGAATATTTACTATTTTAGCATGGCTTAAGGCTATAAAGTACACCTTCATTACCATAATTATCCCTAACACCCTTTATCTTACCAAAATAATGGATTCATGATCTTGATGTGGATAAGTAGTGATATTATGATAATGAGATATATGGGAGAATGAAGATGGAGTGATAAGATTATAACAATGGTGAATGGCAGTGACAAAGTTATGAACATGCAATGAAAAATGGGGGGATGGAATGAAACATGAATAAATATTCAAAATATTCATAAAGTATCCTATGTTAACATAATCATATGCCTTAACAATATATATCATTTTTAAGTCTCTAAAAAAGGCATACATAGTGAGAAGAGGAACCTGGGATTCTCCAAATTACCTTGACATATGCTAAGTTACCTTAACATATACTAAATGAGATTGTGACTATGTTGAGGGTATATTTATGGTTGATATTCTATGAGACTTTAAATAAAATTTTATAAACCTAAAATAAGGACACATGATCATGGATGAAACATCTCATACAACATCTTACTATGCTTTGACAACTTTTTATCAACCATTGAACCATACACTATCTTTAACCTTGCCTACAGACTATAGATTTGGTAGTTTATTTCTTCTTTATCTCTATATACTCACATGTATGGGTTAAAATTTTTGGGAATACATAAAATTTCTCTTCAATACCTAAAAAATAAAAAACAAGCATTAATTTAACCAAAATAGTCAAAAACTCAACAAAACTATACTGCTTCTCTTGCCTTGTGCAGATGTGAATGGTGACCAAAACCCTTAAGTTATTATCATTTTTTAATAAATTTGGGAAGAATAAACTAGCAACCAATACCCATGATTGGAATTTCATAAGTTCTAGTTCCCTTGGTCAAGAGCCTAAACCTTCATTCTCTCTCTCTTGTATGAACTAAACACAAACCTGAAGTGATTTTGAAGTCTACCAATGAACTAAGTAGGGAAACACATTAGCTTTTATATTCTCAAGCCCTAAAACATTCTAATATATTCACCATGTGATTGTAATAATACATTATTACATCTTCATGACTTCTTTTGAGCAAATCTATACTATACAAATCTATACCACTATAAAAGGTTGTTGAATCCTACAAATCCTCCTTCATTTCCTCTTGTTTTAGTTCCAAACCATACTTTTAGGGAAATTTAGGTCAAAGTGAATCTCAAATCAAGTAACGTGTTTTGGAGAGTAAAAAGGTATATTTTTTCACATGTGTGAGTTCTTTTGAAGGAAAACAACATTCTAGACTTGTAGAGGGGACATTTCAAAGCATGAAAGCATTTGAATAAAGAAATATAATGACCATGAGGGTGATTAAATATGTTATGAATTCTTTAGTGGCCTCTTGAAGTCAAAACGTGTCATTTTAAGGTCAAAACCTTCCTTTTAGACAATAAACATATAGCTTCAAAAAGAAATTTGGTGATGAATATCACAAGAGTACCTTATATCCTCATAAGAGGCTTTAATTTGCCTTCTATGTGTCTTAATCACCCTTTTAAGGATTGTAATTATTCCCATACCTTGCATATAATGAATACATCAAAGAATCTCATAATGAGTCATCATCTTCCATCTTCAATGATCTTTATTAAGGAACTCTACTCATCTCATATCCCCTTTTTATCCCTTTTCCAAGTATAAATATCATTTTAGGTGATATACCAAGAGGAAGTCAGTCTTCTCTAGAGGTTCAACCTCATTACAGGATACCCATAGCCTGAGGGTGCTCCAATATTGTAGTTAGAAGTTAGAAATCTTGAAGAACCCTCTCACATGGTGTAATTCTACACTACAATAGTTTTTGTCATGTTTAGTGGGACTACATTCAAAGAATATTGATTGAGATTTATGTTGATCTTGGTCTATTTGTAGTATTTTTTTCATCCACAGTCTACACATCTAGTGATTCTGAATAACACTCAGCATTCTAGTGTTAAAATAGTACCTATCTTTCATGCCAAAGGTGACTAAAAAATTAGCTTCTAGAGGTAATCCTTTTGAATTTTTTTAATTATATTTTAACTCAAATAAAATATTGAGGTTTTATAACACTCATCCCTACAAAATAAACTTTCCTCTTAAACCAATTTCTAAGTCTACCACTATAATAAAATCTTTGTTGCATCCTTACACTATCATGGCTACCCCTAGATCTTTACCTTTTGTGGATTTCAATGGTTAAAGTCTTTTATAACTTAATAATTATGACCATATTACATTGGCAGCCCTAAAGAGTGTGCCTTAATTCATAGGAGATAATTCTACAACCCTTTATGAACACATTAGAGATATAGCCAACTATTGTAATATCCATGACATCAATGAAGAAAATGTGGATATCATGTTTTTTTCAATCTCTTTCAAGGGAAATGACCTAGATTGGTATAGGAAACTTTATCCTAACTCCATCACATCATGTGACTAGTTATGTGAATTTTTGTGTAATAGTTTTGAAGATAAGAGTGACCACTTATCACTAGTAGAACAATTGACTATAATGAAGAGATCTCCTCACAAGGTTATGCAAGATTTCAATAACAGGTTTCAAAAGACATGAGATAGGATTCAAATATTTGTTAGGCCTAATCCTAACTATTATTTAATCTACTATCTAATATCTCTCAATAATGACATTGCATTGATGATATATTCTATGGGGGAAACACACTACCAAATGCTTATGAGGAGGCAATCAGTGTAAAGAATAGCTTAATACAGGCTAGAAAGTTCACACCTAGGCCACCTATGCCCTTGTTTACTAAGATTCAACCACATATTATTTTCATTCCTCCCCTTACTACCATTCCTCCTTTTCCAATACTGGCAACCATACCTAAACCAAAATAGGAAAAGGCTTTAACTAGTCAGTCTAGTGACTCCGAAGAGCGCAACTCAAGAATATGTTTCACACCTTGGGCATTGAATTGGTGAATGTGAAGAGGTATCAATATTAGTATAATATATATTATTGTGGCCCATATCATCCTTAATATTCTTAAAAATAAAATAGGCCACCCTCCAAGGGAAATTTCAAAGGAAAAGGACAAGGACAACTAAACTATGCTAGGAAAAATAATTACAATCCTAATGCTACAAGTTCTTCCAATATCTTGGTCCATATTTAGAGAAAAATTTCACAATAAGGTGAGGTTAATATTCTTTGGAATCACTCATTAAATCAATCATTATCCCAAACACTGAGTTCAATTAGGCTTTCAATAATTAGTGGCAAGTTATGGGTTCAATTAAGCTCTTATGGCTCAAAATATAGAGGTGCTTATGATAACAAAACCAAAATATCCTCAACAAGGTTAAGAAATTAATGAAGTACCAAACCATTTTGGTGATTCAATGGTTAACTATGAACAAGAAGAGTGTTATGCTTTTAATCAGTAGGCTAACTCCGACCAAGCAAACATTCTAGTGGCAGCCATCATAAGGTTCAAGAGAAGGATCATGGAGGGAAACCAAGAAGTAGTCAAAGATTCTCCCTCTCCTACTCCATTAATATCAAATACAAATAAGCCTAATTATGCCCCAAAATTTCCAATAACTCAAAAAAATTAGAACCAAATAAATACTTTTGTACCCCAAAACTCACATGTTTAAAGCACAATTATGGCTCCCAAAGTACAAGCAAAGGTTGGTAGTTTATACATATACATTGTTGAGAAAAATAAGAACTCTAATGTGAGTGCTCCAATTTGGGATGTGCTTTCTATGCTTGGTCAAGTGCATATCCTTCAAGAGGGCTTTTCAAAGATCAATGTTTCTAAGAATCCACCAAGAAAAGAAAATGTAGTTCTCACCAATGCAACCAAAGGGCCTAATAAATGAAAATAAAATAAGGTGGTAAAACCCCCTCCCTTATACCTTTTTCTAATCATTAAAAACTCATTGGTACAAAAATTCATGGTAGATAATATATCAAGTACTTAAATGATGCCAAAATTAATAGCTGATCAGCTTGGTCTAAAGTATAAACCCTAATCTAAGGGAGTTTTACAATTTGTTGGATCTTTTACCAAACTATATAGTATTATAAGAGGTCTAAACTTGACCCTACATGCTTGTCATATTATTTCAATGACTCAATATGTAGTGTTTTTAGAGGTGCCTCCTCACTTTGCTCTATGCTTATCTATAGAATTCATAGCTAAAATTGGGGGTTACCTAGCATTAGATTGGTCTTATATGGATTTTAGGACAAGGTATGGGACCGAGATGTCTATCAAATCTAAACCTATTTACCAATTTCACATTGATCCTTATGGGATAAGTAGCTCAAACATCAATTGTACCATTCTAGATGAAGATGACCACCTTATTGGTCAAGAAATAAACACTCATCCTGAGGGGATACCTAATATGTTCCCAGATTATTTATGGATTTAAAATCAGCTAATTAATCATTTTGAAGGTGTTGAATAAACATACATGTGAGTTTATTACCCACATGAAGAGAATGAGTTCATGGCATTCTTAACTAGGCCATAAGAGGATACTAGTGGATTATGGAAGAGTTATTTGATGGATCATGGAGTAAGAATAGAGTAGGTGTAGGTGTAATGTTAATATCCCCTTATAATTACAAATACTTTTCATCATACATGTTATAATTTAGTTATTCTTACAATGTAGCTAAATATGAGGGCATCATCCATGGTCTTCAATGGGCCAGTAAGAGGGGAATAAATTAGTTACAAGTATATGTAGATAGTTATTTGATAGTACATCAAGTGAGAGGTCAAAACATAGCCAATAACCCCTTAATAAACTCCTATAATCATAGAGTCTTGGACATACTTATATACTTTGAATCCTTCATTATCCAATTAGTGCCAAGAGAGTAAAATTAACATACTAATAGATTGGTAGTAGTGGGGTATCAGTTTCACATCCTAAATGTTTTAAAGAATTCAAAAATATATCCACATGTAAAAGTGATAGTGAGGCCATCAATTCTAGATAATGAAGCTCATTGGCAAGTCTTTGATAGTGACAATCAGATTGCTTATTTTTTAAAATAAGAGGCAAAATTCTCCTCAAAAAACCAATGTATACTTTAGCATTTATATGAGGACCAAGTTTTTCAACTAAATTAAAATAAAATTACTAAAATGGATGGTCACCCTTAAAGGTCTTTTCCATGAAGGAGATCATATGACAAAAGAGAAGGCAGTGATGTATACAAATGAACAAAACTATGAGAGAGTCCTCATCTTCAAGGATAATCTTCTCAATCTTGGAAAGGTGATCAATGAGGAAAAAAAACATGCATATATTTAGCTTTGTATGAAATACTCAAATATCTTTGCTTGGGAATATAGTGGTCTAAGAGGCTTTGATCCCAAGTTAGCCCAACACACCATAGAGTTAGAGGCCAATACCAAGCCTATTAGGTAGAATCAAAGGCATATCAATCCAAATATTGAAGAGATGATGATAAAATAGTTAACCAAGTTGATGGAGTCTAATATTATTTTTCCTATCAAGCACTCCTCATGGGTATCTAAATTGGTGCCTGTGAGAAAGAAGAGTGGTGAGATTTGATTATGTGTTAACTTTAGAGACTTAAACAAGGTCTCTTTGAAATACCATTATCCCTTTCTAGCCATGGATAAAATCCTTAAAATGGTTTTTGTTTCATAACTTTTCTCTCTTTTGGATGGGTACTCAGGGTACACCTAGGTTCTAGTAAGAGAAGAAGACCAATACAAGACTACCTTCACCATAAGGTGGGGAACATATGCTTATAAGAAGATGCCTTTTGGCCTCTTAAATGATGGAGAGAATTTTCAAATATACATGGATATGTCTTTCCAATGTTTTCTCAATCAGATGGTGCTTTTGTACCTGGATGACATAACAATTTTCTCCAAGAAGGCTAGTGAACACTTAAACCACTTGAGGTTAATCTTTGAAAGTTGTAGAGAGTATGAGATCTCATTAAATCCCAAAAAGTGTGTGTTTATTTTCCATGATGGAAAACTCTTGGGGCATATTGTCTCAAAGTAGGAACTAGTTATTGATCTTAATAAAATAAGTCCAATCTTGTTATTGTCCTTGCCAAAGCATAAGAAGGGACTTCAGAGTTTCCTTGGGAAGATAAACTTCATGAGAAGGTTTATACCTACTTTTTCAAGATTAGTTAAACCTATCACTACTATGTAGAAGAAGAATCAGGTGTTCACTTGGATAAGAGAAGGAAAAGTAGGATTTAAGGCTATCAAACAATCCATTTCTCAAGAACCTACCTTCATGAATATTGATTTCTCAAAGGACTTTATCTTATATGCCTTTGTCAATACTAAAAATATATCGGCTATGCTAATACAAAAGAATGGAAAAGGGTTTGAGGAACCAATTGATTTTTTTAATAAATCACTTGAAGGGTATGAAAAAAAGTATACTTTTATAGAGAATAAATTCCTTGAATAGGTAATAAGCCTTAAAAAATTCAAACTAATGCTCTCCAATAGCAAAATCTATCTTATAGTATCTCATCATGGAGTGAGAGATTTCCTTCTTAATAAAGACCTGAATAAGAAGAGGGCTAGTTGGATTACAAGGTTCATATAATATGATGTAGAAATTAAAGTAACTAATATAGTGAGAGGTAAAGGCTTATGTGATCACATGGTGGATGACCTTCATGAAGAGAGAGAGCTGGTTTTAGTGACACAAGAAGAGTTGGATGCAGCTGCACCTCCACCTCACACCAACTAGATCTAAGACATGGCACGGATATTGATAATAGGTGAGTGCCCTCAAGGTATAGATAAGATAAAGAGAAGATGTTTTAGACTTCATTCCATACCTTTTATATTGGTTTATGGTGTTATATTTATAAAAAAACCTCAATGGGGTGCTTCTTAGGCACATAGATGGTGACCAAGTGACTAAGATCTTAGAGCAATTCCATGATGGGCTTGTAGGAAGCTATTTTTCCCCAAGGAATATAGAAGAAAAAGTTATGATGGTTGGTAATTATTATCCTAACCTATTCAAATATGTATATACATGGGTGAGAAAGTGTCAAAAGTGTGATCTCTTTGCAGGCAAGTAAAGGTTCATAGCCCTCCCTCTCAATCCAATTCAGGTAGAGTATCCCTACATACAATGGGGATTGGACTTCATAAGAATGATCAATCCACCTTTGATTAGAGGACATAAGTGGGTACTCACTAAAACTAATTACTTCACTAGGTGGGTTGAGGAAATTTCTCTAAAAGTATCCAATGAGATAGTAGTGTTGGACTTTTATGATAGTATAGTAATGAGGTTTGGTGTACCAACAATAATTATTTTAAATAATGCCTTAGCATTTATTATCATGAATACAAGTGAGTGGGTAATTAAGCTAGGAATATACCTTATTACATCCTCCAATTACTACCCCTTAGGTAATGTACTTTCAAAGTCAACAAATAAAAACTTGATAAGTATATCAAGAAGACTATGGAGGAGAATTAGAGTGTGGCACATAAGGTTGAGGACATCCTTATAGGTTTATATAGTGACCCCCAAGGTTGCCATTGAAAACTCTCCATTTATCTTAGTATATAGAAGAGAGTCCAAGTTTCCCATTTATCTTAAGTTACCTACTTTAGAGATATCCCATCATCTTGAGTTGATGGAGAGTGAACCTATGAGTGTGAGGATGGAAGAACTGATGGAGCTTGAGGAGATGAGGGACCTTACAATGAAGACATTAGATTCACATCAAAATCAAGTCAAGAAGGCATTTGAAAATATATATATACTAATGTAATTCAAATAAGGGGATATAGCCCTCAAGTGGGATTCAAATAAGGCCAAACTAGTTAACCATACTATTTTTTATAGTTTGTGGAGTGGACCTTATTTAACCCAAGGATGTAAAAAACATAATACTTTTTAGATTATTAATCTAGATGGAAAGTTATTACCCATCCCCATCAATTAAACTCATATAAAGCCTTGTTACTAGAATTTATTCTAGCCATTGTATAGATTGTACATTTTATATAGTTTTTTATCTTTTCCTCTAAGTGCCTTGTGCACATCCTTTTCAGTTGTGTGTTTCCCTTCCCTAAATGCCTTGGGCACATTGTTGGTTTTATTTATTTTTGTCCTTGATTATTCAAGAGGAATTTTTATGAAGTGGACATCCTTTTATAAATTTCATATTATTTGGGAAAGAGATTCTTGTGACCCTGTAATCCTAATGGACAAGATTGAGGATACTAATCTATTACATAGCAGGTATGCAATTCCAAGAGGTCGCTAAAAATGGCCTACATATAAAAATTGACATTCAATGTTAGTATAAATATTTAGGGTAGTTTATAAAATTATTCAAGGCCTTCTAAGACCCAATAATGGGGTCAAAATGAAGAAAAGACTCTAAAACCCCTCAAAGGTGAATTAATCCATCACAATCAAGGCTTGGAGAAACAAGTTTTGGCCATTCTGGGTCAAGTGGGTGACTAAATTTCCATATGAATGATTATTATACCCATTATATCCCATTTCATGATTTTAAAAGCAAATTTAGACCTTAATACCTTCATATGGAAGACAAACCTATTGGCTTAAAGAGAGAAACTAGATGGTTTTGGACAATTTCAAGAGCATCAAGCATTAGTAGAGGATTATATAAGGATGAATAGGTATTTAGAACTATTAGGAAGATATTACAAGCATTGGTTTTGGAAGTTGGGCCTCAAGAGGAATAAATAAGAAGAAAATCATCCCAGAGCTTTATAGTTGAGCTAGGTCTAAAAGGGGTATATTCAAGTTTTTAGGTATTTTCAAAGAGTTAAGCCTCCAAATTTTACATGGAGCATATTATAAATCCACTCAATGTTAATCTCATGATTTCTAATATTTTCCACACATTTGAGGGGGAAAATTGACCAAATTTCACTTTTTCAGTCCTAAAGAGCTAATGGAGGCCTAATTGAAGAGAGAGAGAAGTGTAGGAAAAACATATTTTCCATTTAGGTCAGCTCATAAAACTTCTCCCATAGCTTAATGGACCAAATGAGCTATCAAATATGCCTTTACTTGGTTGAAACCATCTCTATATTTCTCTAGACAAGGAATTTTGTAGTAAAATAGGGTTACTATTCTCGAAGGAGAAAGAGGCATTCAAGTTAAAAGATGAAGGTTTCAGGAGAAAAGGTGGTTTAAAAGGTCCCAAAAATACATTTATAGGTATTACATGACTTTAGAGGTCAGATTGAGCAACAAAAAATCAACTTCCACTTAAGTCCCATTTCTCTCTTTCTCAACCAAGGGCTAGTAAGAACCATAAGTGTAAATGGACTGTTTAAAGTTTGACCAGGTAATAAGGAAGGTTGGAACAAGTATAATAAATATATAAAACCCATTTACAAGGGTTAATTGGTCTTCTTCAAGGCCATATCAAGTTTTGGTTTTTTGGAGCAAAAGCAACCTAGTTAGGCTTAAGCATGCAAAGGAGAGTGATGGACACTTGTAGGTATAATTGCCTTTGATAGTTGGTAAGAAGGTTCTTGGCACCCTATGAGATCTTGCTTAATCTCATGATAAAATCATAGATCTCCCACACCCAAGGAGTATCACTCAAAAGATTTTTTTGGCTCCCCTTAGCCCTTCTTCCATCCTCTCAGTTAAGTGGCCTTTATTTATAGACCTTGGCATTATGTCTGGTTATGTATTGCACTATTTTTAAGGGTGTATTTAGAAAAGGGAGCCTCCTTTTTTGGTATTTAATTACTTGGTATAATTTAATGTTTCTCTTTTATGTCCCACATTTTTCTTGTATCTCATCTTTTACCCTAATAACCTCTTTGAGTTCATCCTCTTTTGCATTGTGAAACATTGATTCACACCTATTCTTGGTAAGGGGTGTCCCAATAATTATTTCCTCTCCTTATTCACTCAAGTCACTCTCATCTTCCCTCACTAAAACTATTTCTTCCTCATTTTCCTCATAAAGGAGAGTCTCTTTCTTAAATATTGGCATGGTGGACCCCTTAAAAAGCTCAAGAAGATGAGTCAAATCCAATGGGGTTGCCATGGATGCTTCATTATCCTTACTCAGTTGTTCATCTTTGATAAACATCACTTCCTCTTTTTGATACATATTGTCTTTATTAGACCTCCATGAGGGGAAGGTCTTAGACTTTTAAATGATATCAAAATTGTCCTCTATTTCAACACTTTGTTTTATATGTGTTTGTTCTCCTCCTCCCCTTAACTATTGCATTTATTTCCAAGTTATAAACTTGGATGTAGGACCTTCTTCTTTAACATTTGTCACATCCTTGGGCATGAATGGAATAAATTATTTTTAAGATGGAATTACAATCCAATGATATTGCCATTCGGTAGTAGGAGATGAATACTCATGAAATTATTTGCATGATTGTTGATGTTTCAAGGCTAATATTTCATTGGAAATGATTTGGATCATACTTTTCTAACTCATCATAAAAATTATGTGTGTCTTGGAAGGGTGGTTGGGGAGAGTAAGAGGGAGCATATTTTTCATAAGGAGGCTAACCTTAGAAATAATATGTCTCATAGGGAGGGTACTAAGGTCCATGAAGCTATTGAGGTGTGTGATTGGGTTACCAAGGGTGTTGATGAGGGGTATCATAGGTTTGGTGTGATCTATCATACTAATGATAGGGTTCAATATAGGGTTGGGAATGTTGAGTTGTGCAGCTAAAAGCTTCACTAATGAGTGAATGCAAAGGTTGTTATATTACACAGTCATCAACATTGGTCAAGGATCGATTGGAGGCTACTGATGTCAGTTATGAATCAGCTGATGTCGATCATGTGCAGGTAGATAGGGACCGACATCAGTCACCTATGCATCCAAAAAGTCTATTTTCATGGATAAATAGAATGTTTGCATGATTAGTTTAGCTGTTAGTTGTAAGTCTGCATTTCTATTTTTGGCAGGACTATTTTGAACCCTTGATTAGGAGGTGTATCTAATGGTTGAGAATGCATAGCTCATGATCCCTAATCTTATATAATAGGGATAGATATTCATATCTTGTGTAATAGACAATTCAAGTAGTTAAATTGTGTTTGTGATCGAGAGAGAGAACTCTTGAGGGAAAGAGATCTATACATCTGAGAGGTGTGGAAGAAAGAGAGATTTATTCATTGTATTTCCCTCTGAGAAGAGTTTAATACAAGTTTTCATTATTTCTTGTATCTCATGTTCTTTGTTGATTCTATTTTCTAGTTACTTATTACTTCTAATTAATTTTGTGTTTAGTTGCTTGCACAATAGTAATCAATTATTCTTGTTAGATCCTGACAAGCGGTATCAGAGCTTGGGTTCACTAATAGGTGGTTTCAGATCTATTTAGTGTTTGTTGATTACAGGTCACTCACATGGGTTTTAGTTTGAGTGGGAGTTAAGCAATGGTAGAAGAAAGCAAACTAATAATGGATAAATTCAATGGCAAGAGCTATCAATTATGGAGGATTCAGATAGAAGATTATCTGTATCAAAAAGATCTATACTTACCATTGGGTCGGGTTTCATGCAAACCCACAGATATGCAAGATGAAGAATGGAATGTTCTGGATAGAAAGGCTCTGGGATCCATAAGGTTGAGCCTGAAATCTTCTATGATTTCCAACTTGTCATAGGAAAAGACCACAGTAGAGTTAATGGATACTTTGGAAAATTTATATGAAAAGCCCTCAGCTTCAAATAAGGTATATCTTATGAAGCAATTACTTAATTTGCAAATACAGGAAGGTGGATCTGTATCTAGTCATCTAAATGATTTCCATGCAATAGTAAATCAGTTAAATTCAGTTAAAATAGTTTTTGATGATGAAATTATGGCTCTCTTAATTTTATGTTCTTTACCAAAAGGTTGGCATAGTTTGGTAATGGCAGTTAGTAATACTACATCTGATACAAATATCTTGAAAGTAGATGATGTTGTTAGTGTAATATTGAATGAAGAAATTTGTAGGAAAAGCACAGAGGAGACATCAAGTAATGCTTTAAGTATTGAAAGTAGGGGAAGGCAAAAAGAGAGGTGCAAGCAAGGGAGATCAAGGTCTAAGTCAAAGATGAGCAATAGATCCAAATCCAAAAATGGAAAAATAAAGATAACCTACTAGAATTGTGGAAAGAAAGGGCATGCAAAAAAAGATTGCTGGTTTTAAGTTAGAGAAGACTATTAGCATGAAGGTAATGAAGAAGCAAAAGTTGTAGGTATTGTTGCACAAGATGATTTTACACTTTCTTTGGATAATAGATTAGAATCTTGGGTTGTAGATTCTGGTGCTTCTCTCCATGCAACCCCAAATAGAGAATTTTTCAATGATTATGTCTAGGGAGATTTTGGAAAAGTCTATTTAGGGGATGATGAGCCTTGTAAAATTGTTGGCAAAGGAAAATTGTAGATGAAAATTCAGAATGGCAACACATGGGTGTTGAGGGATGTCATGCATGTACCCATCCTGAAGAGGAATTTGATTTTTGTAAGAAAATTGGGGGATGAGGGTTGGACAGTAACTCTCACAGCTAAATCTTGGAAGGTTTCCAAGGGTGCACTTGTTTTGGCCAAAGGTAAGAGAGTAGGTACTCTCTATTTATGTAATTGTATTACTGATTATTCTCCTTATGTATTATCTACTTCAGATGTAGATGCAAAGTTGTGGCACCAGAGGCTTGGCCACATGAGTGAGAAGGGAATGACTATTCTTAAGTCAAAAGGTAAGCTTTTAGATTTGAAAAGCATAAATCTAGATTTATGTGAGCATTGTATTTTTGGGAAATAGAAGAGAGTGAGATTTCTCAAAACTGGGTCAACAAAGAAGAAGCACAAGTTGGAGCTTGTTGACACAGACGTGTGGGGACCAGCTCAGGTAGCTTCTATTGGAGGATCACAGGATTATGTTTCTTTCATTGATGATTCTACAAGAAAGGTATGGGTTTATTGCATAAGGAAGAAATATGATGTTTTTGACACATTTATGAAATGGAAATCTTTGGTTGAGAATGAAATAGGTTTAAGATTGAAGTGCCTTAAATCTGACAATGGTGGTGAGTACTACAGTTATAAGTTCAACAAGTATTGTTCTATGAATGGAATACATAGGCAAAAGATGATTCTAAGGACACCTTAGCAAAATGGAGTTGCTGAAAGGATGAACAAAACAATATTGGAGCATGCACGGAGTATGAGGTTGCATGCTAGTTTGCCCTTACAATTTTGGGCAGAAGCTGTAGACACTATGGTTTACCTGATTAATAGAGGACCCTCTACTACTCTAGATGGTGGAATTCCAGAAGAGGTTTAGATAGGTAAAAAGGTAGATCTTTCATTTCTTAGAGTTTTTGGTTCTAAAGCTTTTGTGTATGTTGATAAAGAAAATAGAAAGAAGCTAGATGCTAAGTCTATGAGGTGCACTTTTATTGGTTATGGCTCTAAAGATTTCAGATTCTAGTTGTGGAATCTAGGAACTAATAAAATTATTAGAAGTTATGATGTTGTTTTCAATGAAAAAGTGATGTACAGTGATTAGCTTAAGAAGCTAAACAATTCTGAGCAGGGCAATGGAGATTTGGATGAGGTGATGATCCAAAATGAGCTCACAGAAAAGAATTTTCACACTCAGGAAAACATAGACACCGACGTCAGTCAAGAAGGAACCAACATTAGTTGAACAGGAACCGATGTCAGTCAGATAGTGACCAACGTTGGTCAGACAAGAACCGATGTCAGTCAGGTGGAACTGATGTCGATCAGGTACATGCCTAGAGATGACTGAGATTAGTCACTGACAGAGAATTTGGGTGGACAGCAAGTAGTGAATGAGTCTCAGATGCCCATAAGGAGGTTAGAAAGGGTAAGTAAACCTCTAATTTAGTATTCCCCTTCATTATTCTACTTATTGCTCACTAATAGTGGAAAACCAGAGAGTTTTGATGAAGCAATGCAAGTAGAAACCCAAAAATAGTGGGAGCTTGGCATGAGTGAGGAGATTGATTCCTTGAAAGAGAACCAAACATGGGATTTGGTTGAGTTTCCAGTGGGATAGAGAGCACTAAAAAACAAATGGGTTTATAGGTTAAAGGAAGGAGAGAATGGACAGATGAGAGTTAAGGCCAGGTTGGTAGTAAAGGGATTTGCATAGAAACCAGGTATTGATTTTGGTGAAATTTTTTCTCCTGTAGTAAAAATGACTTCTATTCGGACTGTATTGTCTTTAGTTGTTATTGAGGATTTACATCTTGAGTAGCTTGATGTTAAGACATTGTTTCTTCATGGAGATTTGGATGAAGAAATATATATGGAATAGACAGAGGGTTTTGAGGTCAAAGGTAAGGAGAAGCTTGTGTGCAGGTTGAAGAAAAGCTTATATGGTCTTAAGCAAGCTCTTAGACAATGGTATTTGAGGTTTGATAGGTTTATGACTGAGCATGGTTTCAGTAGATGTCAATCTGACCATTATGTTTATTTTAAGAGATTGGATAATGGTAGATATATTATCCTATTGCTGTATGTAGATGATATGTTGGTTGCAGGTTCACACATGTAGGATATTTTTGAGCTTAAGGTAAAATTAGCTCACACATTTGCCATGAAGGATTTGGGAGCAGCAAAGAAAATCCTTGGCATGAGTATTAAGAGAGATAGGAAAAATCACAGGTTGATTTTGTCTTAAGAGGATTATGTGAACAAGGTGTTGGAGAGGTTCAATATGCAGGATGCAAAACCGGTGAGTACACCTATGGCTGGGCACTTCAATTTGAGCAAAGAACAGTGTCCTAATTCACATGATGAGGTAGAGTACATGAGTAAAGTTCCATATGCTTCCATAGTTGGGAGCTTAATGTATGCAATGGTATGTACCAGACTTAATATTTCCCAAGTAGTGGGAGTTGTCAGTAAGTTTATGGCCAATCCAGGGAAGGAACACTGGAAAGCAGTTCAGTGGATTCTCATATATCTAAGAGGGACCAGCAGCAGGCATTTATGCTATGGAGGGTCAAACACTTCTCCACATGGGTATGTAGATGTGGATATGGCAGGTGACTTGGATGGTAGAAGAAGCACCACAGGTTATGTTTTCACTATTGGTGGAATGGTAGTTAGCTAGATTTCAAAGTTGTAGAAGGTTATTGCCTTGTCTACTATAGAGGCAAAATACATTACAGTCACAGAGGCTAGCAAGGAGATGATATGGATGACACGGTTCATGGAAGAGTTAGGAAAGGAGTAAGAGAGTTACATATTGTATAGTGACAGTCAAAGTGCAATTCATTTGGCAAAGAATTCAGCCTTTCATTCAAGAACCAAACATATACAACTTAGGTACCACTTCATTAGACAAGTATTGGAGGATGGTGAGTTGAAGCTAGAAAAGATCCATACAGATAAGAACCCTACTAATATGTTAATAAAGCCGATAACAAAGGAGAAGTTGAATCTTCATTCAACTTTTGTTGGTCTTCAAGATTGAGATTTAAGATGGAGAAGCTAGAAGATGTTGTTGTATAGGTACAGGTGTAGCTATTTATCTCTAAGTGGGAGATTGTTGAGTTGTGGAGCTAAAAGCTTCACCAATGAGTGAATGCAAAGGTTGCTGTATTACACAGTCACCGATGTCAGTCAGGGATCGACTAGAGGCTGTCGATGTTGGTTATGAATCAGTCAATGTCAGTCATGTGCAGGCAGATAGGGACTGACGTCAGTCACTTGTGCATCCAGAAAGTCTATTTTCATGGATAAATATAATGTTTACATGATTAGTTTAGATGATAGTTGTAATTCTGCATTTCTATTTTTGGTAGGACTATTTTGAACCCTTGATTAGGAGGTGTATCTAATGGTTGAGAATGCATAGCTCATGATCCCTAATCTTATATAATAGGGATAGATCTTGATAGCTTGTGTAACAGATAATTCAAGTAGCTGAATTGTGTTTGTGATTGAGAGAGAGAACTCTTGAGGGAAAGAGATCTGTACATCTGAGAGGTGTGGAAGAAAGAGAGATTTCATCATTGTATTTCCTTCTAAGAATATTTTAATACAAGTTTTCATTATTTCTTCTATCTCTTGTTCTTTGTTGATTCTAGTTTTTAGTTACTTATTACTTTTGATTAATTTTGTGTTTAGTTGCTTGCACAACAGTAATCAATTGTTCTTGTTATATCCTGACAGGTAAGGCTCATCATAAGGTTGACATGGATAATTTTAAGGTTTATATGGGTCATAATAATATGGATAAGGATTATAATGGAATTGGGATGGATCATAAGGCTTCTAATAAGGAAGTGAATGATATAAATCTACCCCATATGAAACCATAACTCACCACATTGCACATGAATAGAAATGAACTATAAATAAGAACTACTCTTAATTTTGAGATAATGACCAAGATGAGTGATTGAAGATACATGTGAAGACCAATATGTTTCTATGAAAGATCCAATGCTTAAATATGTCCCACTGAGTGTGCCAAAACTATTAACAACCCATGTTATACCCTGTGAAGGAGAGTGTTCAATTCTTCTTCAAACCTGGACTAACATGGGAATGGCCTAAATTTTGTGGGTTACCTATAGCTATACTAGACCTCTATATTATGTGGCTAACTCCCCTAGTACTTCACTTATGGCTCATTTTACTAAGACCTACTATTATTGGGTTGAAAAGGGAAATAAAGTACATAAAATGAATCTAATCTAAGGGATGGTGATACACCAATGTAAACATTCATCCACTCAATTTGAACTTCAAAAAACACTAGTAAGCAATGAAAATGACTAAATCCTTCAAATCCAAAGATTCCTATGCAAAAGTGTTTCACATAAAGGTTTCATCAAGTGGTTAGAACATTAAGGTAATGATGGAACACCTAGATCAACTCACTAACCAATAAAATCTCTACTCCAAGCTCTATCACTCATTATCCAAACACTATATATGACCTGTATAGAACATATACTAGTAATAGGTGAGAATAAGACCTACCAAGGGAGAAAATTACCACATGTGTAATTCAAACTAATAGAACACACTAAACCTATATTAAAGAGTCTCAAAAAATAGTAATTTTATTAGCTTAAGAGGTTACATACTGTAAATCTTGGTAGAGTTTCCTCATGCTCAAGAGAGGGATTACAAATCAAGGCTTTCCAAACTCAATAAATATAAGTATATGGAGATAAGAAGATGGAGAGTAGTGTAGAAGTCTTGGAAGAAGTCAAAAGACCATAACTTTACCACATGATAGTTACAAAAGTCTTCTAAGCATTGAAGTGTCTTAAAAGAGTGACTTTATGATAGTCAAAACTTATTTTTAGTAACATTTAAATCATGTAAGGTCTATACATGCCATCATAATTAAATTCTTTCTCCTTTATCTATTGCAAACATTGTATAGACATCAATAACCAACTTCCATGTAGCATCAATTGATTACCTCTTCTTGTGGGTTGACCATATCCATAAAACTACCAAAAACCTTCATGAATGCTCATAAATATAGAATTTTATTGATTCAAGGGATAATCATGGATGTTTATAGATAGTGCATTAACTCCACATAGTTTATCTATTCCCATAAACTCTTCCATCTATAACCTTACTCTTATTTAAACAATTAGGCCATCTTGACTAGTCTCATAGACTAGTTGATTAGTGATGGCTAGTAGAGATACTTCCAAGAAAATAGGTGACACCTCATGATTTGAGGAAGTGAAAAAAGTCTCAAATAAACACCTCTAATGGTTTACAACTTCTTAAATTGCCTTGCACCTCTTTTTCTTTTCTTTTCTTGAAAAACATTATTTTTTTATGGGTTCATACAACAAAGTACCATGGTCATGACCCTCTCTAAGTGTACTAGATGATCTAGGTGCTTATCAAGTGATTCCCATTTGTTTGGATGACTTTTCCCTCAAATCTTCTTAGTTAGGTCCTAACTAGGGTTTTAGAGAGGTTTAAGAGTACCCAGGACTCTTAACAATGATTCATAAATTTTAGGGGATAAATATCTGAATTAATTCCATAAAGCACTAGTATATTAATCCCTCCACCTCTCATAAATTTCCCATCTTCCCATGTATAAGTTTCATATAATAGTGAGCATGTAAAGTCACCTCTCGAGGAAGAAACATGCTTTCTTAGTAGTGTTATGTATCTTAAGGTCTGAATGACCAGCCATATCATCTCCTATGTAGCTCATATTTGACATACATCCTTATAAAAACTTGATAATGTTATTCATGAAGATTGGAGGTGTCTTTATGACCTCATTTTGCCTTTTGTTCCCTATTCTAGATGACACTATTCAATGAGGATAATAGGCAAGCATATACTACTATAGGGTTCTTAGAGTTTTGACTTCACTACAAGTTATAAGGCTCTTACCCACTATCTATAACATGAATAACATCTTGAAAGTCCATTGGAGTAATGGTGTTGGCTTGAACAAGCCATTTCCCCTTTATATGCATGTATACCTTCCCTTATCTAAACACCTACGTTTATATTCCTATAAAACCAATAATGAAGACCCATATATATGGTTCTTGTAAGGTTATTTAGGGAAGTTAGGACCCATTATCTCTCATTAAATTCTTTATATATACAAATACCCTTCATTTACTTACTCACAGGTTTAAATTAGCCTTCTCAGGCCTAGTCCATAAAACATGACCTCTACATGTGCCAACCAACACATTTTTTTTATGCTTAAGAGAGTTAGGAAGATGATAAAGATCATTTCATGGCTCAAATACTTCATTTAGATGAATTTTAAAGCATATTTACTTCATCATGTGTCTTTTAAGGTTTTAACAAGGGTTTTGGAGGTCCAAGACTCTTAGTAATGATTCATAGAGTACAAACCTCCAAACCAAAACTTATTATTATGGATATTTAGTCCATTGACCTCTTCAAATTATTTGAGTAGATTAATTTCCCATGTAAAATATGTGTTAAGATATGAATGTAGGGAAATGTGCTTTGAATGACTATCTAAACTATGTAAGCTAATGGAAGTTTGAAGGGCTAAACTTGTAATTTTATTGCATCACCCTAACTCCAACACTTCCCTCATATTTTCAATGACTCTCCACACCATTTATATGAAGATCAATGTGCAAATAAGACTCAAATATGTCTCAATATGATAGTAAGTTCTCTTACTAGTTTTGAGGTTTATCTCCTTTTATTATCTCTCAAGGGCATATTAACTTGAAATATGAGATTTATCAATCCCACAAAGTATATGAAGACTTACCATCACCTTTTATTTCCTCAAAAAAGACTACATGAAGCCCAAGCCTCTTGTCTTATTTATAAACCTCCAAAAAGTCCATCTAGTCTAATTACTTACTACTAACTGATTAAGGTAGCCTTAAGATAAAAAATTGAATGTTCCCATTGATAACCTAATATTGAGGATAGAATTGATATCTTAATTTAGTGATAATTATCATTTGTACCAAATTTTAAGGCCTAACTATACCTATAGAGGCTTCAAAACCTCAAACTTCCCAAGACTGATTGCAAATGTTGATTGTGTTTATAAGTTTTCTAAGGTTTCAACTATCTAAGTTATGTTCTAACCATTTTTTTGGGTGAATATTTTGTCACCAAGAAACTGACAGCAAAATGGGTATAAAAACCATAATACAAGGAGATTTATATGGCAAAAAGTGTGGGTTTACCACATCACAATGAGATAAATCTCTCCTCTCATCAAGGGGAGGTTCCCTATAAACTACTTATATATATATATATATATATATATATAAGCAAAAAATAACACTCAAGGTAGGATAACACCATCCATCTATCTTTTTCTAGAGATGATGTTCACAGAGCAAAAATGAAATCTTGGTTGATAACTGAAAGCATTCCTCTTCCTTCAGAAATGATGTTCAACAAATAGCAAAAAATATTCTCGGGTAGTAACTAGGTCTATGAGAAACCCATGAAAGCACAAAGTCTTTTGTTTCTTCCCTCACTAATTTGAAGCTTACGTAATAGTAGAGTGAAGTGTAGCTCAAAGTCTTTACCTAAAACTACAATAGATAATAAGATCACAAAGGATAAAAATAGTTCAAAGTCTTTCTGATATCCTTCAGAATGTCTTCAGATAATTTCCACATACACTTTGCTTATTTAATTAAATAGATGAGAGATTATTAGGAAAGAGAACATAAGAATGATCTCCTAAGTAACACAAATTATTTCAACACAAAGTCTGAAAATAACCTGCTTCTCATTCATTCAAGAAAATATGATTTACAAGCTGAGATCAAAGTCTCAAAAAGCATCTCAATTTTAGTAGAGTTTTTGCTCTCAATTATCAAAATATAGATCATTACAAAAGAGGCTCCCTCTCTCTATATATATATATAGGTAAAATATTTCAAAATTGAGAAAAGACTTAAATATTAAAGCCTAGTCAAAGATGAGTCTCCTTTGACTTTGGGAATTTTCTAGATTTTTACATGTATTTACACATGACAAAAGTACATGTGCAAATGTCCCAATTCAATTATAAAGTACATGAGAAAAATGGAGAAGAAGAAATGGAAGAAAATTTCAACTTTTATCACTAGCCTTCTTTAGATGAGCATTGTACATGGAAATAGCTACCTGTATCTCAATATTGTCTGGCATAATAGTATTTTTGAAGACCACCTTAGCTCTGACTATGGCATCTCTCACTATTGTGATTGATTTCACATGAATATTTAAATTGGTTGTTAGATTGTCTAGAGTTAACTGATTATCTAAAATATTATCCACAAAAGCCATTTAGAATACTTTCTCCTCAAATTCTCTTTGGATCATACCTTCGAACTCCTGAATCATTTTCTCTACTAAAATGAATTGGTTGTCTCGAGAGGTAAGTCTGCAAGGCAACTCCTCCAATTTGTTCAACAGACTGGTATTGCTTTGTTTACTAGCATCCTTAGAAGATTTGAGGTCACTGATCAATTCTTTAAGTACCTAGATCCTATATATCAGTGATTATTTAGTTTTAATATAAGAAACTCTATCGGTAATGATGTCGATTGATACTAGGGTATGTATTTTCAGTGCTTTCATCTTTGTCCATTTTCTAAGATATTTATCTGTGCTTTCAAGATCTTGAGAAATAATATTGATAAGGTCTTCTAACTCTATTCTCACTTTTTTCATTTTACCTATCTTATCAGACACCTCTATAAATAAGGAAATCCCTATGCATGCATCGTATCTAAGTAGTCTTCAAGTAATTTTCCCTTTAGATAAGTCTTTTGTGCTTTTTGGATTACAGGATCATCTGCGGAGAAAGCCTCTGGAGTTACCGCTTCTGGAGAAAAAGTGAATCTCCTAATCACTGCAGTCAATTATTCTACCATTAATTTCTAATGATCTTTCATTTCTCTTTCTCTGTCAAATTTCTAGACCATAATATCCATTGCAAATTTCAAATCACTCTTGGCACCCTCATGAGTTATTTTCCCTAACTCAACTTGAGAAATGGAGTAGCTACTCATATCAAAAAATTTAAGAGACATCCTGTGGAGGTTTGGCTATCTCCAAAAATTTGTGCCCCTTATCTCTAATCATTTTTGAAAGGATTTTTGGCTTCTTGGCGGTCTTAACTTTCATCAGTACTATTTTACTGAAGTTAAAGTCATCTAGAGAGATGGATTGATTTTTCCTTTTGGGTGTGAAAGTTGACAACCAAGGTGGGAGAGCAGAAGCACTTACATTAGCAACAATCCCTGTAGTTGGTGTCACTGTGGTAGCACCTGCACTGCTGGTAGGAAAAATGGGCGTAGTGGGCGTAGAAGGTGTAGTATCAGTTAGAATCACACCTATTGCTGAATGGTCGAAGGTGGAACTATCTCTGATGTTGAAAGAAGGATATGACAGACTGGGGATGGATCTTGATGAATGAAGAACATCTCTAGAAGCACCTTGAGGGTCACCAAAAATAACTTTACAAGGAGAGGCAACTCCAGAAGAGGGAATACTTATGGGAGAAATAGGTGAAGGAGTTACAACAGGTGAGTGGGGTGGAGAAGAAGAAATACATGTGTCTAGTTGCGCACCTTCTTACAGATATTGAGCTTCCATCCCCTATTGACCCATAGGTCTATCATCAATTTCCATCTATTCTACCACTTGTTCTTGGGTTCTTTGTTTCTCAACCCCCATATTTATTGATTCTAGCTCTTTCTCGACAACTTTTTTATTTCTTTGATACAAAAATGATCCTACAATTATGGGGTCTGAAAGGAGAAGGAACATCAATTTTATTCTTTATTCTATTTTCTACTTTTCTCCTTGTCTCTTCTTGAAATTTGGCCTCTGATCTCATGATGAACTCTTTTAAGGTGATTCCCTTATTTTCTAACCAATCATTAGTGTTAGCCAATATTGGTTTGAATCTCATTCTCAATGAGGTCAACTCTTTCTGAGACCATTAGATCAGAGAAAGAGGTGATTTAGTGACTTTTTCAGCAAGATATATATTACTGACTAGATCTCTATCATCTACTATATTTGGAGGAATATCAATGAGCCCCAGATACTCTATTTGTTTAAGAGATAGTCTGTTGTAGTCCATCTTCCTAATATCTTCCATTGTCCTTAAATCTATTCAGATATCTTCGATCATGGGTTCATGGAATTGAGTCTTCCTCTTGATCATGTATTTGACACCTCTGTAGTCAAAACTAGGCCTCCTTTTGAAATGCTTCATGATGACAAGTTGTATTTTGGTCTCCATTGCCCTTGCTTTTTTAGTGGTTAATAATGAGTATCTGCCAATTTCAATTGGGAACCTGAAATTGGGTTTCTTAAGTTCCATTAGCCTATTGTGTATGATAATAATTTGTCTACATAGCTCCATTAAAACCAATTTATCTAAAGGAAACCTAGGGAGCATATAGGGATAGCCTTGGAAAAATCCAACCATAGATAGCAAAAAAAAGGGCACTGTAAGAACATACAGCCAAAGTCATTTACAATATTCTAGGCTTCATCTAACACTCTTTTTTGTTCTAATTGAGAGTTAAAGAGACATAAAAATACCGTGAAGAAAACATCATTTACCCTCCTAAAATGACAGATTGAACCCTTCAATGTCAACTGAGGGTAATATTTATATACTAGGGTGGTTTTCCTGTCTCCCTCTGATGTCAAACATGGAAAGGTTCTCATTAAAGCTGTAATGTATACTAGGTATGAAGTCATATAGAACTTTGAGGTAGTAGACCTTTGTCAATTTCTCATGCAGAGCATTGCTGATCTGTTCATCCTAGAAAATGACTTGTTTCCTCTAGAGGATTATCTTGATGAAGGGATACATCCATTCATGAAATGGAAAAGAAGATGGTAAACCTCATACTCTATTGAGAAGAGTAATGAGGTCAACAACTTCTTCTATAAAGTCACTCCTCAAAAAGTTTCATGGCTATTTGGACAAGTTAGCTCTCAGAGTTTTAAGCCATTTATTGTTGATCACCATTTTTACCTTCTCAAGATATTTAACATATTCTTTTTGTGCTTCAATGAAGTTAATCTTCAACACTTCAGTAACAGGAGGGCACATGAAAACTTTATCAATGAACTCAGGGTCCAGTCGAATTACTATGTTACCACTAGCATTAGACATAGCTCTAGTATCTTTGTTGTATAATTGGGTGCACTGGAGGATGAAATCTATGTGATGTGCCACCATAAGAAAAGAGGAGAATAGATGGATATTGCTCTCAATTATCCTCTTCATTTTGGAGCTCAAATTTTTTGCCTTGGTTCTCTCTACAAATTTAGCCATATCTATGTGTCCAATCTTTGTATCCCTAATGTCGTCGACATTAAAAGTGATTAAGGTGATTGGGAAAAAACCTTGATACTAGTACTTTAGTGTCTTTGACTTCTTTATAAAAACTTCAATCATCGAGATGTGCCTTTATCAAAAGTATGTTGATGAAGAAGGATCTTGAGGAGAAACTGTGTTAAGAGTCATGATCACGTAATTAGAGGAAATATTGGTAATCTGGGAAAATAGCACATTAGGTGATCATGACCAGGAAAATGTGCTTGAAAGGGCTGAGGCATGAGTAGGTCAGAAATTGAAAGGAAAGCAGGCTCAGAAAATAGGAAAACAAAATTTCCCAGAGTTAGTAAAAAAATGGGAAGAAGGTATGCATGGGTGGCAAAAATTGCCACCCTTGCATATTGAAGATTGTTATTTGTGCATAGGTGGCAAAAATTGCCACCTTTGCATGTTAATAAGAGGTTAGGATGCATCAATGGTGATTTTTGTTGCCTATGCATGTGAAAGGATATCGGGTTGTGCAAAGGCAGCAAAAATTGCCACCAACGCATCTAGGTAGAAGTTTCGTGTAAGGGCGGCAAAAATTACCACCCTTACATGTGGTTGGGAAGGGAAGAATTGTGTTAGGGTAGTGATTTTTTCTGCCCTTACACAAGGAAGGATTTTGCATTGATTTTTGTAAGGGTGGTGAATTTCACCACCTTTACACTAGTCTATTGTGAACATGTGAGGGCATCAAAATTTGCCGCCCTTACATGGGTGAAATGGTGGTCAAGAAGGCTAATGAGTGAAAAATGAGGGTTAGGGATGGAGTCCATTTGGATCACCTTATCGGTAGGGAAAAAAAGAATAAAAACACAAGAACACCTAATAAGGAGGGAGAGAAAAGGAATAAATAACTAGGAGAAGAAAAGAAAAAGTAAAAAAACTAAACTAAACTAAAAATAGAAGAAAAAAACACAAAACCCTACCTGGTAATCACAAAACAAAACTTAAATCTGACAAAAACATGTGCACTTGCTTGCTAGATCGCTCAAGCACACTAGAGAATGAGAAGCAAAGAAAAATGGATTGAAATGAAGAGTAAAAGGGGTTAAATGGGGGTGAAAATCACCCCCAATTACTCGGTGTACATGGCCATAAATGCGGTGCATGAAAACTGAGACCATGTAGGCATGGAAAAAAAATTTGCCTCTGCATGTGAGGTTGGAAAGGGATGCAAGGGTGGTGAAAATCACTGCTCATGCATAAAATGCAATAAAAGATGCAAGGGTGGCAAATTTTGCTACTCTTACATGATGGATGCAAGGGCAACAAAAAATGTAGCCTTTGCATGGGAAACACAAAACAACATGTAGTGGTGGCAAAAATTGCTACCCCTGCATGTAAACACAAGAAAACACCTAACTCAGAGAAATAAAAAATTTGTCATCTGGCCACATCAAGATTGTAATGAGTTTCACATTTTTGGGAAAACACAAGGGAATGTCACAAACTTCTAATGATTTCAGTTGAGAAAACATGAGAAGAAGAAAAACTCACATTAAAAGATGAACTTAGTGTGAAAAATATGAAATAGACAAGTTTTGTAGGGGTTGTTCCAAAAATGAGTGTAGCTGATTTTGGGAACAACAGTTGGCTCCTATTTAGGAACTTCCATTGATCAAACTGATTGACAGGAGTAGAAATCAATCTCTAAGTGCCTTCATCCAAGCCATTGGGCTACAAAGTCAAGCCAAAAAAAGGAAAAGATGTGAAAAACTAAAATAAAAAAACAACACAAAAATTATACAAATGTACAAGTGAACTCATCTAATACTTCAAGGATTAAAGTGCTTCACATGCTACCCACTGTGAGGCAGTAAAAATGGCACTCCATCTTGATACTCGAGCAAGAAGCTATTTTCACCATAGACCTGATGAATGGTAAATGGACCTCTCGACAAAGAATCAAATTTGCCATGCATTCCTTTTAGTTCTCTCCTCTTGTCCCACAACAAGACTTGATCTCCAATATGAAAATCATGAATCTTTGCCCTCTTGTCGAAGAGTTTCTTCACCTGATTTTGATGTGCAGTAATCCGGTCCACCACCATGGTTTGTTGCTCATCTAATTTGGTTAGGCACATGATCCTTTTATCAATAGAATTTTTGAAGGTTGAATCTTCGATTGCCTTTACCAACCTGAGCACTGGTAGTTCCAGGGTGATTGGTATATCTACATTCAAGCCATACAAAAGTTGGAATGGTGACATGCCTATTGCCCTCTTGGGTTTAATCCTATCTACCCACAAAGCATCAAACAATGCTTTATGCCAAGTCCTTTGATTATCATCTACCATTTTCTTGATAATAGTAACCAGATTCTTGTTGCTCGATTCTACTTGGCCATTTACTTGTGGAAAATAATCAAAAGTGTGGGAGAGGGTAATTCCATAATAAAATTAGAATTGGGTAATCTCATGAGAAGAGAAATAGGTTGCATTGTCTGTTACAATCTTAGTTGGAACCCCAAAATGGGAAATAATATTTTCCTTAAGAAAATTAAATAACACTTTTGAAATAACATGCTTAGTTAGAATGGCTTCCACCCATTTGGTAAAGTAATCAGTCATTGTGAGGATAGAATCATGCCCAAAACTTGAAGATGGGTTGACTACGCCAATGAAGTCAATACCCCATTGTTTAAAAGGTTCTTCAATTACCACTGGCTTGAGAGGTAACGCAGCCAATTTAGGTTTCCTAATGAACTGTTGACATAATTCACACCTATGCACCCATTTGTAAGCATCTTGAAACAACGTAGGCCAATAGTACCTTACTCGTATAATTTTTTGGGTTGTCACTGGTGTAAAAAAATGTCCTCCACAGGCCAAATTGTTGAAGGACTCCAAAATTTTACCTTGTTGCACCTTATCAATGTAGTGAAGAAATACCCCATCAAGACTTCTCTTATACAAACCATTATCCCAAAAGACATAGCTAGCAACCTTTAGCTTAATATTCCTTTTTTCTTTTTAGGATAGATGAGTGGGACACTCACCATAGGCAAGAAAATGAGTGATGTCAGAATACCACTCATCAGTAGTAGCGATGAAGAAGACCATAGGCACGTCTTCGACCTCTGTTTCTTCATTTTCTATTTCTTTGGGGATATTATCAGCAATGAACTGGTAGAGGCCCTTTTCCTACACAAGTTTGGTAGGTTTGATGTCAAAATCAAACTCCTAAATCTTAGCAATCTAATTGCCCCTTTTAGTACCAAACTCCTGTTGAGTTAGAATGGACTTCACCATTGTGTTAGGCACCAAAACCACAATATGTGAATTCAGGATATAAAATCTAAAATGATTCACCATCTTAACCACAACATAAGCATGTTTCTCCATATTTGAATATTTTAATTCATGAGTTTTGAGAGGACAACTCATAAATTATATGGGAGATTTCACACCTTATTTGTTTTGCTGAACCAAAATAGCCAAAAGTCTGTGCTTAGAAACATAGCTATATATTATGAAGTCTTTGGTGTAATCTAGACAAACTAGAATTGGTGCGTGGGTGATCACTTTTTTGATGTCTCCAAATGCTGACTTGCCTTCTGTAGTCCATCAAAAAGTGGCGTTTCCCTTCATCATGTCCACATTATGGCGAGTCTTCTCTGCAAATGCTAGAATGAATCTTCGTAGAAAATTCACCTCTCTGAAGAAAGAATGAACTACAATCTTACTATAAGGAAGAGTAAGACTTTGGATAGATTTGACTCTTTTTGAGTCAATTTTTATACCTTCTTGATGTACAGTGTAACCAAGAAGCTTACCTTTTGTAACCCCAAAAATTGACTTTTTAGGATTAAGAGAAATACCATTTTGTGGGAAACATTCCAACACTTGTTGTAGATGATGCAGATGATCAAGATGATGTTTGAAAAAAATGGTCAAATCATCAATATATACCACAATAAATTTTCCCATTTCATCTCTAAAAGCAAGATCCATTGCTCTTTAGAAGGTAGCGCTAGTGTTGATCAAACCAAAAGGCATTCTATGATATGTGAAAGTGCTCCAAGCCATGGTGAAAGTAGTCTTATGTTGATCTACTTCATTGACCTCTATTTGAATGTACCCAAAAAAACCATCAAGCATTGATAACATTTCTGAACCAGTCACTATTCGTAAAACTTGATCCATGATAGGTAAAGGGTAGTTATCTTTTAAAGAGGATTGATTCAGGTTTTTAAAATCAACACAGATACAAATTTACCCATTCTTTTTCCTTATAGGAACTATATTAGCAATCTAGGTGGAATGATGGATTGAAAAAATAATTATTGCATTCAACATTTTCTGGATCTCAGAAAAGATGGTACCTGATATTTTGGGATTGTATTGCCTTTGTTTTTACTTGTAAGGCAATGACCCAAACTTAAGATGAATTTCATTCCAAATTTCCTCAGGCCTAAGAGATTTCAAATTATTAGAATAATATGCCAAAACATGAATGTAATGGCGAAGAAGAGTAGCAAATTTGAGATTTTCATCAGAAGTGCAGCAATTTCCAATGTTGACCATTTTAGGATTTTATTTCATACTTAAATTTATCTGATCAAACTCCTTGGAGGAACTTGAATCCTCTTGTCACTGCTTGACATATCTGTCATGCTTATCAAATAATTTCTCAAGAGAAACCAAACCTTTTAGAATTTTATTTCCCTTGAGTTGAAGGAACTCTTCACCAGTTTGAGAATTTACTTTGGGAATTGATTCCCATGGTGGAGATTCACTTCCTTAAAAATAAATATCTTCAAAGCTATCAATATTTTATAGAAAATCAATGATTTGATTGTCTTTATTAAACACCTACCAATGACTAGCATTATCAGGTACACTTGGTCGAAAGATCAGCTCGATAGTGTACTTGTCTCTTTTGAAATATTTATGGGGAACCATGAGGGTCGCAGAGACAACTAACGAATGTGAACGGTCATTGCACTCTCTCAACACAATAGAAATATTGAAAGCATCAAAGCTTTCAATACAATCCCATATAAGATTGTGATAGTGTCACAACCTTTCATTTTTTGTTTGGTATAGATTCTTTACCTAACAAACTACCAGCTCAGTATCTCCAAGGGCGTGAAGAACCTTAATATCGTTAGCATGAGCAGCTTTCAATCCAAGTAGCAAAGACTCCTGCTCAGTAGTGTTATTGGTATTATTGAATTGTAGCTTATATGAATAAATAAAATTTTCTCCTTAAGGGGAGATCAAAAAAATTCTGGCTCTAGAATCGGTAGAAGAGCAACCGCCATCAAATTCTAAAATCCAAACATTATTAGAATTTGATCTTTTCAAAAACTTCTCTTCATTATTTAGGGAAGATTCTTAGTTTTCTAAACTTTACTTCAACAATTCTTCTATCTTGGCATCTAAATTTTCTGAATTGTCACCAAAATGACTTTCATCTGATGAGATGACAACATCTTCAGTAGTTAAGAAATAATTACCCATTCCTGATGATTCAGATAAAATTTGGGCTTCAGGATCAGATGTTTGGGTGACTATATATTTTGACTCTTTCTCAGAGAGTAATTTCTTCATAACACCTTTAGAAGGTATCCTTGATTCAGACAAATCCATATTCAATTCTCTGCCTACATCTTTGTAAAAATTGTGCTCGAGTAGAATGCCATAAGAGGCTAGAACATCGGCCACTAGGATCGTCATTTTGATTCTCATCTCTGAAAAAGCCACAAATGCAAATTAGGCATCTTTGATTTGACTCAAGAGTGGGACTTGCTTGTCTTCCATGGAGAAACACCTCCCAAAAGTCTTAGTCAAATTAAGACCAAGGGAATCTACTACTTTAGCAGGGATAACGTTATTAGAAGCTCCAAAGTCTATTATGTATTTACTCAATTTATGACCATTTATTAACAGGGAAACATAGAAAGGCTCTATTTTCCCAGGAGTGATAAGAGGAGTAGTGAAAAGATTATTCTGGGTGGATTTATTATTCAAGGACTCATGAGTCACCTTTAGAAAATCTTGTCCTATAGGGGAAGTTTTACTTTTCACATATTTGGCCAGCCTATCAAACTATTCAAGATTGGCTCACAAGTACTCAGTCTCAGTCATTTAAATCTTGGTCTTTTTGGCATGATCAATTATATCAAATAATTGAAATGAGCTAGAGGTAGAGGAAGGAAGCCTGTCATCCTGATCTTTATTTGGTATGGCACTGGTTTGAGAGATAGAAGTAGAAGGTACGTGATGGTTTAAATTACTTACTTTCTTATTAGTCACCAGGTTCTTTAATTGAAAAGGAAATGAAGTCCCTCATTTAGTGATAGAAACTACTGGTTGAGGTTCTTCCCCTACTTTTTATTTATCAACTTGTTGAGCTGACTAGTTCTGGGACCTGGTAAAAATAGTATAGAATCCATCAAACACTTCTCCTTTACTTCTAGCTTCATCCTAATAATCTAGGAAACCAATATTGGAGTCACCAAATAATTCTTCTTCTTGTTCTACAAAGAGATTAGTATCATCTTTTTGGCCCAACTTAGGTTAGAACGAGAAATCATGTTCAACTTCAAGGTAACCAACTACTAAATTAGCAGGTTTTACTTCAATGGCAAGCTTTCTATGTGAAGGAGGAAGATGATTTGGTTGTCCTTGATTTCTGGCATCATTGCCTTGATATGACTAATTTGGAAACGTCCTTATTGGCATATCTTGATAAGGAGGAGTATACATACCTTGGGACATTTGTCTTTTCAAGGTTAGCAGTTCATTCATCAACTTTTGCACCATACGATCTATGGTGCTCATGGAAGAACTTTCATCAAATGAAAAAAAATTATTTTTATTGGAATCTTTTTTTATCTTACCTACCAGAATAAGATCATCTTCCACCTTGGTAGCCAAATTTTGGGCTATAAAAAGATCCATATGACTAGCCCACCTCAATAGAAAACTTACTTCAGGAAGTTGAGAGTTGACGAAAACCCACTTGAGATTCTCTGGCATTGGCTGAGCAATCGTAAGAATTTGATTCCTCAGCGTATTCAATTTAGCAATGAAGTCTTGCATGGGCTCATAAGGTTCCTTCTTCATTTGTGTAAGTTGAGCTAATAAGGTATGTGCATCTTCAGCAGGTTTAAATCTAGCCTCAAACTTGACCTTGAGCATATTCCAATCAGTTATAGTTTGAGCTTGAAGGTGGTAAAACTAGTCTATAGTAGCACCTTGCAAAGTTTCTACAAACAATCTCACCACTATATCTTCATATTCCACACCTATCACACCACATGATATAGAGAAGGCAGCAATATGCTCATAAAGATGAACCTTCCCATCTCCATAGAATTTGGGTAAATTCTTTCTCAAACTACGAGGTAGTTCATGTAAAGGTGGGGCTAGATTGAGAGGACAAAAGGAGTTACCCTAAGGGCCTTAGACTGCCATGATATGTCAATTAAATGGTGGGATGACAAATCTTGGTGGGGTCAGTATAGATAAAACCTTACTAGTACTGAGACTAGAAGCTTCACCAGGTATGGGAGATCTAACATTGGTAGGAGGGAAACTCCTAGTTCACTGAAGGCGAGATGGTGGAGGATAAATCTCAAAGTTAGTTCGTCACACCAACTCGAATACAAGATCAACAATACCTTGAGCTCTTTGGCTTTGTGTGTATAGTGGATTTGCCAGAGTGTAAAATGAAAAAGGACTTGAAATGCTACAAGTTAAAGCTTAAGGCTTCAAAATGCACATTCCTAATCCCTAACGAAGTTGTCAAAAGCTATGGGGTGAATATTTTGTCATCAAGCAACCGATGGCAAAATGGGTATATCAACCATAGTACAAGGAGATTTATATGGCAAAAAGTGTGGGTTTACCACATCATTGTGAGATAAATCTCTCCTCTCATCAAGGGGAGGTTCCCTATAAACTACTTATATGCTCTCTATATATAAATAAGTAGAAAATAACACTCAAGGTAGGATAACACCATTTATCTCTCTTTTTTTAGAGATGATGTTCACAGAGCAAAAATGAAATCCTGGTTGATGACTGAAATCATTCCTCTTCTTTTTGAAATGATGTTCAGCAAATAGTAGAAAATATTCTCGAGTAGTAACTAGGTCTATGATAAACCCATGAAATTACAATGTCTTTTGTTGCTTCCCTCACTGATTTGAAGCGTACATAATAGTAGAGTGAAGTGCAGCTCAAAGTCTTCACCTAAAACTACAACAGATAATAAGATCACAAAAGATAAAAGTAGTTCAAAGTCTTGTTGATATTCTTCATAATGTCTTCCGATAATTTCCACATACACTTTACTTATTTAATCAAATAGATGAGAGATTATTAGGAAAGAGAACATAAGAATGATATCCTAAGTAACACAAATTATTTCAACGCAAAGTCTGAAAATAACCTGCTTCTCATTCATTCAATAAAATATGATTTACAAGTTGAGATCAAAGTCTCAAAAATCATCTCAATTTTAGCATATTTTTTGCTCTCAATTATCAAAAGATAGATCATTACAAAAGAGGCTCCCTCTATATATATAGTGAAAATCTTTCAAAATTAAGAAAAGACTTAAATATTAAAACCTAGTCAAAGATGAGTCTCTGTTGACTTTGAGACTTTTCCATATTTTTACATGTATTTACATATGACAAAAGTATATGTGCAAATATCCCAAGTCAATTATAAAGTACATGAGAAAAATGGAGAAGAAATGGAAGAATAGTTCAACTTTTGTCTCTAGCCTTCTTTAGATGAGCATCGTGCATGGTGATAGCTACCTATATCCCAATCCTATCTAGCACAATAGTATTTTTGAAGACCACCTTAGCTCTGACTATGATGTCTCTCACTACTATGATTGATTTCACATGACTAGTTAACCTAGTTGTCACATTGTCCAGAGTTAACTAATTATCTAAAATATTCTCCATAAGCCATTGAGAACACTTTCTCCTCGAATTCCCTTCAGATCATACCTTCAAACTCCTAAATCATTTCCTCTACTAAAATGAAATGGTTGTCTTGAGAGGTAAGTCTACAAGGCAACTCCTCTAATTTGTTCAACAGATTGGTATCACTTTGTTCACTGGCATCCTTGGAAGATTCGAGGTCGCTGATCAATTCTTTAAGTACCTAGATCATGTATATCAGTGATTCTTTAATTTCAATACAATGATGTTGATTGATACTAGGGTACATATTTTCATCTCTTTCATCTATGTCTATTTGCTATGATATTTATCTATGCTTTCAATATCTTGAGAATTAATATTGGTAAGGCCTTCTAACTCTATTCTCTCTTTCTTCATTTTACCTGTCTTCTCAGACACCTCTATAAACAAGGAAATCCCCTATGCATGCATCTTATGTAAGTAGTCTTCAAGTAATTTTCCTTTTAGATAAGTATTTTCTACTTTCTAGATTACATGATCATCTATGGAGAAAGCTTTTGGAGTTACAACTTCTAGAGCAAAAGTGAATCTCCTGATCACTGTGGTCAATTATTCCACCATTGCTTTGTAATGATCTTTCATTTCTCTTTCTCTGTCAAATTTCTAGACCATAATATCCATCACAAATTACAAATCACTCTTGACACCCTTGTGAGTTATTTTCCCTAACTCAACTCGAGAAATAGAGTAGTTGTTCATATCAAAAAATTTAAGAGTCACATCCTGTGGGGGTTTAGCTATCTTTGAAAATTTGTGCCCCTTATCTCTAATCATTTTTTAAAGGATTTTTGGCTTCTTGGGGGTCTTAACTTTCATCGGTACTATTTTATTGAAGTCAAAGTCATCTGGAGAGATGGCTTGCTTTTTCCTTTTAGGTGTGAAAGTTGACAACCAAGGTGGGAGAGCAGAAGCACTTACATTAGCAACAGTCCCTGTAGTTGTGTCACTGGGGTAGCACCTGCATTACTGGTAGGAACAATGGGTGTAGTGGGTGTAGAAGGTGTAGTATCAGTTAGAATCACACCTATTACTAAATGGTTAAAGGTGGAACTATCTCCAATGTTGAAAGAAGGAGATGATAGAATGGGGATGGATCTTGATGAATGAAGAACATCTCTAGAAGCACCTTGAGGGTCACCAAAAATAAATTTACAAGGAGAGGTAGCTCCAGAAGAGGGAATACTGATGGGAGAAATAGGTGAAGGAGTTGCAACAAGTGAGTGGGGTGGAGAAGAAGAAATTCTTATGTCTGGCTGCATACCTTCTTGCATAGATTGAACTTCCATTCCATATTAACCCATAGGTCTATCATCTATTTCCATCTATTCTGTCGCTTGTTCTTGGGTGCTTTATTTCTCAACCCCCCATATCTGTTGATTCTAGCTCTTTCTCAACAACCTTTAATTTCTTTGATACAAAAATGATCATAGGCTTATGGGGCCTAGAAGGATAAGGAACATCACTTTTATTCTTTATTTTATTTTCTACTCTCCTCCTTGTCTCTTCTTGAAATTTAGCCTCTGATCCCGTGATGAACTCTTTTAATTTGATTCCCTTATTTGCTAACCAATCATTAGTGTTAGCCAATATTGGTTTGAATCTCATTCTCAAGGAGGTCAACTCTTTCTGAGACCATTGGATCAGAGGAAGAAGAGTTAGCAACTTGTTCAACAAGATATCTGTTATTGACCAGATCTCTATCATCTACTAGATTTGAAGGAATATTATGGAGCCCCAAATACTCTATTTGTTTAAGAGATACTTTGTTGTAGTCCATCTTCTTGATATCTTTTGTTGTCCTTAAAGCTATCTAAATGTCTTCGATCATGGGTTCATGGAACTAAGTCTTCCTCCTGATCATGTCTTTGACACCTCTATAGTCAAAATTAGGCCTCCTTTTGAAATGCTTCTTGGTGACAAGTTGCATTTTGGTCTCCATTGCCCTTGCTTTTGTAGTGGTTAATACCGAATATCTACCAATTTCAATTGGGAACCTAAATTGGGTTTCTTAAGTTCCATCTGCTTATTGTGTATGATAATAATTTGTCTACATAGCTCCATCAAGACCAATTTATCTAAAGAAAATATAGGGAGCATATAGGGATAGCCTTTGAAAAAGCCAATCGGTAGATATCAAAAAGAAGGTAACTTTAAGAACATACATCCAAAGTCATTTATAACAATCTAGGATTCATCTGACACTCTTTTCTATTTTAATTAAGAGTCGAAGAGACATAAAAATACCATGAATAAAGCATCATTTACCCTCCTAAAATGATGGATTGAACCCTTCAATGTCAACTAAGGGTAATAGTGATATATAGGGGTGGTTTTCCTGTCTCCCTCTGATGTCAAACTTGGAAAGGTTCTCATTGAAGCTGCAATGTATACTAGGTATGAAATCATATATAACTTCGAGGTAGTAGACACCTTTGTCAATTGCTCATGTAGAATATTACTAATCATTTCACCTCAAAAAATGACTTGTTTCCCTTGGAGGATTATCTTGATGAAGGGATACATCCATTTTTTTAATTGAGAAGAAGATGGTAAACCTTATACTCTACTGAGAAGTGTAATCAATTCACCAACTTCTTCTATAAAGTTGCTCCTCGAAAAGTTTCATGGCCATCTGGACAAGTTAGCTCTGGGATTTTTAAGCCATCTATTGTTGATCACCTTTTTCACCTTCTCAAGATCTTTATCATATACTTTTTGTGCTTTAATGAAGTCAATCTTCAACACTTCAGTAATAGGAGGGCACATGAAAACTTTATCGATAAACTCAGGGTCTAGTTAAATTACTATATTGCCACTAACATCAGACATAGCTCTGGTATCTTTGTTGTAGAATTGGGTGCACTGGAGGATGAAATCTATGTGATGTTCCACCATAGGAAAAGAGGAGGCCAGATGGATATTTCTCTTATCTATCCTCTTCATTTCATAGCTTATATTTTTTGCCTTGTTTCTCTCTACAAATTCAGCCATATCTATATGCCCGATCTTTGTATCCCTCATGCCGTCGACATTATAAGTGACTGAGGTGATTGGAAAAACACCTTGATATTGGTACTTCATCATCTTCAACTTATTTAGAGAAACTTCAATCATCAAGATGAGCCTTTGTTGAAAGTATGTTGATGAAGAAGGATCTTGAGGTGAAACTACAGTAAGAGTCATGATCATACAGTTAGGGGAAATATTGGTAATCTAGGAAAATTTCACGTTGGGTGATCATGACCAGGGAAATGTGCTTGAAAGGGCTAAGGCATGAGTAGGTCAAAAAGTGGAAGGAAAGTAGGCTCAAAAAAGAGGAAAAAGAAAATTTCTCAGAGTTAGTAAAAAAATGGGGAGAAGGTATGCATGGGTAGAAAAAATTGCCACCCTTGCATGTTGAATATTGTTATTTGTGCATAGGTGGCAAAAATTTCCACCCTTTCATGTTAGGAAGAGGTTAGGATGCTTCGGCAGTGATTTTTGTCGCCTATGCACATGAAATGATATCAAGTTGTGCAAAGGTATTAAAAATTGCCACCAATGCATCTAGGTAGAAGTTTCATGTAAGGGTGGCAAAAATCATTGCCCTTACACATGGTTGGGAAGGGAAGAATTGTGTTAGGGTGGTGAATTTTTCCTTCCTTACATGAGGAAGGATTTTGCGTTAGGTTTTGTAAGGGTAGCAAAATTTTCCACCTTTACACTGGTTGATCAGGAACATGTGAGGGTGGCAAAATTCACCACCCTTACATGTGTGAAATGGCAGTTAGGAATACCGATGAGTGAAAAATAAGGGTAAGGGATGGAGTCCATTTGGATCACCTCATCGGTAGGGGAAAAAATAATAAAAACACAAGAACACCTAACAAGGAGGGAGAGAAAAGGAAAAAACAACTAAGAGAAGAAAAGAAAAAGTAAAAAACTAAACTAAACTAAAAATAGAAGAAAAGAAACAAAAACCCTACCTTGTAATCATGAAACAATGCTCAAATCTGATAAAAATGTGCACACTTTCTCATTAGATCACTCAGGTGCACTGGAGAATGAGAAGTAAAGAAAAATGGATTGGAATGAGGAGAAAAATGGGTTAAATGGGGAAAAAATCACCCCCAACCACTCGATGTGCATGGCCATAAATGCCGCGTGCAAAAACTGAGACCATGCAGGGGTGGCAAAAATCATCGCCTCTGCATGTGAGGTTAGAAAGGGATGCAGGGGTGGCAAAAATTGCCTCTCTTGCATGGAACACAACAAAAGATGTAAGGGTGGCAAATTTTGTCACTCTTGCATGATAGATACAAGGGTAGTAAAAAATGCCACCTTTGCACGGGAAAGAGAAAACAACATGCAGTGGCGGCAAAAATTGTCACCCCTGTATGTAAACACAAGAAAACACCTAACTTAGAGAAATGAAAATTTTGTCATCTAGCTACATCAAGATCGTAATGATTTTTACATTTTTGGGAAAATGCAACAAGGGAATGTCACGAACTTCAAATGATGTCAGTTGAGCAAACATGAGAACAAGAAAAACTCACCTCAAAAGATGAACTTATTGTGAAAAACATGAAACGAACAAGTTTCATAGGGGTTATTCCAAAAATGAGCATAGCTGATTTTGGGAACAACACATTTCATCTTTATAAAAATTTACGAGTGACAAATATAGTGTTAACTCATTGTAGAAACCATCCTCAAATGGACCTCACTCCCTCAAACATACCCACAATCATCATCTTCCGTCAATCTAAACAAGAGATCTTAAGAACAAGGGTATTTTATCTTACTTTGGTTGTGATTTTATGTTTTAGGACCTTCCCATGCTTAGTAGGCTTTCTACAGTACTTGAAAATGAATAAAGTTCTAAACAAGTTTCAATTGTCCTTTATAGACCTTTATCAACACTTCAATCACTTATCTTTATTCATGTACACAGTACTATAATTGTACCTAGTACCTATAGGTGACATTGAAATTTTTAACTAATGTGTCTTTATATTAAACCACCTAAAATACCTCAATGTATTTGAATCTTGATTAATTACCTCATCTAGGCTTCAAATAACTCTTCATCTTTCCATGCCTGACAAGTTCAAATTTTACTCTAATGCACAAGATTAAGCTTGTTTCACTTAGATACATAGCTAAATGAAGATGGATATAAAAGCATACTGGTTATCTCCTTTGGGTCTAGGACCTTATCACTACATCCTTTAACTTGTCTTAATACTTGAATTGGCTCAAAATACTTTACTCATACAAATTCTATTTCCTCTCTTTGGGAACAAACTTGTTGATTCTCCAAAAGCTTGTATGTGTCTAAGGTATTGATTATGATTCATCATTCATGAATGATTTTAGGTTGTATCTCATTAGTCCAAAATGATGACCTTTTATAATTTGATCATAGCAATCAAAACCATGCTTTTTATCTAATCCAAGACCAATACATAGAACTTTCTTGGTAAAGGTAGCCTAACTGTGTCCTAGCATATGACTATAGGTGATAATCCACTATTGCTTATATGGATTGAGATAGTATGAGACCTTGAGAAGGTTAATGACATGGTTTATGAGCTATATCATCCATTGAAAACAACCTAATGGGTATTTCAATCAAACCCTTTCATTGAGACATTCTTCTAGCCTCATCTATCTACAACTTTCCATGAAGCATACTTGATTGTGTTTTCACCTTGGTTATAGGTGAAGATTTATTATTTTAGCATGGCTTAAGGCTATATAATACACCTTCATGACCATAATGATCCCTAACACCCTTTTCCTTACCAAAATAATGTATTCATCATGTGGATGTGATTAAGTAGTGATATGATGATAATGGGATATATGAGAGAATGAAGATGGAGTGATAAGCTTATAAAAATGGTGAATGGTAGTGAAAAAGTTATGAAAATGGAATGAAACATGGGGGGATGGAATGAAACATGAATCCATGGTCAAAATAGTCCTAAAGGATCCTAGGTGAGCATAATCATATGCCTTAACAATATATATCATTTTGAAGTCTCTCAAAGAGGCATACACAATGAGAAGAGGAACCTAAGATTCTCTAAATTACCTTAACATATGCTAAGTTACCTTAACATATGCTAAATGAGACTGTGAGGGTGTTAAGGGCATATTTATGGTTGATAGGTTGTGAGACTTTGAAGAAACTTTGAGAAACCTGAAAGAAGGAAACATGATCATGGATTAAACATCTCATACAACATCTTAATGTGCTTTAACAACTTTGAATCAACCATTGAACCATACACTATCTTCAACCTTGCCTGTAGACTATAGATTTAGCAATTTATGTCTTCTTTAGCTCTATGTATTCACACATGTGGGTCAAAATTTTGTGAAATCCATAAAAGTTCTCTTCAAGACCTAAAAAATTAGGTACAAGCATTAGTTTGAGTAAACAGTCAAAAACTCAACAAAATTGTACTACTTCTCTTGCTTTGTGTAGATGTGAATGGTGATCAAAACCTTAAGTTCTTATCATTTTTTCATAAATTTTGGAAGAATAAAACAACAACAAATACCCATGATTATAAGGTCAGAAGGTCTAGTTCCTCTAGACGAGACCCTGAATCTTCTTTCTCTCTCACTTGTATGGATTGAGCACAAGCCTGAAGTGCTCTTGAAATATGCCAATGAACTAAGCATGGAAACACATCAATTATTGGCTTCTCAAGACCTCAAAAAATTATAATATATTTACCATGTGACTATAACAAGACATTCTTACATCACCATGACCTCTCCTAAGCAAATTTGTACTGTATGGATGTATACCACCAAAAAAGGTTGTTGAATTCTATAAATTCTCCTTCATTTCCTCTTGTTTTAGTTTAAAAACACTAGTTTATGGAATCATGAGGTAAAATGTGGGTCAAATGGCATCTCAAATCAAGGAACACATTTTGGAGAGAAAAAGGGTAGATTTTTTCAAACGTGTGAGTTCTTTTGAAGGCAAAACAATATTCTAGACTCATAGAGGGGACATTTTAAAAGCATGAAAATGTTTTACTAAAGAAATATAATGACCATGAGGGTGATTAAATATGTTATGAATGCTTTATTGGCCTATTGAATTCAAAACTTGTCATTTTAAGACTAAAACCTTCCTTTTAGACAACACACATATAGCTTTAAAAGGAAATTTGTTGATGAATATCATAAGAGTACCTTATATCCTCCTAAAATGATTGAATTTGGCTTCTATGTGTCTTCATCACCCTTTCAAGGCTTATATTCAGCCCCATACCTTGAATATATTTAATAAATCAAAGAATATTATAATGACTCATCAGCTACCATCTTCAACCATCTTCATGAAGGCATTCTAGATCATCCAAAAATACTCAAACATCATGAAGATATTTAACACAAGTTGAAATGGATACATGACAATGAAAATACATTTGGACCTACTCCCTTTATATGATAGTCAATGATATCATGATGATCAACCATATCACCTAAGGACCCAAGACATTTAGGGGATATGATGATCACAAGTAGACTCAATGATACCTCTAAGAGTGATGAATGACTTCAAGAAGCAATTAGGAGACATTATTATTGTACCCAAAATCTCCCTTTTCTTCTTGAAGAAATGAGGACCCACCTTTTTAAGATTTTGATCTTGTTTATTGAGCCTTTCTTCTACATGTTTATGTAAATTCTTGTACAAATTGACCCTTAATCTTTACATTTAGAAGAATCAAGCATAGCATTATATGTTTTTATGGAATAACTTTATTAATGCCTTTTTGGGAGATTTTTTGAGTTATGAAAGTTTTTTGGGACTTAATTTATTTGAATAAACTTATTTGGTGTCTTATTCATCAGGCTTTTTGTTCGAGCATTTTGTATTGAACATTTGATTTGACAAATTTGGTCTTCAGGTTTTTTGTTTGGATTTTGTGTGTGAAAGACTTATTTGGAATTTATTCATTGGGTTTTTCTAGGTCTTGGTTTTATTTGGAGGAATTATATTTGGGGTTTGGTTTTTGGACATTTTGCTTAGGCCTTCTTCTCGGGACTTTTGGTCTTTAAAACTTATTTTTTAATAGATTTGGTCTTCATATTTTTAATATCAAGCATTTTTTCCACACAATTATTCTAAAATGACTTATCTTTTATCAAAAAAAATTTCAAAACATTTGTTTTGAACATATTAGGTCTTCAATTTTTTTGTATCAAACAATTTTTTTGAAACAATCATAAGATTCATATACACTTCAGAGATTTTGCTCTTCAGAACTTTTGTTTAGACATTTTTCCTAATGGATTTTGGTATTCATTATTTTGGTTCAATATTTGTGTTTTAAAGATTTTTTTGGATACTTTTTAAAGCTTTGTCCCAACAAATCCCTGACTCCCAATTCTTGATTAGTAAAAGCCTACTATACTTAGTCGATAAAGCCAAATACTTTATACTATTTTTAAATGCTACCCACCAAGTAAACTAATAAGATTTGAACTATGTATAAAATAAAAAATAGGTGAACATTGGTAATTTATAATTCATGAACTAGAATTTAATGCTAAAGTCTATATACATAATGTGCAACCATTAAATTATTCATTTCTTTCAAATGAACTCGAGCTTGATTGTTATCCTGTGCGATAAAATCCCTAGCTACCTTTAAGATTAAAAGAAGCAAATCAATGACTATAAAAAGGTAGAATTGTTCATAAAGCATGAATAATATTACAAATAATGTACATAATAAAAATGGCATCTTCATCCAAGGCATTCAAGGGAGCACTACCACCACCATTTTCTATTAAGCATTCGATAAAATTCATGGATATAATCTATGATGCCACCATTTTTTATAGTAGGTATGTTAAATAATATAAATTATGGTATTTTATTGATTCTTTCGATGTATTTTCACTAGATATAAATCTATCTCCCATAGAGTGACTATTCATCACAAACTTGCTATCACTTAAGAGATAAGGATTGCATTTAACTGTAGCCAAGATTGAGATGATTCCTTGCATCAACCTCCTTTGAGACTTATTGTTTGTATGAAAAGTTACACAAGACACTTTTCTTGACCATATGGATAACAAATGGTCATAGCATGCATTTCTAGAGCAGATTTTTAGAGGTATTTATCATTACTAGCACCAGATGCTTATTTTGACAAACATAGGCTAGTTTGCTAGATTTAGGACAATTCAATGGAAAAGGTTTTGACTTCATGGATTATCCCTAAGGAAACCATGACATATAAATTTAATAATTCCACTCCTATTAATAAATTTAGGATGGGAGTATAGATTGAGATGGTGTTTCTTAATAGGCTCTATGATATGCCTAGCATTTATTTCCTCAATTTAGATTGGGTACCATTGTTGTATATGATGATGACTAGTGACTAACATTTTCCTTAGGTGAAATTATAAGCTACCAATTGAGAGAGTAGGTCATACATAATAATAAGTGGCCTAGCCTAGTGGGCCATTTCTACATGATGTCTTATTTTCTAGATGTTATCATTAGCACAATGTATAAATTCCTTGATGAGATATGGAACCTGACCACTGACTGTGTCAAGAATCACATCTTTGATAAATTCTAATTTTTGCACATTTATGCTTATACCAAGAACATGGTTAGGATTATTAAGGATATTTATCCTCAAGTCTGGTAAGCAATCCATGGGTCTCTAATACCTAGAATTGGAGCAAGCATTATGAAAACACTATATGGAAGAGGTGATTAGTTATTGTATCCTTAATACATTATTATCATGATCATCATACATAATGTTAATCCCCTAATCCTCCCAAAGTATGTAACTAAAAATTGGTAGAGTAAAAAATTTCTTTCCAATTCTAGTGGAGCATTGAGGAGGACTTGACCAAAAATAAGAAAAGCACATTCTATAGGCACCATATGGTCATTGGTTGGATGTTCTACACATAAATAAATCACTTTGGAGATGTGGGTAGAAAAAAAAAAGAGTTATCACTTACCCATAGTACCATACATGGACTAAGATCCTCATGGAACCATACAAAGACACATTCAAGGCCTTAGTATCCCCTACCAACATGTCCATTATGACTATGATTTTTTATTCATGAATACACACTGACTATGTCAATAATCACATCTATGATTACTTCTAACTTTTGCACATTTATGTTTATACCAAGAACATGGTTAGGATTGTTGAAGATGTTTATCCTCAAGTTTGGCAAGCAATCCATGAGTATCTAATACCTAGAGTTAGAGTAAGCATTATGAAAACACTATCTAGAAGAGGTGATTATTTCATGTATCCTAACTGCATTTTTATCATGATCACTGGACACAAGGTTTATCCTTAAGCCTCCCAAAGTATGTACTTGATAAATTGGTAGATCAAGAAATTAATTTCCAACTTTGGTGGAGCATTGAGGAGGACTTGACAAAAAATAAGAAAAATACATTCTATGGGCACCATATGGTCATTGGTTGGATGTGCTACACATAAAGAAAGCACTTTAGAGATGTGGGTGGCAAAATAAAGAGTTATCACTTGCCCACAGTACCATATAGGGACTAGGATCCTCATGGCACCATACAAAGACACATTTAGGGCCTTGGTATCCCCTACCAGCATGTCCATTATGACTATGACTTTTCATCCATGAATTCATAGAGTGATGATGAAGCCTTGGAAAGGGTAAGAGTTATTGGTTTGAAGGAGGATCATTTAAGGGTGATTCATTAAGAACATGTAATAATAGTAAAACAATTGCATAGTATATTACCATTCTTTGTAGGATGGGCATCCTCAAACTTTTGGAAAAGTTAGCCTCTAGAGTATTCCAAAGAATAAAGAGATCCTTTATAGGAACTTAATTTCAAGTTAAGAACTATTAAAAAGGAACCAAGGATGAGCAAACTTGATCTTAGGGGAGATATAGGAGACCCCATCAATCTAGATTCCTCTAATGAGGAAGGACAAAGACAAGATCACCTAGATATAAGAGAATAAATGCCTACATCTACCCCTTATAAATAACAATCTACATTATCAGGGGTATCCACATAAGAAGTAGCTACCTTAGCACAACAAGGCTTCTCCTTATAGCCTAAAACTACTATTTGATACAAGAGGAAGCCTAGGACTTCCCTTACCGGTAGTATTATAATTGAGAAATCATAAAGCATGCCTATAACACCTCCTTAGGAAGTGGAGGAAGAAGAAGTTTTAGATGAAGAAGCATAATTAGAGAGAACCAAGGCACTCAACCTCATGGTCGATAAGGGGAAAGCACTAGCTATAGAAGGCATAATAGGTAAAAAGGATTTGCCTTTAGAGACCACATCCCTACTCTTTTATTTTATTCCTATTTTTGGTTCTATGCCAATTTCATCTATGTTGAGACTCTAAAAGTTAAAAGGGACTCTTCCACCCCTGATGAACCATTAACGTCTTCCTCTCTCTTACATATCCCTCTAATCACCTCAAAAGTTGAGAAATATTCCACCACTATTGATATGCCTTCTACCACCTTTGATCCATCTTCACCCTCATTCTATCTACTTCCATCATGGTAACTACCACTATTCTTTCTATCACTACCATAGTCAAATCCTTGAAGAGGAAAATAAGATCTACAAAGATTGAGATAGCCATAGCCACTCCCCAACTCCATGTCTCATCCACCCAAATCACTCTCCCTATGTCATTCACCACTTCATCCTAGGAAACCATTGTCACTAGTTCAAGCAAAGGGAATAAGGCAAAGACACAAGTTATCATAGTCCATCCACTCCCCCAATATGGAGGTTTAGATTCATCCAAAATCATTTGCCCTTGCTCGCCTGACACAATCCTCAAGGTAACAAAGAGTAACAACTAGTAAAAGATGTTGAAGAAGAGGTTATGGTCAAAACCATAAAGGAGATAGACCCCAACTAGCTGACAATTCCTCCATAGGACATTTATTTAAGAGCCAAGACTTCTCAAATTTCCAAATTTAAAATAATAGAGCTCCCATATATTACAAATTTTTTTGACAAACCATCTTGGAGTATTTAGAGAGTAAGAAAGAGGAAGCTAGAAGATGATGCTAGTAGGAAAATAATTTTAAAAGAGAGGCAAGAAGTCTTTTCTTTGACCAACAGGCAAAATAGATAATTGGGGCAATCCCCCTATAATGAAGACTTCAAATCTATGGCTGAAGCACATAAAGATACCATGGTGGCAATTCATGAAGACACAGAATTAGCAAGATAAGAACTAGAATCAAAATTGGAGAAAATAAAAGAGAAACAAAAGATAATACATATCCCAATAAGCATTGAAGCTGAGGTGCAAGAGGCAGTATCAAATTTTTATAATTATTTTGAAGCATTAGAATTCATGTGGGTTAAATTATCCCCCCATTCTACCATCACTCATAAATTATTTAACTCTTTAAAAGTAGATGAGAATAAGATATAATTGTTGATTTTTTACACAAATAATAAGGCTTATAGCCATTTGGATCTCATGAAACCATTAGAGGCATCCAATGCACTCAACATGGTGATCATTAGAATGGAAGAGGCTAGGGAGTGGTTAAAATCTATTGGGGCTTTGTTCCTCAAATATCATGAGCATGACACCCTTATCCTATAAATTTTTAATGAATTAAATTATTCAAAAGTTAAGGATGGTACAAGAAAGTTGATCAATAAAATGAACTTTAATAAAATTATTCAAGAGGATTCAAAAAAAATTTAAGAAAAGTCTACAAGGGTTGTCATTAGAGGACATTGAATCTAAGTTGAGCTTTGCTAGGAAAAAGGTGACTGAGGTTGATATATTCAAAATCAACTTTTATGTGATGAAAACAGAGCATGCAAAGCTCTTAAGATAGGTTGGTAGGGTGCATACACCCATATTTTGAATTTGGACATACTTAGTAGCATGATGTATCATATAAGTGTTGGATTGAGATAGAGGCAAAGAAGAAGTAGACTCAAACTGTCACTTCTAGTTCCACATTGACAACTATAGTTACTACACCAACTAAAGTCCATGTAGTCATGAAGATGTCAACACAGCTGTAAAGGGCCAAGTTTTTTAGCATGTACACTCTATAGTGGTGTATATTTCATATTGATAATTTTATTATGGTATGAAAAATATTATAAAATTTGTTTATTCATTTTTTAAAAATGCACACATTACATGATTTTGTAAAGGCTAACTTGAACTATTAATAACTATATGATAGCCTTTATATGGTTTTTTGTCATAGTTAGAACTTAAGTTCTTAATATGACATGTAATTTATTCTACATGTACCTAGAGGATGAGGTGACCCTTTCCCCAAGTCCATTTAAACATATGTAACCCATAGTTTTGAAGGGTTAGTAGATTTTCAATATATAGGAATAGAAATAATTTTAGTTGTCAAGTCATGTGGTTGTGTATATTATTTCCAATGTTTGTGTAATTAGGCTTATTTCTTTTAGTTGTATGATTCAATAACTCTTAGTGTGAAAAAGCAACAAAGCAGTTCTTCCTTATCTTGATTGATATGCTAACTCTTAGATGTGTAATAGTTATTGAAAGGATTCATAAATTACACTGATTATTGAAAATTAAGTTAATTGATTCATATTTTTAAGTGCATAGAGGTGATTTCATATGATATAATTTTTTGTGTATATGTAAAAGTTGTCTCAGATACCTCACTAAGCCCGAGCCATAATCTCTTGATTAAGAGTGTATATTAGTTACTCTAAAAGGATTAACCTTTGATTGAGCCCTATGGGTTTCCTATATGAAGATTATCCTAGACTACTTGACCATGTCTAACTATGTTGTGCAATAGCTTCTAGCAATAGGTATAGATTTTGAAAGCACTTGTTCACTTAGAAACCAACTAGAGAGGTGATCTTTGAATTCATAGAACCTTTCTTTTCTTCTCTACCCTTCCCTCATTTTTGAGTTTATTTTAAAGCCCTTCCCACTCTATATTAGCAACCATCCAACAACCAACTCATCTATATTTCACTTCCTTTTTAGAGACCACCCCTCCATCTATAAACCTTGTTTATAACCTACAGAGCCTACCTATTATTTTATCACTTGGTTATTAAGAATTCATACCTACAACTCATGCTCGATAGTGGAGTTTACCTCCATTGAGATCCTAAAATGTTAGAGGCTACCTAATTATTAGAACTAGTGTGTATAAAACCCACATCAATAATTATCACTCGGGATAGCACCATGTAGAGGCTTAGGTGGGTGCCATGAAATTTTTTTGGTTATAGGGGTTGGCATTTGGACTTAGGTGGACAAATTACCAATATTAATGTATAAATATTCTCATGGGGGAGTAAGATAGAGAGGATGGGTATGGTACATGAAGGTATTGTAGTGAATAAAGGAGTGGTATGCATATCTTTCAAGATATCCAAACAATCATCCTCATTGATAACTTTCTCATCCTTTGTTTCTAGTTGATTGTCTTAAATGAGTTTAGGTAATGTTTGATCAAGAGGATCCCAAATAATGAGATCCAAAAAGCATGAGTGAGTTTCAAGGATAGCTCTACTTGATTTAGGTGGTTGATAGGCATATCCTATAAAGAGATCTAGGAATTTAGTTATCATGGAAGTTGATTCAGAAGCACTGCCAACCTCTTTAGGTAGAATTTGATCATAGATCATACTTATCAAATGGATCTCATGGTCTGAGGTACATCCTAAATTATCCTATATAGAATTAGACATAGAGGCATGGTTGGGAAATGAGTACCTAAATATGTATATGTATTGGTTAGGAGTGTTAGGTTTATCTAACTATAACTCTCCTTACTCAATAAGGTTTTGAACTATACCTTTAAAGTAGAAACACCAATTGACATCATGACCTGGTACATGATGGTAATTGTAAAAGTCATTTTATTTGAAATAACTAGGCTTAGGGAAAGAGTCATTAAGAGGTCTTACTGGAAGAAATTTGATGATATAATATTTTATGAGTATATATAAGATAAAAGTGTAAGATTACCATAAGGATGTGTAGTACTAAGGAGGAAACCATGTTAGTGGTTTTTGTGATTGTGCTTGGGAGGTAAAGGGTTTGGATTGGATCTTTATCTATGGGGGTGTTGATTTTAAGACCAAAACATTAACATTGCCTTTGGTTTTGGTATTTTTAGTTCCTTTCAAGGGATTAGGTTTGAATTTATTATTATGTAACTTGACCTTCCCTTCTTCTAAAGCTCATATTTCTAACTTATGGGCCATATAAAAGGCCTCATCAAAAGTCTTGAAGGATTAAACCCATAATGTTGACAAGATATGTTTAGCACATGATCTCATAAATAGTTTGATTAATTCTAGTTGAGGGAGGGAGAAATTAAGTTAGTTTTGTATACATGCAATTCCTAACACAATTAAGTTGAAATTGTCAATCTTACTTGAAATTTGTGAAAACACACAAATTGGGCCAAAATCACCAAAAATGTGCTAAACGGTTTGAGCTTATCATTTACAAGTGTTGGTTTAGGCCAATATATCCCTAAATGGGGAAATTCATTTTATGTGATTATTAACTTTGATCAAATCAATTTGAGTCAAAATGATGAAAATGCATTTTGATGCTCTAGATCACTCTTTTCTTCTAATTTAGAAGCACATGACATGTCCATGTGTTATTTTGTATTGACAACATCCTAAATGGGATAATGGTCCATATGCAACTAATATCGCCTTCTAGTTCCTCTCTAATCAAATTGTGACCTAGTAATATGACTTTTTGACCAATTTGATTAATTAAGTGCACCAATTTCCAAATAATTAAAATAAAATTGATTAACCTTAGGAAAATTAAACCAAATTATAAGCTTAAGTAAGAATTCCATGGAATTCATTGAATATTTCTTTATGGGAAATTGATTATTATTAACTACATCATCAATTAAGGTCATTTTTAGGTGACATCCATAAGACATAAATGCAACAAATATCAGGATTATGGCTTCCCATGCCTTTTTAATGCCCCTTCCTCCTAAATATTTATGAGGATATTTATGGATATTATTTACATAATTGGATTAATTCATGGCCACACATCTTGATCTTGACATGGACGGTCATGGTTAATCCTGATCAATTTGGAAAATATATAAATAGGAGGCCTCTCACTCACATTTTAAAGTTTAATTTGTGTAAACTTATTATGCAGAATTCTCTCCACATGTCATTTGTGTGTTGATTATTATGTTTAATTTGTAATAGTATAGCTTCATTTGATGGGCATAACCTTGATTTCATATCATGAGCCTAGATTATACTTGGTGTTCTTAAGATGGTGGAGGATCTTGGCTTGCATCATTGTTGAAGACTTGAGCATCAAATCAAGGGGAAAAACATGATTTGAGCTACATATTGATGGTGGGATGCTCTTGGGAAGGTGATGTGTGTTTAATTTTTTTTATTGAGTTCTTAATTTTCATTTTCACACCTTGTTGACTAGATTAGCCTAGATTGTTAGTTCTTTATGCATTTCTTATGTTTTTCATGACTAATGCTTGATCTAACCATCTTTGTAATCCATCTCTACATCTTGGCATGCCAGATGGGACAACGCATCCTTCTCAATCAAGGAAGACATTTTGGCAATCTTAGATTTCTTTAAAAGTCATTAAAAATCCTTTAACATCAATTTTTAGCTTGTTTTTCCTATGTTTTTAACATTTTTTATTGATACACAGGTCACACAGTGACTGACATCAATTCTATGTAACTGGTATCAATCAAGGCCAACTAGCATCAGTTGGGTTACAGGTAAAAATACGTCTAAATTTTTTCATTTTAGAGCTTTTCTCAAGCTTGTAGTTATCAAATTAAGTTTTTAAGTCTTTGGTTTGAACATAATTTCTTGATCTAGAAGTCTATTTTGGAGATTTTATCCTAACATTATACTAACAAGCATTTTTGTCTAAATTATTTTTGCCTAAGGGTTCATAAGTGATCATTATCAGTCATTTTTTACCAGTAATGGTTCTTTTATGACCAGTATCAGTCTTGCAGCAACTAACATCAGTCACTATTGATCGATGTCAGTCTCTATGTTTTTAAAATAGAGAACCCAAGAGCAAGAAATCCAAACTTGCTTGTTTAATTTTCAATTGTGCTTCAAATCTAAAGAAGACTTTCTAATTTTTCTTACAAGACCCACATGGAAAAGTGGTTAATTTAATATATTAAGTCTATAGCCTTCCCTTTGGTGTTTAAAAAGAACCTAGATGAGCATGATTTAGATATTTAACCTTCCCTTTGGTGTTTAAAAAGAACTTAGATGAGCATGTCTAAATATTGAACCTTCCCTTTGGTGTTTAAAAGGAACTTAGATGGTTTATTTGATTATTTTGTGAATGCTTTTCAAAGTTTTTACAAACTAAGGCCAAGGGGCGAAGAACTTTACTTAATATTTTAATTTGGTGTATAAAATAAACTTTCACTTCAAATTCAAATTTCTTGAAGTGTTGTTTTATAAAAATATTATATTGCTTTTTAGATTGTTTGAGAAAATAGAGAAGTGTGTGTATGCTTTCCCCCATCCCATATACCTTTTTTCAAGGTGTGAAAAGGAATTTGTCTAGGCTCACCCCAAAATTCATATGGTTTGGGTGATCTAAAAACAACCTCTAAAGCCTTTTCACTTAGATCATTTTATTTTATGCAATTTGGCTTGTGGAAGGGAAGCCATTACCTCTTCATGAGTTATTTAGGGAAGCTTTGACCTGGGGCTTTATCTCCCAAAATTATCTCAACCCCACTCCATGGTGGGGTATATAAATCAAGGTATGTATACTGTGAGAGCTAGGGGGTTGAGAGGATAACCTCTCCTTTTGTAATGAAGGCCTGAGTTAATTCTGGTCAACTAGGGGATTCCACTAAGTAGTACACAGATGGAATTTCTATGCAAAACAATAGACCTTTACATAGTAAGTTGATCATTATAAACTAAATTGACATGTTGCATCCCTTTTGTTAGCCACACTTGGTACCATATAGATGGTCATAAATTATAAGTTTTAGATAACCCCACTTGCCATAGAGTATTGTTGATGCAGGGTGAATAACCTGAAGGTCCATGTCATTGTATTGTCTCTTGGGAGAAGGGGAGGTATAAAATACCCTACCAACTCATGTGCTTTTATTTTTGGATTAAAAATTTAATTCCTTCCAAGAACACATATAAATATGGATTTCAACAATATAAAACAACCTTGTCAGTTTAGGGCTTAGGATGATTTACTTAGTTGTATTTTGGTCTTATTCTGTGCTTACTTAATCATTGATTTGAGTCAAAACTTGATTATAAACAACATGTCATAACCAAAACACAATTTCCACCATTTATTGAACAAGGAGGCATTACATTGGTCAAATCAAAATCATCTTTTCCTTGTTTGAATTCTCATCTCAAACATTTGTTTATATTATCTAAATAGTTTAGTTATTCTGCCTATTTGAGTCTAAACCATTTTCTAAATATCTTTAACTACTTCATTAACAATTTGAATTCAGAATTACACCTTTTTAAGTTCTGAGTCAATGTGTCAATCAAATTTTCCATTTGCACTTGACTTGAGTTAACTTGGGTTCAATTTATCATTTAGATTGAAGGTTATTTATAGACTCATCATCATTTTATCATTATGAACTTAGGTCATCAATTGTATTGCTCACACTCTAAGTTTTAGAACACATTTTATTCTACCTCCTATTACCATGTGGTGGTATTGTGTTACCTTTTTGGTTCTAGTTTTATATTATTTTCTAATTCATTATTTTTTATCAGTGTTTACTTGTGTCTAATTTTCTATAACTGAGCATGTGTGCTAAAAAATGTACTATGAATACAATATAGGAGCTTGATCTCTATGAAAAACCCATATGAATGCAGTATATTATTAGGTTAGTTGTTGAAACTATGAAAGAACTATCCTTAAAATAAAAATATTTCCAAAATGTGAGTTATCTAGAGCATATATGATAACTACATAATAATCCAATATAATGTGCATACGTAACATCAAAATGCAATATAATCTGAGCATAAGTTTGTAATGTACAATGTAGGTCATGTATATCATTACAAAATGGTGTCAATATATATATATATATATATATATATATATGTATGTATGTATGTATGTATGTATGTATGTATGTATGTATGTATAATAAATGTATGCAATATAAAATCTAAGTAGAACTGAGTAGTTAACTAGGGGGATCAGGCATGATGTCTATCACAACACCCAAGTAAGAAGGGTAGATGCATGAGGTCCCTTATGGCATCAAAAATTAGTGTAACAAGAAAAGACAAGTGTTATGGCTATGCCACATACAAGAAATCATACATACAAAGCACATGAGGCATGCAAAGTAGGCCAATGGGCCACATTATAAGGGACATGGGCATATGTTACTAACTTTGAGAAAAGAAGATATACAAGGACATGTTCTATTGTCCACATACACAAAAATTAATCAATTTGGATTAGATAAAAATAAAAGGACATGTTCAAATGTTTGCATACACAATCAATAAATCACACACAAAGGACATGGGCACATGTCCAAGGCATACATACTATGAATATAAGTGATGTAGAGCAAAATAATAATGGAATATTCAAATTCCATTGATTATTAAAAACATAGAGATACAATCAAGTCTAATCTAAAAAAGATAGAAATGAAAGTATGCATGAATATGTAATACAAATCTATGTAAGAGTGAGGATATACATATGTTGAGTCTAAATTAGTAATAATTAGAAAAAAATCTAAGTATGAGTATCAATGATCAATATATAGATATAAAAATTATAAATCTAGAATGTAGAGTATGTAAGGATAGAACCTGGTGATAGAAACTATGTATAGGGTACCCCTAAATTAGAGAATGTGTTAAGTGAAGACCCATGTATTAGTGTACATGCCCCTTTATGGGTAGATAATAGAAACAAGATCAGTTTAGTGGATCTAAGTCATGTAAGCAATATGTAACCACTCAATAAGAAAAAGTGAAGCATGTATTATGAAAAAAATAACTGTACTAAGATAGATAACATATGTAATATCTAGAAAATATAAGAAATTAAACATAAAAATTCATACAATCTATAAGTTTTATGTTTTTTAAGTAATATTTGAATGTTTTTATGCTTTTGACATTTTATCATTTTTTTGTGTTTTATGGGAATAAGCTATGTACAAGTAATATGAAAATGAACTATTTACAAACAACATAAAGAAGTAAAGTGTGTCTAATTAAATGCTAGAAATGTAAATGAGATAGAATATAAACATAGTGTAATGTCTCTATAGACCCAATAGCACATCCATGGGATGTGGATAATCAAATGGTGGATCTAGTGGGAGATTATCTAGTGTTAGTAATTAAATCTATCTAAACTCAAATAAGTCATCATCATCATGATTGTTATACCATTATGAATGTATTAGTGTAGCCTTATCCTTGGTGTTAGTCTAGAGTATGTGCATTTAAGTGGCATGCTGATTAACTTTGTAAGATGCCTCTCATGTAGTTCTAAGGTAAACCACATTAAACCATGTTACATTTTAATTCACCCTTATTCATTTTTTTTTATGAACCTTCCCTAAGCGAAAGTCAACCCACCATCTTACCTTATTAATCATATGTTTATTTCTTAAGTCAAATCTTTGTTTTGAAATTTTATCTTCTTGTCTTCATATGTGCGAAATTACTAAAGAATTGAACCTTTGAACTTGAAACCTTTTCAAAGTTCAAGAGTTCAATGGTTCAATGTTTCTCAAAAGTCATGAACTGATGGTCCCTTTGTGTAAATCAATTTATATCTTTGAACCTTCACGTTGAACCTCATTTCAAGAGTTCAAAGGTTCAACGGTTTAAAGATTCAACATTTTGTGACTTTAGTCCCACCTTTCCCAATGCCTTTTAAGTCAAAATTTGTGGGAGATTTTTTAAAAAAAAAGTAAATCATTTAAAGGGAAATATATCCAAAATATTTTATGAAATGTAAAGTTCTAATTTTGAAAGGTTATGAGTAATCATTACACATTAAGGTCATGTGTGAAAACTACTTACAATTAATGCACCTATCAAAATTTACATCAAGCAAGTTTAACACAACTTAATTAATCTATTAATTATTTGACCTAATTTGATGCCTTTATCAAGAAAGGACAAGCCATTTTTAACAATAAACACACATGTTAATGCAAAGGAGAGTAGTGCTAGAGGTATAAGATTTTTATTATATAGTTTCATAGTAATTTTTGATCCATTAAAGGTGAGTTTGAATTTTTCCATAAGCTGATTCCATTATTTTGTTGGAAAGGAGAATCATTGTAAGTTTTTTTTATTATTTAAGAAGTTCAAAGCATTTTTCATTATATCCTCCAGTCTATAGCGATGAAATATGCTTGTCTTGGTTATGAACATGGTCCTGGTCTTGTTTGTTCTCTTCCTAAATTTGGGGATACTTCTTTAGTTCAATATGATTTAGAAGATTTTAAAGATAAGGTTAACAATCCTATGTCAACCCCTATGATGGAAAAAATAGTGGAAATTTGTTTAGTTGAAGCTGTGGCTTTTCCCATGGTGGTATAATGTCCTAAATTAGTTTTGGAATGCATGAATAGATACGACCATCAAAATAGATGTATCAAAACTATGGATGGCAATTTATTACTACATGGAAATAGACAAAGCCTAATGGTTGTGATGAAAATTATAACCAAGGAGCCATACTCTGACCTCAATATTACTTTCTCGTATGCTCATTTTTCATTAAAAAAAAATCTATAGGAGTGTAATTGCCAAAACTTGGTTACCAAAATTCCAAAAAGGAGGTTCAAGACTGCCTAGAGAATTAACCAGAGAACATATGATACCATAAATTAAATACATTATGGTATTATTACATATAGTGAAAGGCAATTATTAGGCATTTTATTGGTAGGATTGGATGTACTTCTTCATTCAGGTGATCCTCTAAGGAAAAAAATGTTTGGATTGGGCAAAAATCATATCCAAACGTTTGCATCTAGGTTTGAGTAATTATTTCAAGAATAAGGATTTTTATATGTCTTCATATCTCTTTTACTACTTAGCATCTACAAGAGAATGGAGAGGGTTGCCTCATACATCCTTAGTTGATGACAATATAATTTATGATTATTACCCACATTTATAGATGCAAAATTGTTATGAAAACTATGCAAGGGTTAATGATGTTTTTACTAGTAGGATGACTTATGAATTAGTAGTCAATGTTAATAAGAGAATGTCTGATGAAGCCATGCCGTTGATCAATATTTATGGTAGTTTCTTCATTCAATTTTTGAAATTTACTTATATCAGAGTTGGTGGTTTTGACAGTGAACCAGTGAAATTGCCCAAATATGTTTTTGACCACTTCATATTGATAGAAGTTTGTAGGTAGCTAACCCATGTAGACAAGAAATTTCTAGTGAATAAATAATATGGTATTTATTTTCTTGTCAAATTGGGACACTATTCATGCCAGTCAATTTTTGATGCCTTAAATTTAGAGGTGGACCTGAAAAAGTTCAATTTTTAGTACTATAATGCTAGATCCTAGTTTGATAGCAGAGGTTTTACTAGGGACAATCTATATTTTGGAATGGGATTTTCACACATTCCCCAGATCGAAGACTATTAGGAGGATTGTCTAGATGAATTTGAAGTTAGATGAAAGCTTTGGTGTAGGTTCTCCTTAGGACAAATAGTTACACTCAATTTAAGTATGAACATCTCTAGAATAATTGATGATGAAGAATAGGTGGTTGATCCTCATTTTGAATAAGTAAAATAGCTACCTATTTTAGAAGTTGATTGGAATAAATATGAAGAGGATCAGATTGAAGTCAAAACTGTCCTAGTGATAAGGAGAACTGAGAAATGGTTAAAGGGTTGTAGATTGAAAGAAGTTTAAAATGAAGATTCCAAGTGATGTGCACCAATTGATGAATCAACATCTATAATAAGCTCTTCTAATCAACTTATTACTATTTGTGATGCAGGTACTCTCAAGCCAAAATTTGGAAAGGGTTCTATTATCAAAAAGTCCAAGAAAACCCTTACAACTATTCTACCTTCTCATACTACCAGATTAAGGACTAAAACTTTAGATTTTATAGATCTAATGGTGATATCAAATGTGCCTTCTAAACAATTGAATCCTGGTAAGGAAGTTCCAGTCCTTACACCCAAATAGTTAGAAATTTCAATCAGTGATAAAATAAAAATAATTCCTTTTTCATTGCCATTGGAGGATAGGGTGAGCAAGTGTCTAGGAAAGGCTCCTAAATCTAATAAACTAAAAATAATGTCTAGGGTGGACATTGACCCTAATATAGGGAACTAGAGTGTATAAATAGCCTAGCTGACAACTGATAAGGAAGTTCAAGATCCCATAATTCAATATTTCATAATAAAAAAATTGATCTTGGGATTGCATCATGTGCTGTGAATGTTCACCATATTGAAGCATCTACCAAAAGGATAGTCAATTGTACCTAGAAGGATGAAACAAATAAGAGGGAGTTGAGATAGACCTTACTATAAATGGTAGAGTATATTGATGCTATTTACAATCTAAATCCATAACTTTTTTCCAACCTACCTCTATCTTTTGACCCAAAATCTCTAGTCAACCAAAAAATGCTAGATTAGATACATAGAAATAAAATGGTGACTAAGGTGTTTGATTATTGGTTGGATGGAATTATCTAGAATGGTATGGAATAGATTAAGGAATTGAAGAATATATATGATAGGACTATGGCTGTCATCAAAGATTTGAAAACATAAAATGCTTCATGGGAAAAAGAGGAAGGAAAATGGATGAATGTGATAAATCAAATTGGTGATGTTCAAAAATATGGGGTAACAAAGTTTTTATCAAAGAAATATTTGATGAGTCTGAATGATAATATATTATATGTAAGTAAGAGAAATATCGAATGGAGAAACTTAGTATCTAGACAAAGATGAATTGAATTTACAAAAATAAACAAAGAACTAACTGAGTTCACTCAATCCTTACATCATGACTTGCAATGTATTAATTTTAAATATATAAAATATGATGGGGAGCCAAAAAAGGATATTAATACTATGGTTCAATCCTTTAGAGAGAAGATTAGTTTTGTTAAAGAAAATGACAACCTATTAATTGAGGATTTATCTCAAATTTTAAAAGTAGAATCACTTCTTCACCTCTATGTTGTTTCACTCCTAGAACACATAGAAAAAGTGGTGAAAATTTAGAGAGAGAAAGGTGTTTGGAAATCATGGGTTAAACACATTGGCATCCCTAACTTCTCAAAAATCTAGGAATTTTTTACTACACATTAGGAATAGAAGGCACAATGTGTCTCCTCAGTGGAACAAAGCAAATCCAAAGATTCCAATACACTACCCCAGTCTTGATCTTGCTTACACAATCTCTTCATTCAGTTATTTAGTTGAAATTATGTTTTTAAAAAAAATGTCTTTTAATGAGCTTGTATGAAACTAAATCCCATGTGGGTCAAAGTTTGTTTTAACTATGGGTTTAAAAAAATAGTTATTTAGGGTAACTTAATATATGTTTTTAGTTGTAAAAAAATGAGAGAGAGGATAGAAAAGAAGAAGACAAGATAATTTTAAAGCTAAACTTTTTTTTTACAATAGATGTGATGATTGTTTGAAGAATTTTCATCTGTGAGTGAAAAGAAGAAATAATTACTACATACTTAAATCTATGTGTTTAAGTATTTGAAATTAGGTTTTTGTGTGAACTCTCCTTTCAAGTGGTAATTATTATTTCATTAGATAACTCATCATATGTGTTTTATCTTTTGATGGTTCAATAATATACATATTTATATGTTTGATTATTGTTGAGGATATAATTTGTGTGTTTTATCACTAAATAATGTTATATAGAGAAAAGATACCACATTCATAACATGGAGATGTATGAATGTTAGTTTGCCATAAAGGCTTTCTAGTTAAAAGTGTGGCCAAATGATTAAAGTAGTTTGAATTCATTGAAAATTTTAAAGGGAGATATACCTTAATTAAGAGAGGAATTATCCCTGATAGTTCACTCATTTTTTGTTTAACTCATTTGTTCTCAAAAAAGGGTTATAGAGTCAAAACAAAACATTTTTTTTAGAAAAGGACAAATTTGTTAACCAACAAACCACAAAGTATCTATATGAAACCTATGGTTCTCATCTATGTCATCATGTAAGATGTGGACCATGTGTCCCTCATAAGTGAATGCTAAACATATATCTAATTGATTGACTATGGCATTCATCACCTATAACCATGTAATACCAAGTGTAACCTGTAAATAAGTGACCCTGCTCATAATAAATAATAATGTATTAGCCACCTTGGGGTCACATGCAACTGGTAGTTTGATATGTCCAATGGAATCCTCACAATGTATGGCATGTTATAACTCACTTTCTTGATAGCCTATGTGGTATAAAAATTCCAAAGTGCAAGTGTTAGGATTAAAATCCTCATCTATAGTCACACAGTGAATATATCTATCCACTACAAGAATCTGGATAGTCAATGGATCATTCTATGAATATCTGTGTTAGTGATGACTCTGTTTTAGTGCTCATATCTATGAAGGTGCCCATATTTTTGGAGGTTCTCATACCTATGAAGGTGGAGGCTATATGATCTGAATAGTGCCCTTAGCCTTAAATTTATGTTGTAATGCTAAAAATGTATTGGTATCATGTCCTGTAAGTCTATGAAAGTGGAAAAATTGTTAACCTTCTTATGGTGACAATCTACTAAATGATCTATTCTAGACTATGCTTAATATCATCAATCCTTTATCAAGTATAATCCATAAGATCTAGTGTGGTCTAACCTAAGAACTCCCTACTTGAATCTATATAATTAATTTGATATCCATGGATGTAACCATATGTAATAAATGAATTGAAGGATCTACCACTGAATATAACTAAGTATGAGAACCTATAGCTATAAGATCCTAAACAAGTGGTGATACTAGTGTAGGGAGAGGTATAAGTACCTTAAAATCATCTCTATAATCTCCTAGGCCCACTGGTGTGAAACTTAATCCACATAAATAGTCATCAATATCAATAGGTGTTAGATGATTTTAAGTGGTGGCCAAAAAATATATATTAGAGCTATGAGTGTAAACCTCTTATGAATTAACAAGTAGTGGTAACCATGCTATAAGAATCTCATCATCTACCATGCATGGGGATGTCTATACTATGGGATGATATTCCTCTATCATTGGTGAACATAAATATTTTGTATAAATATTTGGAGGAGGTATAGGAATAGTATTTATAGACTCCCCCACCTCATATGTATGTATCTACTTAATCAAAATCTTATGAGGTGGGGATTCTATGAGAACATGAGGTGTCCCATATGAAGATGTACTTAGGGTAGGAGGCTTGGTGAGTTTGTAATATTTGAATGGTTGATTATCTACTAAACATGTGTATAGGTACCTGTCATGTAAAAATTTGACACATCTATGCAAAATAGAGGCTACAAACTCCATAACATGTATCCAAGGTCTCTCGAGTAACAAGTTATAGTGAAAATGAATAGGCATAACTTGAAAGTGTGTAGGTAAGGTGTTTGGCCACACTGTAATGTCTAATGTAATAGAACCCAATGTCTATCTAGGAATGTCATCAAACCCTAAGATATTCTTATGTATTTTAAATATATGCTATATCAACCCCCATGGTATTTATAAAAGTGAGGTTACATATGTTAAGTCCTAAGCCATTATTAATTATAACCCATTTAATAGTGTTGGTATTGATTTTTGCTTGAATAAAAAGCAGAAAATCTTGAGTAATTACTAACTATGAAGGCAAGTCCTCATTAGAAAAATATATCAAATCCTTAACATCCTTGATAGTGTTCATGATAAATGAAAAATAATTTGGCTCATGCCATGAGGCAAGGATACATGATTGAGTGTTTAAAAAAGAATATCCTTGAAAATGGTTACTTTTTGAAGTAATTTCAATATGGATATCTTGTTTGATGTATTTATCAAATGATCCACAATATCAAATTATCTCTGTTGATCTCTAGGTCATATTATAGTGTGCTAGGGATAGGGAGGGATGGTAAGGTTATAATTCTCTTGTATAGGCTGAGGAGGCACCCTCTTCCACCTAGTAACAACTCAAACCATAGGATATACTATTTTCTTAGGGGAAGTAGTAGAGGTGGAATGGGAGCATAGATAATCAACTGGTCTAGGTGGAGGGGAAATAAAAGGAGTATTTTGAGCCCTCTATCATCTAGTAGTAACCAAAGGTAAATTAAAGTGATCCATGTATAAATTATCCTAATAAAAATGGGACTCACATGAGGGAAGACCAATGTGTAAAATAACCTTAGTTCTAACATAATCCATGATAAGAGTGACATACATGTGGACTTTTCTGCTAATGGCTAGTAACAAAAATGCTAAGCAAAGTAAAAGGATTTGTACCATGAATTATAAAATGGCATCCATCATGATAGTCATGGTGATAGGCTATAAATTAAAATTGTGTGGATGATAGAAATGTAAAACTTAAGGTTATCTAGGGTTAGGGTTTAGAATAATTTTTGAAGTAAGTTAGGTTCACCAAATGCATTAACCTTTTAGGGTTAGCCTATGTAAATCCAATGTTTACTTAAAGGGATAAGTAGAATAAAACAGGGAAATAATATACATAAAATATGATCACTGATTTTTTATAGAATTGACTAGCTTTGACTTTTCTAAAAATAGTAATAAATAGTGCAAATAAAGACTTATCTAGAAAATACCTAATACAGATAATTTGAGTGCTATAAACTGAGATGAAAGATGGTCTGAGTGTCATCAATTAGATCTTTATGTCAGAATCCCTCTTGGATAATATCACCATATTTAGATAGTATCACCATGTGGCTCTAATGTTTTGATATTGATGCTAATGTCCTCTGTACAGGATTGTCTTGAACTTCTAGGTACACCTATGTCTATATTTATGAAGTATGTTCTTATACACACAAATTCTAAAACTCTATATTATGCCTCTAATGATTGATTTATGGTAAAAACCCTAATCCTTCATGTGACTAGGGTATGAGCTAAAAAGTGTGTTCATTAGTAAGACAAGATAGACATCCTCAACACCCCACTCTGAAGAGAATTATCTACATATCAATACTCTAAAGAGGGATCAAGCCCGATGTAGTTCTCCCCACCTAAGTGCTGGTTAAGTGTAAGTGATGCTAGTATGATAGTTTCTTTGAGTGCCTTCAGTGTGATTGAGATTGGAAATCTAGAAAATATGAGCTCAAGGCTGCTCTAGATGGTAGTATGCATAAGTAGGGTAGAATATGGATTGATAACCTTAATTTTTATCAACTTATTTCATGTTTGAATAGGTATTTTGCATTTGATTTCCATCTAGTGGATATAAGGCTAAAATTCATGTTTTAATAGTGTTTTGTTGCTTGTACAGATAATAAAATATGCTTAGCCCAACCTTAGGAGGCTTTTACTTTTGAAAATATATTCATTCAAGAATGTTAGGGTAAAGGACATAGGATCCATTTTTGGGACACTAGCACCACATGGATCTAGTGTCCTTATTATGGTGTTATTATCTAGTTGGTAGAACACTAGGCACAAAGGGCCAAGATCAAGAAATGAGGGTTTAAGACCACATTTGAGTTGACTAGGGATGCCTTTGGTTTGCATGAAGGCTAAATAAGTGTGATAATATGATCTAGGATAGGTCCAGGTCTAATCTAAGGATAATTAGTTTCAAGGAGCACTCTTAGTAATCAAATACCACTTTTAGGTGATTACATACACACAAAATTATAATATAATTGATATCTTATATTTTACACACTACAAATTACATACAAACATATTATAAAATATATATGAGACATAAATCCTATAGTTAGGGAGAATAATATCTCCCAACTATCTCACTAACTACAATATTTTAATTGTCATATATTATTTTCTATAACAATATATAAGACTAAAAAAGTAAATAATAATAACAACTCACTATTGTATTAACCTTAAAGTTAATATTAAGTAGAATTTTACTCAATGTAAATACTAAATCCTAACATTCCCCCCTTAATTTTTATATGGGTATAAAGTACATCATGTGAACTTAAAATAGAATCATATGTCAACACATACTCTTAGGTTTGCATACTACTATCTTAATCTTGTTATCTATATCTTGATACACATGGCCACTACTATATGATAATGTATCCCATATTTATTCCATGTGAATATATTCACTGGTCGATCATCTTCTAGTGAAGTATGACAATCAGAGGATCTCTATAGTTAGAGGATTTCTACAGTAGTTGCCCTTCGATATAACTATTTACATATTTCATGATATCTACATTCTCCTTTTCTCCAATATTCCCCATGGGAATGATTACAATGTTTTATTTTTTGCACATAACATACAAACAAATGAATAATAAAACTATTGTGAGGACTAAATCCTCATTGTCTTATTTTGTAACCTCTATCTATGTTTTTTGCCACCCAAACAAAAAAATCATAGACAATCTTCACTGCCACTAAAAACTACCCTTGGCTTTAGCCGATTTGGCATAGATGTAAGTGCCATTAAAAACATATGACCTCATCATTAGTGGCTGATTAGAGGTGCTTTTTATCCTCCTTCCTCTTATCCCTCCAACCTCCATTGTGTCTCTACTTACTTAGCTAATGAATATTTGAAGCTCATATGTATGTTATTTTGAATGGAATAGGGTCCCCCCCATAATATTGACACTTATATGAACATCAGGTTTGCCCAAAAATGCATCATTGATAAATAATTTATTTGAATCTTTTGACAACTTACATAGACTTTCATTTTTTTATTATGACAAATTAATTGACACACTTGAATATGACCTTTTAAATGACCCTACTATTGATAAGACTTTAGAAAGTAATTAAAATTTACTTTCACAATTGTTTGTGACTAGATTGACACAAATAACTTACATACACTTTATATTAAAAAAATAAAAATCTTATGCCTAAATATTACAATATGAAAACTATACCCAAGGGACTTAAAAAGGAATAAAAAGTAAAATACTATGATAATCTAAAAAAAAAAAAAAAAACTTAAAGTAATAATTTTTTTGAATAATGACTAATATGCATCAAGTTGTCAACACACTCTGGTGAAGCATAGGCAAATGGATGTCAAAACAACTACATAGGTAGTTAATATGTTGGTTGAGAAGATTGGAGACTATCCACTATTCTACATAGCTAAATTATTTATTTTTGTTTAAATTGATGATGGTGAAATCACAAATATAATATATCAATAGACACAAAGATGGTAGATTTTTCAGAATCCTATATAGGGATCTATTGATAGGTGAGACAAATATTTATATAGCACATGATAATAGTAGATATATCTAGGATTTCTATAAACTTGTATGACTGAACAACACAAGCATATGGATTAAGAGGGACATAAAAGGTAGATCCATCAGGAACACAAACAAATCACGCTATCAAAAATCATTTAGCCATTATAGAATCATGCATGTCAATGATCAATAATGCATACCAAATTCCAACAATAGGCTCATATAAAACATATTTTGTATGCATGATGGAATGACTTGAATAGATCATTCCAACCTTAATGTTTTGTTAACTATTACACTTCCACTACATTTCTCTCTATTGTTGCTCAGAATTCAGATTTTTCATGAATGGAGTGATCATGCATAGTAATAGATCTGCCCCACACAATATCAAAATTCCATTGCTCACATAGGCTTTACTGAATATGTTTTGACAGTAGATAATGTAAATAATTAGAGTTTATGTAGTAGAGTTGAATAAAGAGTACACACAAAATTATAATATAACTGATATATTATATTTCTCACATTAAATATTACTTATGAACATATTTAAAAATATATCAAAAACATATTTCCTATAGTTAGGAAGAATAATATCTCCCAAATATCTCACTAAGTATAATAATCTAATCATAATATATTATTTACTATAATAATATATACGACTAAAAAACTAACTAATAATAGAAACTCACTTATCGTATCAACCATACATTAAATAATAACTAGAATTTTACTCAATGTAAATACTAAATCCTAACATACAATAGTAGGAGTTTTTGGGTGAATATTTTGTCAACCAGCTAACTCGTGAACAAAATAGGTCTCTTTAACCACAACATAGGGAGATTGGTCAGCTAGATGTGTAGGTTTACTACATCAATAGGGTATGAATCTCTCCTCTCATCAAGGTTAGGTTCCCTATAAGTATGAGGTTCTATATACTGTATATATAAGCTAAAAATAACACTCAGGGGTAGAATAACACCATCCATATCTCTTTTTTTAGAGATGATGTTCACAAACAAAGGAGAAAATCTTGGTGAAGACATTAAAGGCACTTCTCTTATTTCAAAAGTTTTCTTGTAGGGAACAATAGGAGTTTTTTTAGGTAGTGACAAGTAACTGGTAACCAAAGGCATAGTAACCAACAGACTAAGATGTAACACAAAGTCTCCACCTTGACTTCCCAAGAGTGAAATACAAAGGAAAATGAGGGCACAAAGTCATCTCAAGGCCCTTTACACATGAACATAAAGAAAACACACACTGAAGACAACTATGACAGCACAAAGTCTGAAAGTAATTGGCTTCAGGACACCTTCCTTATCACTTCCACTAGCTCTACTTGTTAAATTTAATAAAAAAGAATACATTTATGAAATAGACATAAGAATAATCTCCTAGAATGATACAAGCTATAATAGCACAAAGTCTGAAAGTAACTTGCTTTCTAATTCAAACAAAGAAATATGATGAACAATCTGAGCTCAAAGTCTCAGTAATCCTTTCAATTTGGGTAGAGTTTTGCTTATGGTAACAAGATCTCCCTTAAAATGACATAAGAGAATTTAATATATAGTATCCAAGAAGGCTTGGCACTTTATTCCATGGAATGGCCCATGTTATGCATTCAATGCCTTGAATGCATTTTCAGTTCTATCAGGGAACCATGCTAGATCAGGGTAGTTGCCTTAACTATGGCAAGTCATTTTATCTCAAATGTCCTCTCTCAGGTTTAGATCATCTAGTGATTTTATTAGTGTCTACACAGCTGTCCATTTGCCTTTACTTCATGGAATAAAAATAGGCTACGTCCTTGATTTGGCTTGCTCAAAGATCCACTATTTCACCTACTAGAAATAACTCCCCTGTTAGATATTTCTGATCTTTTGTATTGTTTTTCTCTTCCCTATAGCAATTTAGACTCTTAAGCTCTTCTTTCAGTCATTCTCTTGATTCATTTTTTAAATTTTGTGTCGTATTTAAATATTAACATGTATTCCATTACACTAAATTTGACATCCACAGGGCCGTCAAAGGTTGCTAGCTATTGGAACCATTATGAAACATGAACCTTGAAGGCTCCTTTTCACTTAAGTCTTTCAAAGCTTCTTTCTATGTCTTTATCAAGCCTTTGGAACACTCTAAAGGGAAGGTGTCCCTTCGGGCTTTTCAAATGGTCCTTTTTTAAAGTGTCAAGTTCCCCCTGCAAGGGTATCTACTCTTTAGAATATTTTGGGCAGCCTTCGGGCTTTATTTCCTTTGGAGGACTATTGTTTATTTATTTCATTTAGCTCTATGTCTTTTACATGTGGCATGTTCCACTGCAAAATAGGAGAGGACACTTGGTGGCTTCCACTAAGTTATAAAGGACAAGTGGCAACTTCCATTGCCTTTTAAAAACACATATCAAAACCTTCCACAATTGCCACGTGGCACCCTCTACGAAACTCTAAGAGAAGCTTATTGAAATAAGATTTATAAGAAACTTTAAATGTGGACGTAGACACTTGTCATGCTCTGCTAAGTTTTAATGAGACACGTGGCATGTTATGTGAAGCTTTAGATACCTTTTGAGAGTCTTATAGAAGATGACACGTGGTGGCTTCTGTTGAGCTCCTAGAAACACTATAAAAATTTGGGACTATTTGGATTCACTTAGATGATGACACTTGGCATGCTCTACTTGCTTCAGCAACTCATCTGGGACCCACCATAGTCCTTACTTAATAACAAAAACAAAGAGGAAGAAACTACAGATGTTGACACTTGGCAGCTTCCACTAAATTTTGCAAAGAACACATGGTGAATTCCACTGCTTTCTATAAAATCATATCAAAACCTTCTGAAATTACCATGTGGCACCCTCCATGGAACTTTGAGAGAAGCTTATTGAAAGAAGCTTTAAATCTTATAAGAAACTTGAAATTTAGATGTAGACACTTGTCGCATTCTGTTGAGTTTAGCCACTTACTCGAGGCCCACCATAGTCCTTACGAAACAAAAGGAAGAAGATGTGGATGCCAAAACTTGTCACACTCTATTGAGTTATAATATTACACAAGAAAACAACTATGGATGTTGACACTTGTTCGCTTCTATCGAGCTCTACAAGGGACACGTGGCATGTTCCACTATTTTTAGAGACAAATTATAATGTATCTTGGCAGACAACACCTGGCAGCTTCCACTCTCAAGCATTTTTCCTTTCAGGCCCTCCTTTGAACCATTTAAACCCATTGAACCCACTAAACTCATTTCTTTCCTATAGAGTCTATAGATTCAAGTAGAAATGAGTTCATATAATTTCTACTTGCAGAGTCCATAGTTTTTGGAAAAGCTTTGAAGAACGGAGAATTTGAATGCATAGAACAAATTTTGGAAATGGAAGAGACAATTTTGGTCTTGTAGGACCAAAATAGTTCATATGTTGTCCCAAAAATGAGTGACATTTTTTGGGGACAATAGGAGTCATTAAAAATTTTAATCTTACCCTTCATGCATGTCCAATTCTTTTCATCTTATAATAAATTTTAGTTATTAATCTCCATCACTATTTTTCCATATGCCTTTATAGATATTTTGATATAAAAATGGGTGGATATTTATATTTTTATTGGTCATATATGTTTCTTAAGACTAGATATGGGACAAGGATAACCATTAAAGTTGAACCTATCTCTAAATATCATATTGAGCCATATGCCTAGTCTTGTTAATATAAATTATACTATACATGATATAGAGGAAGATAGTGTTCTACATGAGCTTTCTACATCCTTGGATAAAGTTTCAAACATTTTTCTTGATGATTAGGTAAATGAATTCTAGGAGTTTAATCCATACGAACATATGGAAGAACTAAGATTGGGTACATATTATATACATGAGGAATATTTTGTTATACCCCACCTTATGAAGTCACAAGAAGATCTTGATGGAGCATGTCAATTTTACTTTGAAGGATCAAGAAGTAATAATAGTGATGGTGATAGTGTCATGATGATATATCCTAAAAAATAGAGATCTTTTTTGGATTTAGACTTCAATTCAACTATACCAATAATGTAACTAAATATGAAGCATGATCCAAAGTTACTAATTATAACAAAGAGGGGAATCAAAGTGTTATAGGTGTTTGGAGATAAGGAGCTCATAATACAAGAGTTTATAGCTCACAATGCAACCAACATCAACTTGATAAAAGGCCTACAAACATAGAGTGTGGGACCTAGTTGAAAACTTTGATGCTTTCAACATCTAGGTGGTACCAAGAGCTCATAAAAAAGATGATGATAGGCTTATAGTAGTTGGTTAAAAATATGATATTAATCAAGACATCATGAAAAAATTGATGAACATGTTAAGCTAGTGGTTACACTAGTAATTACATATAACACAATATTCTGGTATGTGTTTGATAATAATAATAAAATTGCTAATTTTATACAAGAAGAGGTATAATTTTCTACTAAAAATTATTCAAATTTATAACAGAAATATAGAGATTAGATCATATAGATGAAGATAAATAATTTTACAAAAGGATTGGTCACACTGGAGAGCATATTTAATTCTAACGATCAACTCAAGAAGGAAAGGATGAATATGACTATTATTATCACTCACAACATACACCCATGTGCAAAAGTATATCACATGCACTAAACCATAGATCTTCGATGCCTATCACCTTGGTGATTTATTGTCTCATTGTAATAATGGGATCATCCCCCAAAGTGTGAGGCTCTTGTGCTCCTTGGGATAAGCCTTCAAAGTAGGCAAACTTCCTTTTATTCTAGATGTACTTGGTTTAGGACCAACACGTAGACCTACAAAGAGTATAATGAAATATATAGCTAACACTAAACCTAAACTTGATAAGGGAAAAGGGAGAGAAAAGGTAAGAGGGTTGATAGAATGTAAAAGGTGATGCACCAAAAATAGAGTGAGCACGTCACATGCTTAACACCATAATAAAAATAATAGAATAAATGTGAAAATTTCAAATCAAGTGAATTACATAAGTGTTTCTCTTAGACGTAAGGCAAAACAACACAACATTAGAAGGGATGACAAATAATCCATAGATAATGCCTATTAGCAACTCAAGTTACACCCTACTGAAGTAGATATGTTCAGTTCTCCTTCAAACATGGACTAACATTGGATTAGTCTACAGGTTATGGGATACCTATAACTTATACAAAACCTATAAATTATGAGGCTATCTCCTCTGATGTATTAAATTTAATCCTTTAATAAAACCTACTTTGATTTGAGGTGAAAAGAGTTAGAAAGATAACTGAAAGCAAAAACCTATACTAATGATGGTGATACACCTAAAAGATTCATCCACTCAATCTTGTACTTATAACAACACTATTAAACTAGAAATGGAATAAAACATTATCTCAAAAACTCTTAAGAAACAATGTTACATGTGAAGGTCTTCATGTATGACTATAACTTGGAGGTGAAGGGAGAGAGGCTTCTCTTGAGGCACTTTCAACTAGATTACACTCCAAACATGAGCACCAAACTTCGACACTTAAAAAACATTGCATAAGATAACTAATCAACATATAGTTGTGATAAGGACATGTAAAGGAAAGATTTATACTACTTTTACACATATGAATAACTATAAACACACCATAAGCCAATAATGGAGTAACAACCATAGTTTATTCTTTAGTTCAAGAGGTCTATCAAGTACAAAACATGGTATAATTTACTCATACCCAAGTGAGGGATCCTAAAACAAGACCTAAAAGCCTATATATATATATATATATATATATATATATATATATATATATATATATATATATAAAATTAGGAAAGACCAAGAAGAACGTCATGGAGGAGAGAATAAAAGATCCTTAATCTATCATTAAATCCACATTACTTTAGTTTCAAACAATTACAAATAGTTCTCCATAAAACTCTCTATGTCTAATGCTCTTGCATGATCTTTGAATGAGATTTTTGGAATTGAAAAGAGGTGGTTAAGGATGTAGTTGAGTAACTCCACCTTATATTTAAGCATGATATGCTTTTACTTTGCACATTAATTTCCACTTGAGGGTTAGTCATGCATTGATTATTAGTTAAGGGTGAGTTATACCACTTAAGGATCAATTACATCACTTAAGGATCAATTATGCATGTGATTACCGCTCATGGGTCAGTTATGTGGCATGATAACTTTGCATTAACTCATTTAATAGTCTCCCTACTCCATTATTAAATTTACTTGATTGACCAAGTAGGTCTACTAGGCCAATTAGGCCTATTAGCCTTATTGTTTTCATTTGATGGCTATGAAAGAATATATGAAACCTTGATAACCTATTAAAAACTGAGTTTGAGGCTTATAACAACCTCCTATATCATGAAATGAGTCCTTTTGAATAAGAAACACCAATAATTTTACCACACTAGTTGACTAGTTCACTATGTCCTTCATTTCTATAGATTGGATGATTAGAAGAGGCTCATAGAGGCATTTCCATTTATTCCTTGGGCATCCAATGGCTTGAGAAGATGAAATAAGTGTTAAAATTCATTCTCTAATGATTGACATCTTCTTAAACTACTTTGTACCTCTATTTTTATTATTTTCCCCTAAAAACATTATTTTTTGATAGGTCCATATAGTTTCCTACAAGACGGTACCATGGTCAGGACCCTCTCTAAGTGTATTTCATGATTTAAGTGTTTACAAGATGATTCATGGGTGTTTGGATGCAATAATCTTCACTTTTCTAAAAAGTGATCTATAGTAGGGTTTAGAGAGGGTTTTCAAGGTCCACCATCTTAAAGATGGTTCCTAAAGTACAGATATCCAAAAAAAAACTTCTTACCATGAATATTTATTCCATATATCCATTCAATTTTCTTGAGAATTTTGGGTTTCCATGTAAAAGGTGTGTACAGATACATACATAGGGAGGTTAACCATGACATGAATTTTGGACCTACTTATAGTCTTAGAGATGGTTCATAAACCTATACCTCTCAAAAAATCTCAATTCTCTATGGATTTCAAGTGTGCTAGGTTTACTAACTCCTACTAATAGCATTTGACTCAAGTCTTCTTGTGGTGAGAGATCCAAACTCTTGATTAGAAAACACGAACTGACTGCTAAGGGCTAAGTGTTTTTAGTTAGTTATTAAGACACAAATGACATTATTTTTTCTTTTTCCTACTTAAAATAACCTTGATAATAATTGAAATAAATTCTCACATCTTCTCATGATCTTATTTTACTTAAGGAAGTCTGAAAGTGTCTTCATGGTAGTGTGAGCCTTCTAACTGTCAAGATTGGTTTTTAGGCCTAAACAGAATTTATTGAGTTTCACAAGTTTGAGGTGATATATAGGTTATTTTGGGGTAAAAAAAATCATGAAACCCCTATTTTATACCTACTATCAACCTTTTTTCTCATCTTGAAATGCTCAAACTTCAACTCTTCTCTTCTCTTCAAGTGGCTGCCTATAGGTTATCACTATCAGTTTGTGTGTTTATATAAGATAGATGTATGCATGGTTTTCCTCCATAAAATATAAGTTTAATGGATTTTTAACTCCTAAAATATGATCCAATAATGATAACATTCCTTAGTTTGAGTCTCCAACTACTCAATGCCCTATACACTCTTCATCTCTCTACCCTAGGGTTTCAAGCAATCATATCTTCTATAATCATTAATGAATGAGTTTTGAAATTTAATACTTAATATAAGTTTATTATCATAAAAATATGAATATATAAAATTTTCACTTTCTTAACTTCCTATTAGATACTCTAATATCTATAAAACCACTCAATATACATGGATGCCACCAATCTTAGTGCATAGGCCTGTTTTAGGTCTCTCTCATTAAACTAGCCCTCAAGGGAATTTTGTCTTGAAACCTAAGTTTTTCCTACCTTAGATATTATTTTAAGACACCAACATCACCCTTAATTTCTTCAAAATCCTCTCATAAAGTTTAAACTTTTTGTCTAGTCTTCAAACCTCAAAAAGACCATTTGGTCTCTAATGACTATCAACAGACTAGGGAAGATTTGTGATATAAAAATGAATATTAAAACTATTTAAATTACCATTATAATATCATGAATATTTTTATATAGTCATAATGATCATCTAAACCAAAATTGAGATCTTAACATCACCTGTAGAGGCCTTAAAATCATAAATTCTGCCATAGCTGGCTTTTAGGCATTGACTATGGGTGTAGACTCTGTATGTAGATGCATGAACCTTCTATTTAAAATCCTTCACACTCCATTATTGGCATAAAAATGATTCAAATGACTATATTAATTGTTTAATATATAATCTAGTGTTCATTATCTCATACTAGCCTTCTTTTTAAGCTTAACTACCTACCTAGAAATGTCCCTCAAAAGGCTTGTGGGTGCTACTAGAAAAATTAACTGTGTGTATAAGTTTAAGAGATTAAAAAATAATTTTCAAATTCCTTTGGTCCTCATCATAATTCTCTCCCTTAATGTCTTCTTCAACCTCATTATCTGAGACTGAGGATTTCTTGACAAGGCATCCTTCTTGACCCTAACTGGTATTTTTAATCTTTTTACTTACAAATATCACTTGCTCAAGCCTTTTGAACTTAATGAAGATGGAATAATAAATTATAGTCTCAATTAAAATTGAAAATTTCCTTTTATTTCCTCTTTGTCTCTTAGGTACTCCTTGCCTCATTAGTTTGGTAGGTAGCCTCGATAACTTTAGGTGTATTCTAAAACCTTTTTAGGTTTGTAGGTATCTTTAGAGGCATTGGGTGTCTATATTAGGTCTACAAAGACATAATAAAATATTTTGAACATTGTATAACACTCAAAACTTGTAATAACTCCTTCATACAAGATTTTATTTATCAATTTGTTGTTAATTAATCACAAGACTCCTAGTATACATTAGACTTTTTGCCTGAGGATCAGTATTTGATCTCTTTATGAAGGCCTAATTATTAATTTGATAATTACTTAGTATATGATCCAATACTTTTCTCCTTATTTATCATTATTGATATCTTATCCATTTGAAACCAATCTTCTTCAAAATGTAGTCAAGAGTGACTCAATTATAGGTGGTAATGAGGACTGTGTCATTGTGTTTGATATCTAATGAGGGGTACTTATGAGGTTTTTGAAGTATTTTCTTACCATTTTAAATGAACTTAAAACATATTGAAGAACACTCATATTCAATATAAACCCTATAATACATGAGACCTTCTCCAACATACAACATAATCACATAATGAGGAAAACGACAAGTTGGCTATAGGTGGGCATGAGACACCTCTATACAGATTGTTATAATGTTGGGATGTACGATAGGTTAGACATGGGTCAACCTAGGAAACCATATTCCTCATTCTTGAAATATTTTCACTCTTAGAGTGTTCACTCAAAATGAAGGCTTAAGTCACATCTAACCATTTAACTCCTAAAAGTTTATTAACCACACTATACAGACTGAGACAAAGTACAAGCATGGTGTATGAAGTGTAAGGTTTGGAGAGGAATCATGGTGTCCATTAGATATTTGAATTCCATATTATTTTATATACAAATATTATCTCTCTAACTTGTATTTATCTCCAAGGAAATCCTTAATCATACCTTGAATTATCCTCATAACACTCAGTTATAGGTGAAGATGGGGTGTTGACTGTACTCATCATTCATGACTAATTGTAGACCATGTATTTTTGGTTCACCATATATAAATTTTGTACCTTGATTTTAAGATTATAATAATTCTTACTATCCTTCTCCAAAACCCAAAACATATAACCTCATTGGAAGATAATATCCTGACTATGTCCTAGTATGACTGTAGATGATAGTTCACTATGTAGCTTCTATGAACTAGGATAGAGTGAGACCTTTAAAAGGTCAAAAAACATATTCATTAACCTATCACATATTCATTTCAAATTAGGTGGATGATTCAATAAGGTCTTTCAATGAGATAACCTCTAGCCTCTTCTATACATCACTTCAATAAGCATATTCTAGATTGTACTTGCCTTGGCTATAGGTGAAGATTGATGTCTTAAGTAGGGTTTTAAGGATTTACAACATAGATTCATGACAATAATTATTTATAACACTCTTAAATATTCTTTGAAAATGGATACATGAGGTGAAAGTGAATAATAAGGTAGTGATATGTGTATAGATTATGGGATACATGAAACTAAGAATGGAGTCGAATGATAAACTTATAGCTATGGTGAAATAGCAATGATAAGGACTGTGAAAGTGAAATGAAACATATGAGCAAAAATATAACATAACTCCAATGTCAAGATAGTCATAAAGGATATTATGAAAGAATATGCATATGCATTAACCAAATATATTATTTTTGAGGACTTTTAACAAGCATACATTGATAAAATTGAAACCTAGAAACCATTAAAATACCTTAACAAATGCTAAGTTTCCTTAACATTTGCTAAACTAAGACTGTGAAGGAAGTTGAGGTATATTGGTGATTTCTAGGTTGTTATAGGCTTTGATGAAGTGTGATAAACCTAAATAAGGACAAAATGGACATGAAAGAGACCTAAAAACATGTCATGATGAGTCTTGATACCCATGGATCAACCACTGAATCATATAATCTCTCCAAACTACCTAGAGACTACAAATTTGTCAGTGTATGTCCTCTTGATAACTATATAACCTCACACGTGTGGAATGAATTTTAATAATGTGATGGAAAGGTGGTTGAGACTTATAAAAATCTCCATAAACTTCCATTTTTCTATTACCATGCCTAGGAAAGGAGAAAACTAAAAAAAATGATTTTTTGACTAAATGAAGAAGCCATTGTGGGCACCTTAACTTGTAAAGGATTGTTCATAAAGGAGAGAGAGAAAAAATGACAACCAATTCCCAAATATGTAATATATTTAGGACCCCTTACTCAACCAAAAATAATAGATCTTTATATTATCTCTCTTGGTTGTACCATCTGCAAACCTGAAGGTCTCTCTTGAGATGCAAAGAAACTAGGTGGTGTTTAAGGATCAGTTTTGAGCCTGTTTGAGATATTTTTACCATGAATATTTTATGAAAATCCTATAATGAATCCATATTCAAATTCCTAACCATTTATTCCACACTTTAATCTTTGAACCATGAATTTAGGGTAACATGAGGAATAATATGAGTCAATAAGGAGATTAGAAAAAGTAATGTCTTTTGAGAGCAAAAAGGAGACAAATTTCACATGTTGGAGCTCTTTGGAGGCCAAAATATGCTTTAGGATTGTAAGAGGAGATAATTCCAAAGCATAATACATTTTAATTAAGCAATGACATGAATATGAAGGTGTTTAGAGATATTATGGATGCTTTAGTTGACTTTTGAGGTGTAATTTATCATTTAAAGACTTAAAACCTCTCTTTTTAGATAATTTACACATAGCTTCACAAAGGATATTTACCATTGCATGATATAAGGAGTATGTTATAGGGTTATAAAAGGTTTAAAATATAATTCTATGTATTTTGATCATAGTTTAAAGCTTAAATCCATCTACCATACCTCATGATGAGTCATCAATGATCCTATTCACCATCTTCATTAAGGCACTTTTAGATCATAAGACTGTAGGATTGGATTAAAAAGTTGGTTAGTCAAAAATTAGTCAATAAATCCTTTAAAAATGCATAAATAACTTAACAAACTAAGCCAACCTATTCTAATGGGGTTTTAAAATGATAATGAAGAACAATTGAAAGAAAGCAGCTACTAATTACCATCCCAAGTGATTCCAACATCTAAGAGTAGTTCCAAGTGTGTTTTCCCCCTTGATCTAGTGTTCTTGTCATTCTCAAGAAAATGGATACCAAGCTCTTCTATTATCTCAATATCACCATGCATAATCTAGGCTCAAGATAAGAAATCAAATATATACCTATCAAATTAAGCTTGTTATTTTAGAGTAATTTTAGCTTATATTTTGAGAAAGGAAGAAGAAAAAACTAGATATGAGTATGGTTGAAAAACCTATTTGGTTGTGTGCACATTTAATAAGACGATTATGAAGAGCTCATATTCATCTTGGGAGGATGACCTGTAAACAAGACAACACTAAAAAAAATGGTTGGTTAGATAGATAGATGGGTAGATTGCCTAGCGCTAGCTAGATCTTGGAAGCAAGAGCTTCCTCGAGGGTTATCAATCCACATGTTTTAAACAATTAAGTTTATAAAATAGAAGGTAAATTAATTGCATCAATAATTAGAAGGTACTAAAATTGAATACAATAAATTCTTGATAAAGAAATGATCAAAATGACTACTATAACACTAAGTAGGTCAATACTAATGCTAAATAGTTTGGGTGTGATTTATAAGTAGGTTGGGGGTCTATGAACAGGTAGAAGAAAATAAAATTGGATTTGGTTGAAGGTAGGTGGATGAAAATAACTTTCTATTATTTTATACCATGGTGAACATTGGTGGTTGGTGTGACCCTCAGTGGTTAAGGTGACCATCAGTTATTGGATAGACCATTGGTGATCAAGATGATGATTGGTGGTTATTATGTGTTGGGTTTGGGTGGTGAAAGATAAAATTAATAGGGTCATAGAAGGAAATTATAGGATATGGGTTTATGCTAAGCTAATTGCAAAATACAAACAAAATAATTAACAAATTAAAAACAAATACTTAGCTTGATAGAAGTTGATCAGATGAATGGTTGAAGTGGTTAGCTCATTGGTTGAGTCTAACATGATTCTAGTAGAGTAATGGTACTTGGATATAAATTAAGGGGTGATGGTGAGTTAGTTATCTATCATGATGGCTGGATCACTAGATGAATACCTATAAGAGAAACTCTAGATGTAAAATCTCTAGATAGTTGTCTATGGATTTCAACTCTTACTCCTCTCTTTTTATAGGCAAGGAAGGAGAGGTGTAAAAAGATGTTAGCAAGGGGTCTAAGTTGCTATCTAAATATAACTCATGCATGCATTGTTTCACACCTAAATTAGATGAGTTAATTATAAAAATACAAGTTGGTGTTGAATGGTCAGTTAAGTTGGTTCAGATGGTGGATCCTAACCATCGATGATCAGGGTGACCATCAATGGTTAAGGTGAGCATCAATGGTAAAGGTGACCATCGATAGTCAAGGATGAAGGCCAAATTGGGTTAAAAAGGTGGTTTTGGTTATTAGATTAGACTGACTTAGGTTAGGCCTAATTTGTGTTTGAGAGGCCAAGGTGGTCCTGAGGTGGTCTAAGGGAATTGAGACATTCAAAACTATCATCTATGGATTTTTGATGTCTATATTTCCCACTTTTTATTATGAAGTTCGTATCAATAAGATACAAAACAAAAATGGATGATGGGTTTCATGGTTAGTTTCCTTAAGCATGGGAGGAGGTATTCCCCCTCAAACTAGGAGTTAATGAGGTAAAAAGGAATTGGGTGCAGGTTTGATGAGTTGGTAAGTTGATGATAAAAGGGTGAATGATAGGTTGGGCACTAAAGTTAAAATATGCATAGAAAATGTGACAAAAATTATGATAGCTAAGATCACACATAGACTAGGTTGCCATAGTTTGTAAAAATAAAGGTCAGTGCTAGAAGGATAAGTGATAAGTGGACAACATGACCACATTTAGACATGGCAGATGGGTACACTTAGAAATGTAAGTATCCTAAGTAATGTTAGTGTTTCTATGGGTATCTAAGGTAAGAAGTGATCTTAGGGAAAATACAAATTAGTAAAGTAAATTCATGGGTATCTAAGATAGGATGTGATCTTGAGAAGACATAAGTGGGTCTAGTATGTGTGAGGTAGTGAAAGTGAAAAAAGTGGTCAACATCGTAATTGTTGTTATGGTAATCAAAAAGACCAAGAAAAAGTCATCAAAAAATGTGCAATAGTTATGATATAATGGACCAATGGTAAGGTGATGAGGTGGTTGTCAAGGTGGGAAAAGAAGGTAGTCTCCATGGGTGGGTGCTTAGATTAGGTGTCAAAAAGTATAGGTGAAGAGTTAAAGGTAAGCTCTTGACCATCGATGGTTAGGGTGTAAACCCTAAAAGTACAAGGGTCAAAAGCATCAAATGAGTCAAATGAAGTCATTTTCTTATTTTGACTATCAATAGTGAGAGCTTGGCATTTTGTGAAAGAGCTCTACTGATGGTGATTTCTAGTGATTGGTTGATTGTTGAGTGGACTGATCAGACTGAAAAGGATGTAAGGTGGTCATGGATATAAACAAGGATGGGCAGTGGGTCCCTAAATCCCTCTTCAATGATGGTCAAAGAATGAGGTAGGGGATACATTCAAATTGGTAGTGTAGGTATATTATTAGTTTTTGCATAGAAATTAGTAGTGTAGTTGATTGATGGTTGGGTGAAAACTTGGGTTTGGTTGGTTCTACCTTAGGGTTAGGGTTTTCTTGGTTTGAGGGGAAATTGGTGGGTTAGTTTCCAAATTGGGAGGGGTGAGTTAGTTAGGGTAGGTTAAGGGATGGGTAGAGGTAAAAGTTTTATAAGGGTTTGGGTAGATGCAAGTGTGTTTGGGTGGATATTTGGGTAGATTAGGTTTTGGGTGTTTCATTCATAGAACACCCCCCACAGTGACCATCAATGTTTAGTAATAACTATTGATGGTCAACATCCATAAGAAATTGGATGCCTAACCATTGGCAGTCACCATGACGATTGGTGGTTGAGCCAGTTGGTAAAAAGTTTGGGTTAAGAGTTAAAAGGGGGTATAGATAATGTTTTATTAGAGTGAAAAAGGGATAGGTTAAGAATTTGGTGTAAGAAGAAAGTTTTAGGTATTGGTTTTAGGAGGTTGAGAAATGGTCAAATGGGTAAATTTGGGTAGGTATAAAAGAGGTTGATATTGATTTTGGTAGTTGTTGGTATATTAATTTTATTAGTTGAAAGGATGGGGGATTGGATATCAATTAGGGTATAGGTCGTATTTTATTTGGGTATAGGGTAAAAATAGGTTAGATTAGGATAAATGAGGTAGACTAGAGGTGGGTGCTAGTGGTTAAGTTTGTACACAAAAATAGAAATGGGAATTAAATATGTCTTTTAACAAACCTTGCAGGCACAAGAGCAGATCCAAATGCAGGATTAGATACCTTACATCTTTATGGAGATCCACCAGGGGATGACCCTAATGGATTGGGCACATATGGAGGAAGTTGAGATCAGAGTGATGTGACACTACTAGTAAATTCTATGAGATATAGTGATGATCATGGCCCTCATTGAGAGATGGGATCTAGCCATGAACACCTTCCTACTACCCATTAGTGAGATGACTATATTTATAGAGGACATGCATAGGATCACATGGTTTCCCCTTCAAGATGATCTGATATATCACATTAAGTGGGAGGAGTTCTTGGAGCTGATATATGGAGATGACCATGATTATGTTAGGTGGCATGCTAGGGGTTTCAATTACTCTATGCTCTATCAGAGGGAAAAGGGTGAGAGGAGATTGATGACCATGATGATGATGGCCATGTCATGTTTTTCCCTTTAATACTTGAGTAGTGGGGGGTTCGTATATCTATTACTAGGGGTGTTGGTCAAGATATTGATGGGACACATAATGTTTGGATGGGTACCTATGTTACTTGTTTAGATATATAGGGAGTTGTGGGGATCTAGAGCTCATAAGAGGTATGGTATTAACATTAGACTTGTCCTACACTATTGGGCTTATGAGAACATTCGAGTGTTGAGGATAATGGGGATACCATGGGTGGGGTATGCTTAAGTAGATTTCTGAGTTGGTCTTATGTGATGGAGAGATGACTTTGACACTTTGGGTGTAGGAGGAGGAGCTCATGATGTAAATTGGTTTATGGGTGCACTAGATGAATTGGTGATAATTGAAGTTACCTAGAGGCTATACGTTGGGTTTATAGAGTGGGTCGAATACAAGAGGTAGACTTTATCCCTATAGAGTTATAGGTGGCTCTTTAATAGGAGGGATGGTTAGGTAGAGCTCATCCCTTTTGATAGGGTGTGGAGATAGTTTGGCTTGGTTCAAGCTATCCTAGGCCCATTTACCATATATAGGTGGGAGGATGTAGAGATCTTACTACTTAAGCCACATCTAGTATAGACATTATTAGATCATGAGGAGTTACTAGTGTAGCCAATGATAGATAATGTAGGTTTTTTAGATGGTTAACCTGCATGGTACTAGGCTCTTTATGTGGTAGAAAAATTTGGTGGGGATGATGGTGGTAAGCAACTTATGGATGTAGACCCAATCAATAAAGATCAACAGGCACATGTTTAGGGGGTTTCCTGAGATGTACAAGTAGGAGCGATGCTAGTTACTACATAGGCATAGGTTGTAGCATTATAGGGTCAACTTGTAGATTTATAGGGTTAGGTGACTACACTAGCAAGTGATAGGGACTAAAATAGAGCCTCACTATCCTTGGTTACCTAGGAGAGAGACTCCTTGAGATAGGTAGGAGGAGACACAACACCTATAAGACCATCGGGTACCATCCCCATAACATGATACCTAGCTATATTGGAGGAGTTATGCTACTATGAGGCTATAATCCTAAGGTGTTGTCTTAATGAGCCTCAATTGAGAGAGTACAGAGTTAGTTTGGTAGGTGGTGTCAGCTTGGTGACACCAAGTTAGTGGGCTACTTTCATAGGTGTACAAGTAAGTAATTCAGGGGGGCAGGTACCAAGACATAGTGGTGTTCTAAGAGATAGTGGTACTCCATGGGCATAGTGTGATCATGTTTATGATATTTTATATGTTTTTATATATCATTTTGATACTAGATTTTGAGCCAATGCAATGAGATGTATATTTTGAGAGAGAAAGACATCTATATTGGTGTATACATTATGATATTAGATTCATGATTTATTTATATGATCCTTGTTTATTGATCATGGTCTATGATGTGCTTTGATGTTTATGATGTGATTTTTATATTGATTATTGATGATGTTATATTGATTATGCTCATGTTATGGATATAGATGTTGATTTAGATGCACCTACCTTAGCATGTGATGAGATTAATCTTATTTTATGTTTATATGATATGGATGTGATAGTGATGTTCATGTTAAATTGAATGAGTAAAATCTTCCTCATTTATATTTAGACATGTGGTAAAAATGGTTTATTGCTTTATTGTGCATGGATTCTTGATTTTGACATGATTATGGATATACTAATGATGTACACTTTTGTTCATGATACATGTTGATATGCTATGGTTATGATTATTGTTATTGTTTTTTAAGGTAAAACACATGAAGCTAAATCACAACACTAGATGTGAGAAAGAAAATATAATCAAGAGACAAACATCTTAGCAAATATGTCAACTAGTCATGATAGGAGAGGAAGAGGGCATGATACTTTTACTTTGGCAAGGACTAAAACAAGATTGAAGTTGGATTGGATTAAGGAATGTAAGCCCTTAGAATGATTTGCACTAGCATTCGTTAGTTGTTTAAAAATGTGTCATGATCACATAATGTCAAGTGAGCTCAAAATCCCTTGATTTATATGGTATGAAGGGGAGATGGATGAAAAATGGAACTTGTTTGTGAGATTAGCATTCCTCTTCTAAGGGTTACCAAAGAGTCAATATGAACAAGTATATGTCAGATAAAATGTAGACTGATTGATGCAAGAAGTCTATCCATGAGATCTGATTATGGCTATCAAAATTATTGTTGATGAGAGTTAATTAAAAATTTCAAAATTCTATTGTTTGTGTTTTTTCTTGATAATGGGTCTTTCACTTATTTTGTTGTTGCTTGGAGGGTTGGGGAATTTGATCGATGTGGGGCGATTCCATTAAATTTATAAGATTTGACAAATGATTTACTCTGCCATCCTTTAAGGGAGTGATCTAAGTTTGTGTGCTTTGATTAATGTCTTTGATAGTTGTCCTTCAAGGGAGCAGCCCACCTTACATTGAGCAATTTTGAATATGTTTTTAATAGCTATCCTTTAAGGGAGTAGTCTAAAAATGATAGGAATGACCCATGATTGATATTGGTTTGGATTTTACTTTTTTTCTTAGTATGTTTCTTGCTTGACATAAACTTACTTATATAGTCTTAAAGGCTCACCTTTATGAAGGAAAAACTAAAAGCACAAGAAGGTTGATTATTTGTAAAGAGGTTTAGGTGACAATGATCATGGGAATCCATCTTGTGAAAATGGGTTGAAAGTACCATGAGGATCATGCCATTGGTAGAGTCGTGCTACCCATTTTTCAAGATCAAGCCATGATTGTGATGGGTAATCACATGGGTCAATTTTAATCAGTTGTCCCTAAAATAGGGAGATGAATGTGGGGTGAAAGTAAGGGATGAGCCTAAGTGATATAGGGGCATCCTTATGGATCCCAAAATGGACTAATTTTTGGCTTTAATGTGTCTTGGAGGTGTATTAGGTCCTAATTAAACCATAGGAGTGATCTAGATTAGTCCAAGTTGCATAAAATTTGATATATCAAGTTTCCCTCCAAAACAACCACACTTGAAAATTTGATTTTTTTAAAGATTTGTAAAAGGGTTACATGCATTATATAAGTTTTACAAGTTGTAAAACATGTTTATTAGGTGTTTTAGAGGCCTTAAGAGTATTCAAAAGATCCTAAGTAAATCTTTAGTTTATAAGGCATGATCATACATTAGTCATATTAATAAAATATACAAAATGTAATGTAATTTCGAGGAACCAACATGGGAAAAGCATCCAAGAGTTATGATTCTTGGAAAAGGTGGTGGAGTTGGTTTTTATTTTTTTTATTGTGTAATCCATTCAAGTGGGAGAGAGGATGGACGTGAAAGTAGTGGAAGTTGACGAATAAAGAAGACTATGATGTTGAATTTTTTGTGTGTATTGGCATGCATGACTGAGACAAAGTATTGTGTGTTCGATTATTCAAATATGGTAAGTAAATGGTTGTTTAAATATTAAAAATGATTAAGGAATAAATTGTATCCTATATAATTAATTAGGTATTCTTAAGTGAGTTTGGATCAATCATCTTTTTAGAAACAGACTAGGTCTGTCAAACAGTGACTAAAGATATATAGACTATTTAAGTGGTTGTGTAATATTTTCCACATTGAAATTTATACATGGTTGAAGGTGAGACACTCATGACATATTAAGGAGTTAATTTTTTTAATTTCATATCTGAAATATGGTTTAATTTTTTTATATTAAGGACAAACCATGTTCATGGTTAGTACTATCTACAATTCAAACCCCTATAGACTGAGATTTATGATTTTGAATCATGTTGTGCTCCAAGCATGATAGAGGGAAGTTTTAGAGCATTAAATAAAGGTTTTGAGAGACCCATATAAGGTTTAAAGACTGAAAGTGAATGAAAATATTTATGAAACCCTACTTAACCCCTACCTATCCTATTTTTGTTGATAAAACATAGTTAGGAAAGTCTGAGACATTGTGATTGCAAAGGTGTTGTGGCTTATGGTAATGTGATCATAAAATGAAAAAGGTGAATTATCATTATATAGACCCACTCCAATGATTATTTTATCATTAAACCTATTCTATTCCAAGATATTGAATTTTTATTAGCCTTGACTTGCTTAGTCTTTAGAAACCCTTTTAACTACGGTTTTGCTCATTCTAGGAAAAATAACCCTAAAAAATTTGAAAAAACTTGTAGCATGACATATTTTTGCATTCCATAACTGATTAACATATTTTTAGGACCGTATCATACTTTTAGTATGGATTTCTAGATAGAGGTCTTGAAAAGGGTTAAAAGAAGGCTTACTTTGGAAGGCGTGAGGAAAGAAAGTGGACCTAGGAAGTGAGTTAAAACCTAAAAATTAAACCATAGGTGTATTTTATTAATATAAAGGACATTTTCATATTGAAAAGTCATAATAGTGTGTAATTTTTTTGTACTAACCTATTTTTAGTCTGATAAGGCTATAAAGAGAGTTAGTTTGAAGGGCAGAGTTGCATGAGTTGAAGATAAGTGTTTGAAAGAGTTTCAAAAATGGATATAGAGAATTAATAGAGGATCTTGTAAGAAAATTAAATTCCTTTTCATCTTATATTAGCCTTATAAACTTGTACTTGCATAGTGAATGAGTTTTTGAGCTTGAGAAGTGAACCTTATTCAAGAATAAGGAAAGGAAACTTGTGCAAGATTTACATCATTAAGTTAGACAAAGGTGAGTTTGATCCTCTTTTTAAAAAAAAAGGACATAGATGATAAGAATTGAGGGGCTCAAGTTCTGGGTTACCTTTAAGAGAGGACAATTGGTAAGCTCCTAATCCATACTTGTGGGTTATGATATAAGGTCTAAGCTAATTAAAATTAAACTTTCCCCACTTGATTTTCTCCATATTGGTGACAAGTTGATTTTACTTTAGGATGAGGTCTATGATGTTGAATTATTTCACTCTAAGGTTTTTTTATAGGTAAATTTGACACACTCTTGATAAATATTAAGATGGGTGAGCATGGCTAAATGATGCTCGTCAAGTAGCTCAAGCTGGGCTAAATGATGTTGACAACAATCATCTTTATAAATGAGATCCTAAAAAGATATGTAAAGAGATGGAATTTGGACTTCTAAGGGTAAGAAAACCTCTAATCCAAACACAAAAGAGAATAGGGTATCACCCGTAGGGGTTCAAATGCTAGTATGATATGCCCATAAGGTGAAGGGGATGTGTAAATACCAATCTTGACTAGATACATTGACCATTTTAGTGAGCATGTTGTTGAGATTTTTTTTAGAGGCCTCAGCCTATCCATTCAATTGGTGGTGATATGGTGATGAGAAACTTAACTTGATGTTAAATATTGATGGTTGATAATGTCAATAATATTTTCTACTTTTATTAAGATAAGAGGAATAGCCTCTACCCATTTGGTAAAATACTCAGTCACAGTGATGATAGAATGGTGTCACTATGAAGAATGGGGGTTAATTTTACTAATAAGGTCCAAACCCCATTGTTATAAGGGCCATAAATTAGTGGATATACAAAGACTATGGCTAGGTGCATGATGTAAATTGGTTTGTTGTTGACATTTAACACACATTTTCACATAATCATAATAGTCTTGGTTGAGGGTAGGCCAATAATATCCAAGGTGAAGGATGTATTTAGCCACAATAAGGCCACTAAAATGTCCCCCAAAAATCCCATCATGTGTTTCCTTGATAGCATGAGAAGCTTCATGACTGCATAGGCAACGGAGGAGTAGACCATCAAAGTCATGTTTATAGATATTATCCTCATAATGGTATAATGTGAGGTACTTGAGATAAATTATCTTCAACCATTCTTAGAAAGACTAAAAGGAATGATGGAAAGGTTAAGATAGTCAAAGGTCTATTGATACCAAAGAAGTTGGGACTCTTCCACATTAAAGATGGTGGGAGAATTTGGTTTGATATAGGAAGGCTAGGTAAGTATATGGATAATGATAGATAGCTTAGAGTCTAATGGTGTAGATAAGATCTAAGAAATAAGGGAAGCCATGGTGTCAGCAAACTTGTTAGTAGATCATGGGGTTGATTGGATATGGTAGCATTCAAATGATGTTAAGAGTTCATTAACTAGTTGTTTTTACTATTGCAAAACATAATTCTTAAACTAGTAAGAGATTTTGACTTAATTGACCACAAGTTGAGAGTCACCAAAGATGTTAATCATTTAGAATCCTAAGGCTAACATAGTTTGAAGTCTTATGGCTAGGGCTTTATACTCATCTATATTGTTGGTACATTAAAAATCTAGCTTGAAGGACAAAGGAAGGGGTTCACCATCAAGAGGAATAAGGATTATACTAGTACCCCCACCATGCTAACACTTTGATCCATAAAAAAACATGGTCACTTAATAGGTGAAGTCTACATGAGAGAGGGTCATGATGGTCTCATCTAGAAATTAAAGAGGAAGAGGTTGGTTATCTACTAATGGTGCTTCATCCAATTGGTCGGTAATGACCCACCCTTTAATTTAATTCTAATAAAGAAAATCAAGGTCAAACTCCTCTAAAATCATGTGCCACTTGGCCATACATTGGTTATGACATAGGTTTTATGGTTAAGAAGGTAGTGATGGAGTTTAGTGGCCATAAAAACTAAATTTAAGTAAAGACTCTTAGTATGGGTATACCAAGTCTCATACTTTATAATCATGTAGTTAATGTAGTATATGGCTTGCTCTTTGTGTTGTTTATCTTGATGAGCAAGCATTACCACTAGGGAGTGGTCTATGGTTGAGATATAAATGTAAAAAGGTTGGTCATCCTTAGGAGGGGTGAGGACAGGTGGAGATGGGAAGTACTCTTTAAGTGAATCAAAGGATATTTGACAATCATTGTTCCACTTATATGATACAACCTTTTTCAGAAGGTGGTAGAAGGGTTGGCATCAGTCTGAGAGCTGGGAGATAAAGTGATGAATGGATTGGAGCTTCCCCTGCAAGCTAAAAAGTTTCTTAAGGTGGGTTAGAGGATGCATGTCAAGGATCACTTTTATTTTGGCTAGATCAACTTCAATTCCATGAAGGGAGATGATAAAGCCAAGGAGCTTACTTGACAAGACCCTAAAAATGCACTTTTTGGGGTTAAAGAAGATATGGTAATGGATGAGGTGCTCAACGATAATCTTAAGAACATCTAAATAATATTTTTAGAGCTTAGATTTTCCAAGAAGGTCATAAATATAGTCCTCTACAATTTTGTGGATAAGGTCATGGAAGATGTAGGTCATAACACATTGGTAGGTTGAAACAATATTATTTAGCCCAAAAGGCATGACCCTATAGTAAAAGGTTCCCCATGGGGTGATAAAGGTAGTTTTATGCTGATCATAAAGGGTGATTAGGATCTAATTAGAGCTCAAAAATCCATCCATAAGAGATAACATCTCATGGTTGGTTGTAAGATCAACTAGTTGGTCAATGCTTGGTAGAGGAAACTCATCTTTTGGGTAGGCAAGGTTGAGGTCATGAAAGTCCACACAAATGCATAGTCCACTTGTGGCTTTGGTGATAAACATGATAATCAAGGCCCATTTGGGGTAGTCAATTTTTTGAATGAAATTAATAGAGAAGAGACATTGAATCTATTCTTTGGTGAGAAGGGCTATGTGAGGGTGCATTCATCTAAGTTTCTGCCTAATAGGTTTGGCATCATGATGGGTGACTATGTTGTGGGTGGTGATAGAGGGGTCAATTTTAGGCATGTCACTATAAGACCAAGTGAATACTATGTTGTGGCCCTAAAGGAAGGAGGGGAAGTCTTGAATCTCTTTGGAATTCAGTGATTGGTTTATTTTAATGATGCATGGATCATTCGAGGTGCCCAAGTTGATATCCAAGGTGGATTTGTTCAACATGGTTGAAGTTTTTAGATGTAGATATTTATGGATGGAAGAGTCAGGGGCACCAAGATAGGTGAGAATGGAATCCTCATCCTGACATTAAATGGTATTAATGGTAGGAAAGTCACCTCCTATCATCTTAGAATAGGTCATAGGGATGATTATGGTTTCCCCATCTTTTTGATAGGTTAGGAGTCTAAGGCTAATCATGTTGATGAAAAAATAAGTTAGGAGGGATGATGTTAGAATCCTCCTATTTTGATGGTGTGGGATTTAGTGAGGATGGGCTCTCCTCATCAATTTTGGTGGTATAAGGTGATGTGGTATGCTAGTCTAGTGGAGTGAAAACTAGGCCATGTTTCTCATGGGGCTTCTAAGTCTTAATAGGAAACAAATTATGTGGCCCCTGTTCATATCATCTAAGACCAAAGCCCTTATAAGCACACATATGAAGGCATGTCTTGGTTACACTCAATTTTTCAAGATAGGAGAAGTTAGAGGTAAATGGTCAAGGTGAAAGAGAGGTGGTAGAAATGCCAAGGGGTTTATCAAAAACTCCATAGATGAAACATGTTTGACAGTTTAGAGGTCCAAAGTGGACAATGGCTCTGATATTAGGGTCATACCTAGGTTGTTTATTAAGTTTCCCATACTCATGGGGAGTAGGGAAGGCATTAAGAGAAAAAAGATGATATTCCCCAAGTTAAAGGAATTAGAATGTTGGTTCCAAGGGGTCTACAATGGGGATTTGATCTAAGGAAATGGATGAGCTAGTAGATGCCCCATTGGTAGAAGAAGATATGACATTAATTTTTTTGGTTGAAGGTTTGCCTTTGGTTGATGAGGGTGTGATATATAGAGGTAAGATGATGTTTTTAGGTTGATAAGTCATGTTACATAGTGAAAAGGGACTCGAGTCAACGTATGGTGACAACCTAGCCTTCATATTCAAATTTGATGAAAATATAAAGGGTAGAGGGTACACAACCCATAGAGTAGATCTAAGGCCATCCCAATAAAACATTATACTAGAATTCACCTTTCATGACATAAAAGAGCTCTAGGAGCATTCGAGGTCCTAAATATATATGAATAAAAACAATTCCCAAAGTAGTGGCCATGGTATCATTGAAGGATTGGAAGATGATCAAGGCTTTAAAAAAGACATTATTTGGTAGTTTGAGTTGATCATAGGCATGAGAGGAGATGATATTAATATTGGATCACCCATCAATCATAGCCTATTTGACACATGTTTGGTTGATGTAGGCAATGATGAAAAGAGCGGAATCTAGGTCATCAAGATGGATATAAGGTATTTATAAATCCTTAAAGGTGATAAGGTTGGAAATTTGGAGAGCACCAACAAAGGTTACCTAAGGATAAGGGTCTTCAAGTTGGACCTCTATTAATTGTAATGTCTCTATCATTATTTGATGATGATGATGAGGTGAGGTAGAGATCAATTCGTATAAGCTCATCTTTTTTGAGGTTTGGTGAAGTTGTTTGAGAACCACTCTCTTGATTGATTTAGAGGGGTTAGATTGGGAGGTACCCAATATATATACTTTGGGTTTGGCTGAAGGTGAAAGTGCTTTATTTTGACTTGGTTGAGAGGTGGAAGATGGTATGTCCATGGGATGGACACTTTATCCTTCCCCTTATCTTTTTGTTGAGCATGTGATTGTGTGACCATATGGATGGTATGGATAGAGGGAAGAGTTGAGGTATGAGATTGGTTTGGTTCCTTGTCACTCTAAGGTGATATCAGGGGTTAGGTAGGCATTGTGTATTGGTTGTTGGATTGGTAATGGGTTCATGAGAGGCTCCTTTGTTAATAGATCATCCTCATCATAGAGGTGATGTATTATGGTTTGTATAGCTTTGAAGTTCTTCGTATCATGGTCGGGTGTCTTATGATAGGAGCATACTTGGCAGTTGTTATACCAAATATGTTTTAGATCTAGAGGGTCAAATGATTTGATAGGAGGTAAGGTAAAGAAAGAAGCTTTCAATAACCTCTGAAAAATAGTTGAATAAGACCTAGCTAAAGGTGGTGAGGATTTAGAGGTTTTGGCCTTGGTTGGTAAGATGGAAGTCTTTTTGGAAATGGGTTTGGTGATAGAAGGTTTAGGTAGGGTAGTGTTCTTGGTTGATGTTTTTGGTTTTGGTAAGGTGGAATTTGATAAGTTGGAGGTAGGAGGCTTAAAGATAGGTAGTTTGTTTATTGATGGCTTAGTGAAGATGTGTGTGTTAGAAAGCAAGTGTGCTAGTATAACCAATAGAGGTGGTTGGGTTTTGGTTGGGACTATCAACTTCTTAATCAAAGTGGATGAATGAGGCCCAAAAATAGATGGAAAGGTTGAGGGAGGTAGAAGTTTGGTCATATGGCCTTTTGGTGGCTTTGCCTCCTTGGATAATTTGGTTTGGTGCTTAGTTAGTGGGGTGAACACTAGTTTCAAGGATAGGTGATTAAGGATATACATAGGGAAGATGCCAAGGTTTTTGGTTGGTTTGGTGGGTTTAGTTAGAGAGGATGATTTGGTTTTTTGGGATTCATTTGAATGTGATGGTTGAGAAATGGTCGAGTTGGTAGAGGTTTTTATTGATTTGGTTGATAAGATAGGGGGTTGGATAATATAAGTGGTGGGTTGGTCTATCAATGAGGTGGATGAAGGTTCTTATTTGGTGATGTGAAGGAGCACCAATTATCACCAAAAGGTGGCTCAATCCATGTCAGGTTTGGATAAAAATTCTAACCTCTGAACTAGTCTAGAGAATGGTTTATAGATTGGTCTTGTTCCTTGGGTAGTGGGCTCAAAATACAAACCCATAGGCTAAGAAATGGGGATGATGACCTCATCCCTTTCCTCAATAAAAGGATGTAAGGTTTGGATAGGTGGTTACTATTTGGGAGGTTTAGATGTGGTGGTTTATTCCTTAGGAATGCTCTTTAAAGGGGAAGTAAATTACTCAGTAGTTGAAGGAGAAGGTAATGTGGTGATGGTTGTTTACTCTAATATATTAGTTGAAGAAGGGGTTGATAAATCCACTACTTCAAGAAGTGGAGGAGGAGAAAGGGATTCTTCCTCAGTTTAGGTCTCTAAAGGAAGATAAGTTAAATCCACTACCTCAATAAGTGGAGAGGGAAAAGAATAAGTAGATTGGGTGGTAGGTTTTTCAGCAATGAGCATGTCAAGAACTATATTGATGGTATGGGTGTCATGAGAAGACTCAACTTTGTTGCTCTCATTTTTGGTAGGTACAAGATTGGGAAAAGGTTGCTTGAAAATGTCAAAGGCTTGGTTTGGAGGTGCATTAGGGTTTTTCAATATGAGCTCCCCCTTATCAATGAGGGTTTGAACAACATTTTTGAAGGTATTACACCTACTAATGTCATGCTCAACTATTTGATGGAAAGCACATAGGTCATTCTCATTGTCTCAAACTAGTGCAGGATGAGGAGAATCAAATTATTGAATAAGATTTATGGGAGGAAGTTGTATGATATTATCTTTCAATAAATTCTCCAGGACTGAAACATAAGATTTCCCAAGTGGGGTAAATTACTTCTGATTATTTTAGTTTTGGTTTCTCATGTTTTGATTTGAGGAGTTAGAATAATTTTATTGTTTGACATATGGTGGAGGAGTGATATTAAAGGAAACCACATTTGTAGTTCCCTTATTCTTGGAATTGGCATTGGTTTGGTTGCTTGGTTTAGAGGAAGAGGCCACATTGGGTTTATAGGTAGAGTTTTTTTTCAACTTTATCTTTCCCTTATTGATGGCCCTATTTTATAGCTTATGTGCCATGGTAAAATATTCATCAAAGGTCTTGAATCTTTGAACATGTAATGTGGAAGAGATGTGTTTGGTACATGCCTAAGTAAAAAGTTCTATCAATTTGGGTTGGGGTAAAGAGAAGGAAAGTTGATTGATTAGGCTTCTCCAATGAGATACAAAATCAAAAATAGATTCATCATCAAATTGCCAGATAGATTAGAGGTTAGTGATGGAAATTTTTTTGGAGATATTTATTGAAAAGTGATCCAAGAAGGTTTTGTATAGCTAGGTTAAATAGAAGTGGGAATGTTTGATTATGACACTATACCAATCTAATGTTGGATCAGATAGGGACATGGGGAAAGTCAAATAAGGAAGACATCATTGTAGGAAATTAAATAACATGCATACCTAAATGCCTTGAGGTGTTATTGGGGATCCTTCTTTGAAACTCAAATAACTTGGGAAGTTCCCATTGAAGAGGATATGGTCTAATAGGAATGAATGGGTAAATACATTAATTATAGATCTGGTCATATGATAAGATGTTATGAGCACCATAGATGGATGACTCTAAAGTAGTCATGTTATCCATGAGCATCTTCATTAGATCTATTTGGGTTTGGGCACTGAAAAGGTTGTAAGGTGTATATTATTGTTATGGTTGGGCAACATATTGATAATTGGTAGGGGGTTCAGAAGCTACCACATATTGGTATATAGATATAGGTGGTTAGGTAGAAGCTATGTAGGGGTAGGTGGATACAAGTGGTTTGGTATTAGGTAGAGTTACATGCCCTTGTGGGTTAGGGATGTAACCCAAGTTTGGTGCAATAGGCACCTATTGGGTAGAAGATGTCGTTGGGTTGGTAATAAAAGGAAGGGTAGTGACCTTTGTACTAATTAGTGGTAGGGTAGAAGGTATAGATACCACAAGATTTTGAAGTGGGGTAGTGGTTAGTAAATTTGAGGTAACCAAAAGAAGGTTGGAAATGCTAGTCGTAGGTACTCCTATGGTAAAGGGAATATAGGTGGCTAATGGTTGGGTTGTTCCTAAGGTAGAAGATTTGTTGGTGGGGGTGGAAGGTATAAAGGTTTTTATAGGTTGGGTAAGTTGATTTTCCATAGTAGTAACAAGGGGATTATTGGTTGATGAAGAGGCTTGGTTAGTCAATGGTTGGGTGGTGACTATGGAAATAGAAGTATTTCCCATAAGGTGGGAAGGCATGCCATAATGTGGGTCCATATGTGGATCTAAAGTAGGGGTATGGTGAGGCATGGTGTTAATATAATGCTGAAGGGCCACATGATTATTATCTAAGAAGGTGGCAAAGTTTGTATCTCCTTGGGGAACTTCTTGAGGGAAAGAAGGACTTCCTGAGGGATAAGGAGAGTTCTCTAGTTTAGAGATTTACTCTATGGATTAGGAGGTAAAATAAGTTGATTGTCTTGGTGATGGGTTTTGTTTTGCTAGGTTCCTTCACTATTGGCATGTTAGAACCATACAAGACAATGGAGATAAAATACACAAACAATTTCACCACTCAAACAAAGAGAAGACAAGAAATGATCAAGGAAACAAATCACACTCTAAAAAGTATGTTAAGTCCTAAAGTTCATTTTAGTCTCTCTTTTATCTTATGCCTTAATATTTTTAAGATATTGTGTGATTGATATTGGTTTGTAGAGTGGGTACTAAAAAACAAGTCTATGGTTGGTTTTAGGTTGTTCAAGCTCTCAAAAAAGATCTGTATTAGAAATTAATACATGGCTTGGTATTGGTACCTACCCTCTCACTTCATGGATCATAGTGATAAGGGTGTTAGGTGCTTAGCCAATATATATTAATTTTTAAAGTTTATACTCAACCAGATTACTGAGTTGGTTCTCACCTTGGTAATGACCTCCAAGTAGGATCACCAAGAAAGGGTAAGGTGATCACTAGGTGATGAAATCCTAGTCAGGCCTTGTCTCAGGTTATTTGATGTTTAATTGATGTAGTTTGTTTGGTTTAGTGTGTATAACCAAAGTGATGTTGTGATTGAATTACTTTGATTTAATTTAAACTATGTGAGCTAAACTTGCAAGCAATCAATGTATGCAATTGATATTAAACCCAAAAGAAATTTAAATTTCATTTATGAGCATAGAATAGGGAGAAGAGCATATACTTGCACCCAACCCAAGTAGAGACTCAAGGTCCCACCAAGTGTGCTATAATGTTTTAGAGTAATTTTAGCTTACATTTCAAGAAAGGAAGAAAAAGAAAATAGATATGGGTATGATTGAAAAACCTGTTTAGTTGTGCACATGTTGAATTAGATGATTATGGAGAGCTCCTCTTTAGCTTGGGAAGATGACATGAAAATAAGATAAACTAAATAAAATGGTTGGTTAGATACATATCTGGGTGGATTGCCTAGTACTAGAAAGATCTTGGAAGTTAGAGCTTCCTTAGGGGTTGTCAATCCACATGTTTTAAATAATCAAGTTTAGAAAATAGAAGGTAAAGTACTTGTATTAATAATCAAAAGGTACTAAAATTGAATACAAGAAATGATTGATAAAGAAATGATCAAAATGACTAATATAGAAATAAGTGGTTCAATACTAATGCTAAATAGTTTTGGTGTGATTCATAAAAAGGTTTGGGGTCTGTGAATAGGTAGATGAAAAGAAAACTAGATTTGATTAAAGGTAGGTAGATGAAAATAGCTTGCTATTATTTTCTACCATAGTGACCATCGATAGTTGGTGTGAATGTCAATGGTTAAGGTGACCATCAGTGGTTGAGGTGATCATTAGCGGTTGGATAAACCGTCGATGATCAAGATGACTATCGATGATTAGTTTGTATTAGGCTTGGGTGGTGAAAGTTAGATTGATGGGGTTCCAAAATGAAATTCTAGGAGATGGGTTTATGCTAGGATTATTATAAAATACAAATGAAGTAATTAACAAATTAAAAATAAATACTTATCTTGCTAGAAGTTTATTAGATTAATGGTTGAAGTAGTTAGCTCATTGGTAGAGTTTAACATGGTTCTGGTAGAGTAATGGTACTTGGCTATTGATCAAGGGGTGGCAGCAAGTTGGCTCTCTATTGTGATGATTGGATTGTTGGATGAATACCTACAAGAAAAAATCTATATGTAAAATCCCTTGATAGTTGTCAATTGATTTCACTAGTTACTCCTTTCTTCTTATAGGCAATGAAGGAGAAGTGTAATAAGATGTTAACAAGGGGTCCAAATTTCAATCTAAATATAAATTGTCCATGTATTGGTTCACACCTAAATTATATGAGATAATTATAAAAAGACAAGTTAGAGTTGAAGGGTTTGTTAAGTTGGTTTAGATGATGGACCTTGATTATCGGTGGTCAGGGTGACCATCAACGGTTAAGGTGACCATTGATGATTAAGGGTCAAAGTAAAATTGGGTTAAAAAGGTGGGTTTGGTTAATGGATTAGACTGAATTGGGTTAGGTCTAGTTTATGGTTGAGAGGCCAAGGTTGGGCCTAAGGGGGTCTTGAGGTGATCTATAGGAGTTGTGATATTCAAAACCATCATGTGTGGATTTTTTATGTCTACATTTTACCCCTTTTTTTATTTAGTTTGTATTATCAAGCTAAAAAAAAAATAGATGGTGGGTTGAAGGTTCAATTACCCCAAGTGTGGGAGGAGGTTTTCCCCCTCAAACTAGGAGTCGATGAGGTAAAATAGAATTGGGTACATGTTTGATGAGTTGGTAAGTTGATGATAAAAAAGGTGAATGATAGGCTGGGAATTAAAGTGAAAACAAGTGTATAAAGTATGACAAAAAGTGTGATAGCTAAGATCATGCATATATTAGGTTACTATAGTTGGTAAAAATAAATGTCGATACTAGAAGGATAAGTGACAAGTGGACTGCATGACTGCATTTATGCATGGTGGCTAGGTACACTAAGAAATGTGAGTCTCCTAGGTGATGTTAGTGTTTTCATGGGTATCTAAGGTAGGAAGTACTCTTGGGGAAAACATAAACTAGTTAGGTGAAGTCATGGGCATCTAATGTATGAAGTGCTCTTGAGAATACACAAGTGGGTCTGGTATGCATGAGGTAGCATAAGTGGAAAAAGTGGTCAACATGGTAATTATTGTCATTGTGATCAAAAGGACTAGGAAAAATTCATTACAAAACATGCACTATTTGGGCTAGAATGGACTAATGGTGAAGTGAGGAGGTGGTTGTCAAGGTGGGTAGAGAAGGTAGCCTCCATGGGTGGGTGCTTGGATTAGGTATCAAAAAGTTTGGGTGAAGATGTAAAGGTAAAAAGGTAAGCTCTTAACCATCGATGATCAGGGTAAAAACCTTAAAAGTGTGAAGGTCAAAAGTGTTGAATGAGTCAAATGAAGTCATTTACTTGTTTTGAATATCAATAGTAAGAGTTTGGCATTTTGTGAAAGAGATCTAATGATGGTGATTTCTAGTGATTGGTTGATTACTGAGTAGACCAATTAGACTGACAAGGATGTAGGGTGGTCATGGATGTAGATGAGGATGGGTAATGGGACCCTAGATCCCTCCTTGATGATGATCAAGGAATGAGGTAGGGGCTACAATCAAATTGGTAGTGTAGGCATGTTATTAGTTTTTACATGCAAATTAGTAGTGTAGTTGATTCATAGTTGGATACAAACTTGGGTTTGGTTAGTTCTACCATAGGATTAGGTTTTTTTGGGTTTGAAGGGAAATTGGTGGGTTGGTTTCCAAATTGGGAGGGGTGAGTTAGGGTAGGTTAGGGGATGGGTAGAGGTACAATTTTTATAAGGGTTTGGGTAGATGTAAGTGTGTTTGGGTGGATATTAGGGTAGATTAGATTCTGGGTGTTTCATTCGTAGAACACCCATAGTGACCATCGATGGTCAATACCAACTATCTATGATCAACATCTATAGGGAATTGGATGCTTGACCATAGACAATCACCATGACCATCAGTGATTGAGTTAGTAAAAATTTTGGGTTAAGAGTTAAAAGGGGGTATAAATAATGTTTGATCAGAGTGAAATTGGGATAGGGTAAGCATTTGGTGTAGGAAATAAGGTTTAGGTATTGGTTATAAGAAGTTGAGAAATGATCAAATAGGTAAAGCTAGGTAGGTATAAAAGAGGGTGATATTAATTTTGGTAGATGTTGGTTTATTGATTTTATTAGTTGAAAAGATGGGGGATTATCTCTTGATTAGGGTATAGGTAACATTGGATTTAGGCATAAGGTAAAAATAGGTTAGGGTAAGATAAATGAGGTAGATGAGATGTGGGTGTTAGTGGTTCAGCTTGTAGACAACAATAGAAAAGGGAACTAAATGTGTCTTTTAATGAACCTTGTAGGCACATGAGTAGATCTATATGTGGGATCAAATACCTTGCATCTTTGTGGAGATCCACTAGGGGATGACCCCAATGGATTGTGCACATATAGAGGAGGTCAGGCTTGGAGTGATGTGACACTACTAACACATGCCATGAGATGTAATGATGACCATGGCCCTCATTAAGAGATAGGATTTGGCCATAAACACCTTCCTACTACCCACTAGTGATATGACTATCTTTTTAAAGGATGTGCATAGGATCACACAGTTTCCCCTTTGGGGTGATCCAATATATCACATTGAGTGGGAAGAGCAGGAAGAGTTCTTAGGGCTGATATATGGATATGAACATGATCATGTTAGGTGGAATTTTGTGGGTTTCATTTACTCTATGCTCTATCAGAGGGTGAAGGGTGAGAGGAGACTGATGACCATGATGATGATGGTTATGTCATGTTTTGTCCTTCTAGACTCAAGTAGTGAGAGTTTCTTGTATTTACTACTAGGGGTATTGATTGAGATACTACTGGGAATTAAATCTAATATTTGTAATTAAATCCATAAATATCCTCATAATTATTTGGGAGGGAGGGGTATTAATGAGGCATGGGTTCCCACAAACCTAATATTTAGTGCATTTATGGATTATGGATGCCACCCCATAGATCATATCACTAGGTGATGAAGATATTGAGAATCAATTTCCAATAATGAAATAATCAATAACCTTCATGGAAAATATACTTAAGATCTTGATTTTAATTAATTAGTTTAAACAAGATTAATCAATTTTAATGTAATTCTTTGGAAATTGGTGCTCAATTAATCAAAATGGTCAAAAAGTCATATTACTAGGTCATAATTTGACTCGAGAAGAATTAGAAGGTGATGTTAGATGTGTTTGGACCGTATTCACATATAAGATGTTGATGACACAAAATAACAAAGGTATATTGTTATGAATATAGAAAATAGATAAATATTAATGAATTAAAGACAAATAAAATGCAAAAAAAAAACATAATAGAGACAAATTTAATGTGATTCACCTAATATGGGCTACACCCACACAAAAACAACTAGTCCTTATTATTTAGTCTAAAAAATGAAGGGAAAAACCTAGAATACAACCACTTAAATATACTCTTCACTCACATACAAAATTCCATCATAATTAAAATTCCCTCATATCAAAAGGAGGGTTACATATAAGGCAAAAATGTACAAACATAATTTCTACTATTATATCTGCAACCTAATAGTGAACGGTCCAGATTTACTATGAAATTATAATATTTTATAGTGCATTTTAAATAAAATTTTGTTGGGGTGGTGACCCTAGTGGGGGGAATTTCCCCCCACACCCCCTGTCAAGAACTGGGCATTAAAATAAGATCAGGATCCACCATCTAATATATGTGATGTGTACCATTGAATTATAAGAAAAGAGTGGTCTAGAGAACAAAAGGCAAAATCATCATTTTGACTTGAAATGATTTAAAAAAAGTTAGGAATCACATAAAATGCATTGCCCCATTTAGGGATACATTAGCCTAAATCGGCACTTGTATACGACGAGCTTGAACCATTTAGCACTTTTTAGTGATTTGGCCTAAATTGTGTATTTGAGTGAAAATTGAGTAAGATTGACAATTTCAACACAAATGGTGTTAGAAATTGGATGTCTAGATTTTTTCCCTATTTGAGAATGTGTAATGAGACATTTAGGTGAAGCAACATCTTTTCAAAGAAAAGAGTTGTCAAGAAAAAACTTGAAATAACCCATGATTCCCCCTCAAGAGGACATATTAGGATGAAAGAGAAGGATGGAATCTCAAAAAGAGAGGGAAAGTGAGAGATTAATCCATGAAATATATCACATCTAAATGAAATAATTATTACACACATGTTTACCATCAATGATCAAAATATAATTAGAGGTATAATGGACCCCAAAGATAAGGGTGAATGGGAAGGATTTAATCTAAATATATAAGTGACACACTTTGAATGCACCCAATTTGAGAGTATAATATACGCACTTTGACATTGATAAATCTTGAGACAAGTTACACACTAAAATAGTGCCATCATGGGTAGTAGTCTAAAGAGCTTAGAATTAGAGGAAGAAGAGAATGCAATATCTAAAAAGATGATAATAAGAGGTGCCCCAATAGAGCATAATTGCTCATGATAAAAAATTTGTGCCACAGCAAGGCTAATTTTGATCATTTATAAAGAATAAATAATGGTCTTGTCCCATAGGGGTGATTTATATTTGTGACTTGGTTCAAATGTTGTGCCTCAACATGGGAAAATTGGCAAGCAATTAGCTCAAGGATATAACCTAAAACATAGATTAAAGTGAGTGGGCACAAACATAGATGCGATGGTGGATTGACTACTAGAGACACAAGAAACATGCATATGAGGATGCACAAAGTGATGAAAGAGATGAAAAAAAGAATGAAAATGGATGAATTGACCTCAATAAATATTAGGCACTACCTACATAGTCTAAATGGACCTCAAGCCAATGTAGTTCACCCAAAATTGGGAAAAAATGGAATGAGGGATGATGAAAAGTGACCAAATATTGATTAGACTTTTGATGTGTTGGAAGAGATGCACATCTAAGCATAAAGTCAGGTGTTAAACCTATTGAGCCTAGTTTATGCATAGTGATATTGAGATTTGTTCATTAAAACTATGTTGATGTTAAGACCTTAATCTAGAGCATAAAGTGCTTGCTATAGTAAAAGAGATTATAAATCATAAGTATGAATAACTCATAATGATATGGAATTTTAATTGCATGGAGATGGTTCAAATGTGAATACTTATAACTAAGGATAATGGTAAAATAATGACCAAAACCAAAGTTACAACTATTTACATTTAAACAAAAAACAAAGACAAAGAAAAAGATAAACATAAATGAACCTAACTTAAATCAAGATATGAATAATTAAGATTCAAGTAGGAACAAAAATGTTTAAAAACAAAACAAGAAAAACTTAATAACATGAGATCAAGATATAAAGAATCAAGATCCATGTGGACCAAGAAGATGTTCTTGAAAACAAAAGAAAAAAGCAAAATCAAACATAAAAACACAAAACCAAAGTGAGTCAAAAAGTGATAAAAGGAGACAAGGAGAATAAATAAATGAAGAGGCAATAAAGCACAATAAAATACCAAGAAAACTCAAATAAACACACACAAACAAAAACCAAGTTAGTATAAATAAAAAACAATTATTCTTGCACATGTAGTAGAGGCATTACTTTCCAATACAATGTAAAAAGAAACAAATACACAAAATTTGTTCACTAATTAAAGAGGAACAACAATATAAGAAATAGGGGAAGAGAAGAAAAGGAAGGGGTTGGCCAAACTGACTCTAGATGTATAAGATAAATGGATGCTGCCTACATAGTTCCATGGATGCATATTCCAACATAAATTTTAGGCCAAATGTATTTCTCAAAGAAGTGGGATATAAGAAAAAGGTGATGATCATAACATATGATTAATGTTGTAGAATAAAAGGGAAGACATTGACAAATGAGATTAGTCTTATGAAATGGCAAGCCAACAGGACTTAATTACTTACAAAATGGCAAGAGCATGAGGATCAAAATGTACAAAAGTATAAGATAATGTTTTTTTTCTTTTATGGGTCATTTTCAAACTTTTTTGGTGTTTTTGGGATAAAATATATACAAAGGGGACCAAATAGTCAAGGAGATGCTCATCTGAGAGTAAAAGTTTTGATAAATAGCTAAAGCTAACTATAACAATAAATGCTCACAAATAGATAAGAGTAAGGATCCTAAAAAGATAAAAATGTTCACCAAAGAGTATAAAATAATTATAGAATAGTGTATAGCATGAAATCAATCTTAAGAACTAGGTGGCAGGCAAAGATCCTCAGTTGAAAAGATGTCCTTGTTCACTTATCTATAGAAGAAACTATAAAATACTGTCCTAGTTGAACTGCTTTGAAGAACTAGCATTGAAGGTGATCATAATACTAGTGAAATATAATTAGGTTCATAATTGGTTGAGAGACAAAAGTGTTTAGGGTAAAACAAACCCAATACATAATAAATAATATTGTTCTTAAAGAGAATGGTCCAAAGAATAAGGTCCAATAGATGGACAATCCAAGGTGGGATAAAGAATGAGGTTATCAAGGATAACGTTCCAGAGAATATGGTTCTTAAAGAGAACAACACAAGTTAGGATAAAATGTGTTCAAGGTACCAATGGTATAAATTTTTTTACTATCCAGAGTCATGAAAGTAATAGGGCTCATGTGAGAGCGATTCAAAATAGTATAAAATGGTAGGATAAAATTACTTCAGCACAAGTTTCCCCCAAGTAAAGGGTCTTGTGAATAATGGTTTAAATACATTCACTTGTAGAACCTCTTAAGGTGTAAAATGTTCATGGGCTCTATAAGTTCTTCACCATTTGGTTTAGCCAGTTGATATGCCCCTGATCCATAGTTTTCCATGATAACATATGGTCCTAACTAATTAGGTTGATATTTACCTTTTTTATTTCATTCAACATGTGTGTCTTTTTGGTTCTCTTTCAAGACCAAATCACCAATCTCAAACCCCCAAGGGAGAATGTAATTTTTTTAGCTTCTCCATAATCTATTCTGATGTGATTGTAAGTTTTCTTAGGTAGCCAAATTTTTACCATCAAGAAGTTATAGCTCTTACAACCTTGAGATTCTATAGTCCTCATCATCTTCAATATCCTCCAGTGATACTCATAATCATGGTAACTCAATCTTGATAAAGATAAAAAAAAATATATGACATAAATAAGGGAGTATGGAGTGGCTCCTATTAGGGTTTGATGACTAGTTTTGTAAGCCTAAAGGGTATAAGAGATTTGTAAGTGTCAATTATGGCCTGCATCATTGACAATCTTCTTTAAAATGGGTACAATGGTCTTGTTTGACACCTTGACTTATCTATTGCCTTGTGGGTTATATGAAACTAATTTCTTATGCTTGATATTGAATATTGCACAAAGGTATTTGACATTATTTTTATAAAGGATTCACCATTATCAGATATAAGGTGAGTTGGGATGTCATATCAATAGATAATATGGTAATGGATGAATTTGCTAATTTGGTTCTTGGTAACATAAGTGAGAGGAATGGCCTCAATCCAATTAATAAAATACTTGGTAGCAGTAAAGATGTGCTTATGTCCATTTAAAGATGTTGGGTTTATTTTCCTAATAAGGTCAAGGCCCTAAGTAGAGAATGGCCATGGTGTTGTGATCAGCTATAGTGGTAAAAATGGTACGTATATCAAGTTTCCATGTTAATGATAAGGAATGCAATTCCTTACATAATTACAAACATCAATATCCATTTTTGGCTAATAATAGCCTATTTTAAGGAGCTTCTTTACTAAGACTACACTATTAGTGTAGGCTTTACACATTCATTCATGAACCTCCCTTAGCGCTAGATTGGATTCTCCTTAATATAAAAAACAAAGAAGCATTCCATCATAACCTTTGAACTATGTTGTGTTTCTAAGGAGGTTATAACATGATAAATAATGAAGGAAGAGTTTATATCTATTATTAGATAGGTCATCTATGAAAATGTGATCATGGAAGTAGTTATAAAAATCTTGGAACCATGATAATTTAGGTGGGGGATCGGGACCAACAATGGTGCATACCCTTTCTAAATCTAGAATAATATGTGTAGGATATATAATATTATCAATTATAAATTGATACTCTTTATTATTAATAGAAATCTATATCATTGACCCAATTATTACCATTGTATCAACTGATATGTTGTTGGCCCTTAAAACTTGTTCAAACTATAGAGATTTAAAATGACCTTTGAGATTATCAACAATTTACTTGTAAGGAACAAGCTTTTCATCTCTAGTTTGATAATAATTAGTGGTTTGATTGATGATCAATTGGGAATCACCACAAAATTTCAAGTTCTAAATATCCCACTATATGACAAAGCAAAACCCTATAATCAATGCCTCATACTCAGTCATATTATTTGTACAATGAAATTATATATGAAATTCTTTGGGAATCAAGTCCTCTTAGGGTGTAATCAATAATATTATGAATTTAGATTGGTAGGATGTAAAAGAGCCATCAAAATATAGCTTCTATTATTCAAGTTCCTATGATACTTGTTCTATTACCATAATAGAATTATATGGAAAGTCAAATTTGAGATGTTGAGTGTCTTTAATAGGGGCTTCTGCAAGTTGATCATTAATAACATACCCCTTGATTACTTTTTTATTCTGATACTCAATGTCAAATTAACTTAGGATCATAACCCACTTAGCCATGCATCTTTGAAGAGCTTCTTTGGATAAAATGAATTTGAGAGGATCCACCTTGGTGATGACAATAGTTTTGTTGTTTATAATATAATGTCATAAATTTTGGGTAGTAAACACCATATCTAAACATGACCTCTCAATAGGCATATAATTATCCTCATAAGTCACCAATGTGTAGCTTAAATAATATATTGCATGTTATTTACCTTGATCATCATGTTGCACCAAAAGTACCCCTAATGCATGCTTTGTTGTTGATATTTAAAGAAGCAGTGGTCATCCAAGTGTTTGTGGTCTCAAGACTAGAATATTGGCTAGATATGTCTTGGGTTTTTCAAATGCTATCAAAAAATATTCACCCCATTGAAATATGATTCATTTCTTCAAGATATGGGTAAATGGGTGGCACTTATCTTCTAGTTAAGAAATAAACATGCGTATAGATTAGATCTTTATTTGTAGGCTTCATAGTTATTTAAGATTTTTGGTGGAGGAATTTCCACTATGGCCTTAACCTTGGTAGGGTTGAATTTGTCTCCTCTTTGTGATACAATGAAACCTAACGATTTAACTAAAGTGATACCAAAGACACACTTCTTAGGATTCAAATAGACTTAAAATTTATGAAGCCTATCAAAGATTTGTCATAGAACATCAGGATGTCCAACTCTTATTCTTTATTTTTCTAGTATATAATCAACATCATCCTCAAAAACATTGTGCATCATGTCATGGAAGATGATAATCATGACACGCTGATATGTGTCTCCAACATTCTTCAAACCAAATGACAAGACTTGGTAACATAATGTTCCTCATGGAGTAGTGAATACAACCTTATGTTGATATTATTGGGATATATTGATCTAATCATATCCAAAGACTCCATCCATTATGAAAAAAATCTCGTACCTAGCAATCGAGTTGATGATTGTGTTGATGTTAGGTAGAGGAAAATAATCTTTGGGGCATGCTTTGTTGATATGTCTAAAATTAGTACAAATACATATACCTAGGGTATTTTTAGTCAATGGGAATATGTTTGAAATCCATTCAGAATAGTCCATCAGTCTAATGAAACTTTCTCCTAGAAACTTTTATATTTATTCTTTAACTAATAGGGAAATGCATGGATGCATCTTCCTTAATTTCTTCTTGACTAGTTTGTCATTAAGATGGACAACAAGGTGATGCACAACCAAATCTGGTTCTAATCCTAGCATATCAGAGTATGCCCATGTAAAGAGGTCAATATAATCCCTTAGGAGGGATATAATATGTTCATGTTCCACTTTTGTAAGGGAAGCACCAAGATAAATAATGTTGGGGTCATCATAGGTTCCCAAGTTCACTTCTACTATGTTCTCCATGAGGAGTGTGGATATATCTTTTAAAATTATAGGCAATTTATGATCAAGGTCATATTCTTACAATACATATTCTTGATATGCCTCCCAAATATTTGGATAATGTGACAAATTAGAACCTGCCATCTCTAGTAAAGGCCAAGTAGAAAAAACCTCTATAAACTCAAGAACGAGATGCTCAAACATTTGTTGTTGTTTTGAAGAGATGCTAGTTCTAGATATAAAACTTAGGCTAGATATACCTTCTATGTCATGAGGGTATGATAAATATTTCCCACCTAAGATCACCTAAAATAGGTTTTCACTCAAAGTTTTTCCTTTTTATTTACTTTTTTCCTGATTGACAAGTACCTCAAAGACGTTTTGACCCAAAGATCTTGATGTTTTAATTTATTATGACCAAGAAAGTTTGATTTCTCTCCAAAGTAGGCAAAAGGATACAATTAAAAATCAAAGCCTTTTTTATGATCACCAATGGGCAATATATCTCATAGGCCCATGTGTTCTGTGATTGATTCTTCATTTTGAAACTCATTAAGTCGTATAACCAAATTTTGCTTGTTCCAATCAATGAGTTTGGGATGACAAAGGCATAGGGAATAATGAGGGTTTGATTTAGGATGGGAGGATCTAATAAAGATACAAGGTTTTTATTTATTAGGGGAAGCTCCAATGGTATATCTTGCTTCAGAATGGGAAGCTCCAATGGTGGGATAGGTTCCTGCTTTAGGATGGGATGCTCTAATAGTTAAGTTCAAAATGACATTAGAATCAAATAATTCTATGTCAACAAGCTCATAAAAAAGGCTATAATGGGATGTTATGTCACTACCAAGAGTCTCATCATTAGTTAATTTATAAGAATCACTATCAAAATATATGAGGTCATCCCCAAGTGGAATAAATCTGAGACCATGATTCAAATTAGGTACTCTAGCTAATAAGGGTTCCAAGATTCCTTGCGCCCATGGGCCAAGGATTTTTCCTATATAATAAATATGATCCATGATCTAATTAGGGATATGATACTCTAGATTCTAAAATCAATCAGTAAGGCCTTTAGAATATAACTAGTCTCCCTTGGTAAAAGCCTCTTGATCTTTTTTTGGTGTAATAACAGGTACAAAAACCACAAGTGGTTTTTATTGTTTCTTCTACTGTTGCCAACTCATGTTAGGTCCATTAGGATTCTTTGAAGGTTTATACTTACTAATTTTTTTTGGAGTTTTAGGCAACTTTTCAATATGGAAGGCATCATTAAGACTGTATGTGGAAATGCCCACATCTTTAATAACAACTTTCTTTGCAAGAGTTATGGGAAATGGATCAACCAAAGTGGAAGCAAGATCACCAAGGATGATATAATTGGATGGATAAGGATGTGAAACTATAGCCTTATTCTTCTTTATAATAAATTCAAAACTTGGATAATAGTTATAATTGTAAAACTTAGCCTCAAGATGTTTACAATATTAGTAAGGATGTTGATCGGCAAGAATAGTAACCTTAATCCCATCATGCAGAAACTTAAGGCACGGATGCAAGGTGGATAAAATATCTTGTACTTTATGGATCCAAAGATGACCAAGAAATATGTTATAAAGTAGTTCAATGTCTAGAATATGAAGCAATGTATGATGTGTAATAGACCCAACAATGATCGACAACTAAATAGTGCCAATAGACTCCCTTTAAACATTGTTATAAGCCTCGATAGTGATTGTATTTGGATAAATATCTTTCAAAATGTAGCCCAATATTTGTATTAGCTTAAGAGATATGATGTTCAACCTTGAAACATTGTCTACAAAAACCCACTTGATCTTATGGTTTTTAATGATTACCTCAATGTACAGTGGGTTATTATGGTTTGATCTAAGTGTAGACATGTATTTTTGATCAAATGTTACTTGATGAAATGAAGGAAAAATTAATAAATGTTATATAACTATTCAATATTTATAACATTGGGAATAGTGGATTCTTTCAAAAGATTGTTCATGATAGTTCTATGGAGTTTAGATGTCGTTAAGTGATCTAAAATGGAAATTTGTATAGGGGTTTTTCTTAATTAGTCTGATAGATTATAATTCATTTCAAAATTAGGATGAGACACTTAGATTTGGTTAACACAGTAGTTAGCTTTAGATCCATTGGTGCAATGTTCACATTGGGTTCCATAGCAGAAGGGAGCAAAGGGCCTTGGTGAGTAACTCACAAGTGTCTAGTTACAACTCCATAAGCTAGAGGTGTCAAAGAGATAATATAATCAAAATATGTAGGCAAAAGGCCTTTGAGGGTGACTCGTAGGTGTCTAGTTTCATTTCTATAGTTTTGAGTCGATAAGGAGCCATTATAATTAGAGGAAGGATGTTGTCCATAAATAGTGACCCATATGAATGGAGTCACAAATAAATTATGTGAACTAAATGTGGTATTACTAGAGGGAGAGGGTACTAACCTTATAATAATGGGTCCCATACTATGAGGAGTATGAGATGGTTCACATGGTTTGATAGTAACAATGGCAATGTGGGTTTGAAAAATGCATCCTATGATGTTGTTATAGTTGTAAGGCATGTTGTTGTAATGTAAATTATTAGTATGGGTATTATGATCATGATAATGCTCATGTTGATTATGATTTTGACCTTGATTCTAGTTATAATTTTGCCTTTGTCCTTGATTTTGGTTGTTCCTTGGTGGCATTTGATTATGTCAAGGGGTCCTTGTAGATTCCCATATCCTGGTTTGTGTCCTAAATAGGGGCCAATTTAATCTCAACTTCACCACTCTCAATGAGATCTTCAATAGTATGTCACAATTGGATGAAATGATAGACACTATTACTAATAACACGATGAAATTTTCACCATTCATTATCTTTATACCAATCTCTTTTCAGTTGATATTGAGGAAATGGCCTTGGTATTGGACATATAATCAGGTTATCTACTATAAGCTTTTGGAACACTATTTTAATTAATTTTCCTAATTTGATAAAGACCCTAAAACTAATATGGTTTATCCTCAGTGGAGGTTATCTCTACAAATTATGTAGTGGATTAAGAGGAGATAATTATACATTTGGGGTTAGCGAATCCTACACTATTTATATGTGCCTTATTTCAATCACCCCATTTCTAACCATGTTTTTGTTCTTATTGAAACCCTTAGGTTTCTCTTGTGAAAATTTTGGACTATAATATTGGGTAAATTTTTTGTTTGACCTTGAATGAAAGTCTTGACAAGGCCCTTAGTAATAAGATCCTTCTCAATCTACACCCCTTTATCGATAAATTCCTCAAATGAGTTAGCACAAGCTAGTCATAGATTATGCATGACTTTAGGATGTAAGTTATATGAAAATATGTCCACTAAATATTTTTCTATAAAATTATGTTGAAAGTGACCTAATAATTCTCTCCACCTTTGTATATATGCATCGAAGCTTTCTCCATCATGTTTTTTAGATTTGCACAAGTCAATAATGGTCAATTTAAGTTCAATGGTGTACGAGAAATTGTTTATGAATTTTCTAGATAAGTAATTCCAATCCATAATCAATTCTTTAGGTAACTTAAGTAGACAATATAAATCTTGACCTACTAAACTTTATGGGAACAATCAAAGTAAGTACATATTATTATAAGCAACCTCTTGGCATAATATAAAAAATGCCTGAATGTGTTCACATAGGTCTTCCTTTCCTTTATATTTATCAAACTTTGGTGCCTTAAAATTAGATGGAAAGGTAAATTAGAGAATAGATAGATCAAATGGATATGGACATATCTTTTCAAACTTGTATTTATTAACTCTATTACTCATCTCCAATCATGTCATAATCTCTTTCATAGAGTTGCACTCTTACATGTTTGGTGCATTTGTGGGTGGAACATAATGTTGTTGGGGTGGTATGTGCCCCTATTTTTACATGGATTTGGTAGGAATGTATACCTTATGATCCTCAACTTAGTTTTGGTTCACTCCTTGAGTCGAGTGGATAAGCGATTGATTCCTAGGAATCTATTACCTTAAATCAATCATGTTCTACTATTTTCAGGGAATTATTTATCTATTCACCATTGTACATGTTGGTTTAGAATAACTAGCCAAATTATCTTGAGGGATGTACTCAATTCAAACTAAATGTTTGGGTCTCTACATTTAAAAATTAACAAGAGGCTCTTGATGGTTAAATAATGTGTGTTCCATGTCTAGCAAAACATTTTTCACAACCTCTTGCATCTTGCTTTATTCATTTAAGACTCCATGATTAATCATTGTTGTGTTATCAATTAATGTTTGTTGCTTAGTTTAAATCAAATTTATTTGTTCCTTAAAATCATGATTATGGATCTAAGTAGCAACTAGAGAGTTAGTTAAGTTTGTGATAAGTTGGTCCACATATCGTTGACTTATTTTCTTAATCTTGGTGACAGGATCTTGATCGATTGGTTTTGACTCTACAAGTATTTCCTTACCCTTGTTAGAAGAAGAAGGTATGTTTGTGTTTTCAATGTTTGTGAAAACTTTCTCTATTTTTTGATCTCTTTCTCTAAGGCGTGTGATTTATATATGGGAAAATCCAAAAGTAGTCTAGCACCTAATTTTATCAACCTAAGGAGTGCTTCATATTGGTTCTCTTGGTATTCAATATACCCTTCCTCGGATCCTACAGTTGTAGGAATGCCCTAAAAGACACAAAAAATTGTCTTGACCATCATAAAAATTATCACCTCATAGCTAGGGCCATAAGAGACCCTACTACAAGTGAAACTTTGAGTCATGTCTAAAAAGGGTTGCTCTTAATGTTTGACTAGATTTGGATCGATGTTTTTCAAACATTTAAACAAGGTATGGATTTTGATCTTTCTTCCAAACAAATGACTAAGGTACCAAAGAGACTATAAAATGAGGCTGATGTAGAACCACACACAATTATAAGAATGTGTTAATGAATTTACTCAACCTTGGGTAAAGTTGAAATCATATAAATTAGAAGAGGGTATGATAATTCAAAAATCTAAGGTAAAAACTAGTACACCAAAGCCTAAATTTTTATGATACATCAATACTATAAAAGATAATTAAAATTTGATGAGTTTCTACTATTAAATTAGAATAAATCCCTTTGTATTAAGAAGGAGACAATATGCACTAATAAACTCATGATGTGAAAACATGCAATAATTTCTAAGTATAAAGCTAGAACCAAATGGGTAGCACAACGCTACCACATGGTAATAGGAATGGTAGTATAAAATATGTTCTAGAACTTAAAGCATGAGTGATACACAAGATGACTTAAGTCTACCAATGATGATAATGATAATGAGTCTATAAATGATATTCAATCCAAATTAGAAATTAAACCCAAATTCCCTCAAGGTAAGTGTAAATGACTAACCCAATTTAATACGTCAACCTTATGAACTTAGAAAAATTTGAAAATTGGTCTAGAATCAAATGGGTAGCATAACTGCATATATTAGATGATATGACACAATGTTTAAGATGACAAACTTGAACAAGGAAAATATTTATTTTCACTTGGACAATGTAATGCCTCTTTGTTCAATAAATTGTGGAAAATGTGTTTTGGTTGTGACGTTTGTTTACAAGCAATTTTTGACTCAAATCAATGACCAAAAAAGCTAAAAAGACTAAAATAGACAATACAACTAAGTAATCATCCTAAAGCCTTTAAACTGACAAGGCTACATGATATTATTGAAGTCTATCTTTATATGTGCACTTGAGAGGAAATTAAGTGTTCATCCAAAATTTAAAAAAACATTATATAGAAGGGTATTTTATACCCCCTTATTTCAATTAAAAATATGATGACATGGAATTTGGGGCACCCCTTATATCAATAATATTTCTATGGCAAGTGGGGTTTGTCTAAAAATCTATAAGTTTCGACCATCTAGATTGATCCCTTGTGTATCAAATTTTATGTTAGCACACAAGAGAAACAACATGCCAATTGGATCCACATCAAATGGCTTATTGTGAAAAGGTCTCATCATTTTAACAAACACTACATCCATCACTTACTTAGTGTAGTGCAATGTCTAAAATGATCATATGTTTTGGGCTTAGCTTGCCACTGATGGAGATGGTTTAACTTCTCAAACCATCATCCTAGTAGGGTGATCCTAATTTATATACACCCATATGGAGAGATGTTGAAGATGATGCCAGGAGATGAAGCCCTAGGTTAAAGCTTCCCAATAAAATCTATGGAAGGTAATGAAGTCCCCCTCACAAGCCAAAATACATAAAATAAAATCTAAGTAAAAATGCTTTAAGGTTGTTTTGAGATCATCCAAACCACATGGGTTTTGGGGAGAACCTAGACAACTTACTTTTTATGCCTTGGACAAAGGCACAATTTGCAATGAAAATGGCACTTTTTATCCCACAAGTTTCCTATAGGGGATGGGGGAAGAGAATACATGCACAAATTATTTTTTTCTCAAACAATTTTAACCAAGTAATGTTAGATGACTTATACAAAACAAAATTTTGAAGTGAGTTTCGTTTTAAGCACCGAATTGAAGTGTTTAGTGATGTTCTTTGGCCTTAAGTTGTAAATTTTTATGAAAAATAATAAAAAAATATTCAATATAAACCAAGCAATTTTTCCTTTTAATCCAAGTATAAATATTCCTAATTATTTTTAATCACCAAAAGGAGGTTAAAAAGACTTAATTAAGCTCAAATAGATCACTTTCCACATGGAACTTGCATAAAAATTCAAGATATTTGTTTAGCTTTGAAACACTTTTAATTTTGAAATAAGTAACTTTGGTTTTATTTCTCTGACGATTCCTACAAGAAAATCATCGGTCGATACCCAACCATGGCTGATCTAAAACAACCTCTAATAGTCACTTGTGAACCCAAAGGAAAAAAATTTATGCTTGAAAATGTTTTTTAGGATAAAATGTCTAGAAGTTAAGCTTATGGATCAATACTATGTTTAGACTAGAGACTTAAAAAATATAAATCATTAGAAACAAACTTGAATAAAAGCTCAAAATTCAAATTTTTAAGCCATATTTTCCTTCTATAACCCGACCAACCACAGTTGGAATAATTGTAAATGGTCATTAAGAACCGTCGATAGTCACTGTGTAACCTGTGTGTGCAAAAAAAATGTTAGAAACATGGGAAAATGAGATTAAAAAATGATGTTTAAGGACTTTTTAATAACTAAAATGAAAATTTAAAATTTCCATAATGTCTTCCTTACTTAAATGGACTCAATGGTCCCATCTGGTGTGCCAAGATGCAAGATTGGATTACAAAGTTGGTTAGTGTTATCACTCTAGAGTGCACCCTACTTGAAGATGTGGAAGGCACACCTTATTTCTAGTTGATACAATTGGATATTATTATAGTGTGGGTGACTTTTTATTGAGAAGAAACTCTAGAGAGGGCTGGTTCCCTTAAAATTTATCTTTAAAAACTAAACTTTTTTTATTTTTTGGGTGAAAAGGGGAAGGGGAAATGAAGGGAAATCCTATCTAATGGGGTGATGCACCTAAATGATTGGTATTATCTGAAATATTTTTGAAAATGATTAATATATACATATTAATCTAAAATAAAACTCTTCAATCAATCTTAAACATCAATATTTCAAAAGAAGGCCTGAAAGAAGTTTGCAAAGCAAATTCAAATCCTAGCTCTTCAAATGACCTGTAGAGAATGAGATTTTCATAGTAGGTGTGGAAAGGACCTAAAAAAAGGGAAATTAGATGATACTTTTATGTTGGTACATAATCAAATTACACTCTATTTTGATCCAAAAATCCCATGCAAAAAATCTTCTTTATTTGATAAATGGTGTCAATTACAATTTCTTCGCTACTTTAGGTTTTCCTTAAAAATGGATTTAAAAAGCCAATATATAAGTCTAAAACCTTAAATAAAGCCAAAGTGGCATGTAAAATATAAGTATTAGTATTTTTTGAGTTAAAATAAGACTAAAATCCTTTTACAATATTAAATAAAGGCTTTAAAATCTTCTAAGTCCTCAAAAATTGCATGTTCTTCATTTTTGGCATAGAATTGAGAAGTGGTGGGCCCATGTTGACTTATAAACCTTCCTTGTATGAAAATAATGCCATAAATTATAAGATAACTCCATCTTGAAAGTGATTTCAAGTTCTTGAAATTCTTTATCTTGCATGAAAAGCATGGGAGATGCATGAAACTAGTCAAATTAGTCAACCAAAGAGATTTGACCCTTAAGGACTAGTTAACTCAACTTGAGCTCAACTTGAATGAATTTAAACTTGTAGATTGACTTGAGAATGATATATACACTTAAAAAACATATATTCCATGTGTTAACTCCAGAATTAATTCATTTGATATATTTTCAACGTCATTCTTTACCTGCTTGATTGACTAATTAAGCCTATTAGGCCAATTAGGCATAATAGCCTATCTTTTGGCATTTAGAATCCATTAAACCTAAAATAAGATGCCATGAAACCTAAAAAATTAATTAAATATACTTGTATTTTTTTTCATCATAATATATTCGATTTTGATGAGAAAACACTCATCATTCAGTCAACAGGGTTGACTAGACCTACGTTGCTCCATTTTCCTACAAATTGTCCATTTTGATTGAGCTGGTTAGGACACTTATGGGATAATTTATATAAAATATAAAATTTTATGTGGAATAAAAAGTCTTAGGCTTTGAGATCCATTGATTATATGTCATTGAAGTGTCTTATACTTAATTTTACTTGCTTTTTTCTACAAAAAACATGATTTCTTCCCTCCTCCACATATATCCATACATAAAATTGACATTTATTGAATAATATATAAGTGTAATTTATATTTGAAAATGTTTCAATTATATACAATATTATTTGATGGCAATAAAATCAACTTTTTGCAAAACTATTTTTTTGAGGGTTTAGGTGAGATTTGAAGCTAAATTTTCAAAATGATGGTATATGAAGTACAAACCTCCAAATACAATTTTTTTTTCATTTATGTGTATAAAATTTAACCCTAAAAAATACCTGAAAATATTGTGTTCCCATTCAAAATATATAAAAATTTACCATGTAGAGAAATCTACCTGTGGGGTTTTGATTACATTCTAAGTTGCCTACACTCTTAATGATTATTCATAAATCAAATCCATGAATATGGTCTTAATTTTTAAAAAATTATAATTAAATAGGAGTAATAAAAATATAATAAGATAATTCATCCAAACTCCACATGTGATGAAAGATATGAGCATTTGAACAAGAGGTTAGGAAGGGTGTCTAAAACTGAAAAAATGAAAATTTCACCAAAATGAAAATAAATATTCAAATTATTCCAAATGATTGAAAAAAATAATAATGGGGTCTATACCATGCTATCAAAACACTCTGAAAGCACATTTTTCTTGAGAAGTAAAAAAAAAAACCCTTTTTTGGCCTTTATGCTTGTTTGCTTGCAAAAGCCTCTATGAGCATGGTTTGCTTAAAATTTAGAGTTTTAAAACTATTTAAAGGTCTTATTGTGATGTAAAAACATCATCCCATTCTTTTCAAACTTTTACCTAGACTTAGAAGCTTCTGTAGCACTCCAAAATGATGCTTGCTCCAATGGTGATATCCAATAAACATGCTAAGGACTGTTACAAAATAGAGAGTATATCCACTAATTAAATGGACATGAAACTTGGTCAGAAGTTTCTCCAACTCATGATGACCCTATGTACAAAATTTGAGCTCCTGAAACCACCTGTAGCTCTAAGAAAGTACAATTTTCTCTCATAATTGACATATGTGCATGATTATCTGCATATTTGAAATTGAAAATGTTCTTTTGAAATGATAATGAACTATTTAAAATCAATTTTTTACAATTTTTTATATCAAAATTAGTGCTTTTAGGCCATAATTGAATGGTTTGACTAGCTTTAAAGGGTTATGACCAGTTTTAAGAAAGTTTTGTATGATAGGGGTAGTAATTTGACCTTGACATGACAAATTACTAACAGTTAGTTAAAAAATGGTGGAATCACTTGGGAAGGTAATTTGTATTTGCTTTCTTTCAATTGTTCATCACTATCATTTCCAAACCCCATTAGAATAGGTTAGCTTAATTTTTAAGGTTATATATATATATATATATATATATATATATATATATATATATATATATATATATATATATATATATATATATATATATATATATATATATATATAACCTTAAAAATTAAGCTAACCTATTCTAATGGGGTTTGGAAATGATAATGATGAACAATTGAAAGAAAGCAACTACAAATTACCTTCCCAAGTGATTCCACCATCCAAGAGCAGCTCCAAACATGTTTTTCCCCTTGATCTAGTAATTTTGTCTTTGTCAACAATGGATGATAAGCTCCTCCATTATCTCAATATCACTATGCATAATCTAGGCTCAAGATAAGAAATAAAATGTATGCCTATAAAATTAAGTTTACAAATAAAACACAATGATCAACACAGATTGTGGATATAATTTTGCATTATAAGTTTACAATAATTTAGCTTAAAAATGGTGTTCTATGCCCTTATATTTATATATTTTCCAAATGGGCTAGGATCAATCATGATAGTCCATCTCAAGATTTAGATGTGTGGCCATGAACTAATCTAATATTTGTAATTAAATCCATAAATATCCTCATAATGATTTGGGAAGAAGGGGCATTAATGAGGCATGGGTGCCATAAACCTTATATTTAGTGTATTTATGGCTTATGGATGCCATGCCACCCCATAGAACATGTTAATAGGTGATGCAGATATTGAGAATCAATTTCCATAATCAATAATCTTCATGGAAAATCTACTTAAGCTCTTGATTTGGATTAATTATTTTAAATAAGATTAATCAATATTAGTGCAATTCTTTGGAAATTGGTGGTCAATTAATCAAAATGGTTAGAAATTCATATTAGTGGGTCATAATTTGACTTGGATAGAATTATATTCCCATTTAGGATATTATTGTCATAAAATAACATAGGTACATGATGTGTACTAATGAATTAGAAGAAAAGAGTGGTCTAGAGCACAAAAGATGAAATCATCATTTTGAAATGAAATGATTTAAGAAAATTTAGGAAACTCATAAAATTCATTGCCCCATTTAGGGATACATTAGCCTAAATAATCAACTATATATAACAAGCTCAAACCATTTAACATGTTTTTAGTGATTTTGGCTTAAATTGTGCATTTGAGTGCAAATTGAGTAAGATTGACAATTTTAACACAAATGGTGTTATAAATTGAATGTTTACAAATACTATACTTGAATTCCTTGTCAAAGACCTCCAAACATTCTCAAACATTATAATGACACTTGACACCATTTGAAAAGAGGTGTGACAATGACAATATTGAGACCTACTCCCTTCAAAAGATAGTCAATGTCATCAAGATGATCAAACACATCACTTAAAGACCTAATACAACTAAAACATATGGTGATCATAAACATGTTCAATAACACCTCTAGGAGTGTTGAATGACTTTAAGAAGAAAATAAGAGACAACATGACTTAGAATAACACCATGTAGAGGCTTAGGTGAGTGTTATGAAATTTTTTTAGTTGTAAGGGTTGGCATTTGGCCTTGGTAGGCCAAATTACCAACAATGCCTACGTAGATCCATGTATACATAACATGAGACTTGTAGAGACTTTGGGTTCTATGTAGAGATCAAAAGGGAGAATGATAATGAGAGGGATGAACATTCATATACAAGGGTCAAAAACCATGAATGCACACATAACACAGTTCATAAATAAAATTAATCATTTCTTATTAATCTCAAGGTCTAAGAAAATATTAGAAACTCTAATAGGTAGATCTTTTTTATACCAAGAGAGGGATCTTAGAGGGAAAATTTTGGCAACATTATGGTTCCTAAAAATGTCATCCATTTTAAAATATAAGACTTGAGATTTTATAAGTAATGGGAAGCCCATGGATTATTGATTATAATCAAGAATATAGTTGATCGAATTAAATTAAATATCAAAAATCGAGACACATAATCTCTCTACAAATTAGATGGGGATAGATAAAGGTAATTGGGACTTTGATTGCATCCCTGAGGAATGGTGATGATTACCCTAAGTTTGAATATATCAATTTAGCCCCTTCTCCTATTAGTTATGTAACAACCAATATTTAATCACTCACTGATCGTAGCTCAATTTGAAAGGTTTTATGTGTAGGAATGCAATTGTTGATCTCTTGGAATTACTAGCTTGGAATATTTTGGCCTAATTATTCCACTTCTAATTTCAATTCCACTCCCTAAAGACTTTCATACCATGCTTATCATTAAGACACTTCTTTATTTTGTATGATCTTGTCATGCTTGTCTCACTCACACTTTAATGCTATTAGCTATACTAACATTAAATTCTATAGATTCAAGCTCAATCTAATTGATGGTGCCAACTTTAACATTATCTTGAGTTAGGTATATTTAAATCCTATAATCCTTGAGCCACTACATTTTGATTCTACAAATCTTGCTTATGACATCCTTGACAGATGTATGAGCCATCAATTTTAGGCTATGCAACTAATGATGTGGCATTATTTCATTCACTATATCCTTCATTACTTGGTTGCATCACCCATTTAATCAATTAATATTTGTATATAGTCCATGGCCTCCATGTGTCATCTCCATAATTACTTTGGTCTATACATTATAGATCTATCATCTGGGCCATATGGTAACTTCTTATTTTCCTACCCTTTTCCTAGTCTTTATCGGTACAGCTTTGTCGAATGTCAGTTGGTGTTATCTGACCACTATGTGCTTGGGGCCCACCATATCCATGTGGATATTTATCACTCTTTCATTTATCAACTAAGGATCAAATGCAATGCTAACTATTCCTCCTATGGTGAATCAAGATTTCACCACATGGTGTCATCTCACTCACCCACTACTCTGACACATTGCTAGGTTGCTTTGTAATTTTTGGGAGAGTGGGATATTGATATTGTGCCATGAGTTACCATCCCACTTAGTCACTATCCTAGAGGGTTTTAAACAATATGGGTAATTTTGAGACACTAGGGCATTGAGATTGGAACACATGGAAGCATCCCACTAACTAGTTACTTTACTTGCTCACCTAGAGGATTACTTATGGCATTGCCTAATTGGGCAACCTCTTGAAAATTGACTATCTTTATTATACTTTTAAACATATCTAAGACCATTAGGAGATTAAAACATGGCATCAAGAAACCTTCAAAATAAATGGATAATCCCTTTGTTGCTTGACTCCTATAGGCTTTGGGAGTGCTCTGTGTTCATCAAGAAGGATAAAAGGGAGGCTGAGAAGACTACTATGTACTCGAGAACTTACTTAAAACATATAAGTGTTGAAAATCATATGGGTTTGACCCCATAATCATTTGATTTTACCTAAATTGAATAAAATTTTAGAACCTATGGTGATCCAAAGCCTTGAAATGAATGGGATGTGATTTCCCCATGGTGACAAAAAATAGTCAACATTCTTGGCAACATCTGCACACTTCTTGCCTTCTAAGTAGGAATAAAATATTCTTGAAATAATTTATTGGGTATGGATTCATCTAGAGTACCTTATTATTATTTCTCTAGATTATGATTAGCCATGATAAGACCACCTAACCTTAGAAGGAACTGAGATACCTTCTAAAAGGACAAACAAAGCAAATAACTATGCTGAATGACTCTTAGAGGAAAGGCAAAAAAAACTAACATAACTATGTACAAGCGCTTGAAGGAAAAACCACTCTAAACAAAAACATGTGAATGTGGAACTTATGTAAATTAAAACATCTAAATTAATATTTACAAGGGTATTCTAGGGTTCATTTTAGTGGGACATATAAAAAAATATGTAGAGGTCTCAATTGTGAATCAGATTCATAATGGTGGAAAGTTAGTTTAGAAGGCATATCATTGCATAGGTGAATCATGTGATGCCATGTGGTGAATTACATAGAGCCTACCAACATCAGGCCTATAAACTAAGGGTGGACACTGATAGCCTATAGATGGATGATAATAGCCTATAGGCAGACATCGATAGCCTATAAGTGTATGCCTATAGCCTATGAGTAGATTCTAGTAGCCTATGAGTGGATGTTTGTAGCTTGTGGGATTCTTCTCACAAACCTATGAGTGAATACCTATAAGCTACAAGCATCTACCCATAGGCTACAAGAAAACACTCATAGACTGTAGATAGACACCATAGGTTATAGGCATCCACCCATAGACTATAAGCGAATGCTTATAGCTTGTGGGTGGATGTCTATAGAATTTCAATAAGACACCCATAGATTTCAAGAATCCACTTGTAGGCTATAGGAAGATGCCAACAAGTTGTAGGCAACCACCTACAACTTGTAGGTGGATGCCTATAACATGTGGGCATCTTCTTGTAGCCTATGGGTAGACACTTGTAGCCTATGGGTATTCACCCATAAGCTTATAGGAAGATGCCCAAAATTTATAGGCACCACCCACAAGCTTCCAATGTCTACTTATAGGTAGCCTATCATCATCTTCCCATAGCCTAGCATCATCCACCTGTAGCCTAGCATCATCCACCTACATACTACTATTGAGTACTGGTAGATTGCAATCAAGTGCCCATATGATGTTGTCAGGCATCCACACTCATAAGATGCCATCGAGAACTCATAGAATATCATCATAAGCCCTCATGTTTAATTTCCATGATGGAACTTAAAGAATAGTAAATGTAATTATAGTTAAAAAATGCTAAGAAATTATATTGTAATTTTTTTTTTCATACCTTATTGGAAATTGTTGATTCTTAAAGCCCTCCTTAGACCTAAAATATAAACCATTAAAAAAATTCCTAAAGACCCCTGATAGTATATGGTGAATGCCTCTAGAATGGATTTTGAGGTACTGACAAACTATATTTATATGAGGAAATTTATATTCAAATGTAGGTGAACTTCTCCTTGAAATTAACTTAGACCCCAAAAATTTAGGTAATCCCACCCTATTGGCCACTCCACAAAAATATCCAAATGCCAACTTTGAAAAATGGAATATTCATAGATTAATGAATATTTGACACTAAAATAAACCTTGGGGTGTTCATGATCATCATAGATAATGCTTGAGATGAATCCCATTGATGGGGATAGGTAACACTTCTCTACTTGGTCTTACAATCTGTTATACATTAGATTGCTTGAAAATGGATATAGTATATGGGTCACACCATATAGAATCAATTTTTTTATACTTCTTAAGACTTTCCTCTATTTGCATCTTCCTAGAGTACCAAGTCTCCTTCATTGAAGGTTTTGTCTGTGGCCTTTCTATCGAATGTTCTCTTGGTATGCACTTTCTAAAGCTCCATAGTGCACATGGCTTATGCCTTGAGTTCTTAGAGCTCTATTAACTCAACCAAGCTTACTTTCATGGGGTCATTCTTACACACTTCTTATTTATGAGATATCTCCAGTAAAGTTAATTTATATTGGTTGTAGGGGTAGGGATGTCAATTTATGTTTACCTACAAAGAAGGTGCACCTTTTTTAATTTCATACCCATGTGTGTGCATTTTTAAATAGATTTGGCCAATAATATCTAGCTCACATGGTTTTCACTACATTAGTTTTAGGTGAGTAATAGTCTCCTAACAACCCATCATGGAATTATTCAAGAATATTTTTCACCTGATTATGATTTATGTATTGCATGAGGATTTCATTGATATCTCTTCTAAAATGCACACCACTAAAAATCACATAAGGAATGGATTGTAATTTGAAGTGTCTATGATTGGATTTAGGTAAGCTTTATAGATACACACCAATTTGAAAGAAGATACTCATGATCTCAATCTAACTTATTGGGGCCTTGGTATTCTATTTGGATTTCATGTAGTGAAATAATTATGTAGTATTCATTATTCACATCCCCTTCTAGCTGCTCACAGAGTCCCTTTCCTCATACCAGCTTGGTGATTTGGGTGTATATATCGTATTCCATCACCTTTGTGACCCAATCAGATCTCTTCTCATTGATGTCCTTACTAAGTAAGAAATCCTTTATACTCAAGTGTGAGACCACAAGCTAGATCTTGTTATTAGAGATCATATGCCTAAACTTATTAAGTACTCTTATTATAACAAGGGTGTGCTTCTTTATAAATCTATAATGTAGATCATAATCCTTGAGTGCTTGGCTAAATAAAATGATAAAATACTCTAGTTGGTCATTTTTATACTATTCAAGGATGGATGAGATACCTTTAGCTTTATCAAATTAATAAAGGATGAAATCCTTACCATAATCTAGGTTTATCAATGTGGGAGCCTTTGTGATGATGAACTTAATAGCCTTGAAACTATTTCAGCTTTCTTAGATTTAGATGAACACAACATTCTTCTTGAGCATTTCTATGAGGGGATTGACCAGAGTTGTGAAACTTTACACAAACCTTCTGATGAAGTTTATTTTTCATAAAAAAATTTGGAGACCTTTCTTGTGACCTGGGAGAGGGAGCAATAGAACAAACTCAAATCATTTGGTATTTATGGTGAGTCCCTCTTTGGATGATGTATCCTAAAATTTGTCCTTCATGTACTATAAATACACACTTTCTTGGGTTTAGAGAGATCCCAAACTCATAATTTTTCAAAGACTTGCTCTAGGTGACCCAAATGATCCATTGCATTTTAAAAAAATATTTATATCATCAAGCAAAACCAAGATGATGATTGTTGAGGAGTCCTTTAAATTCTATATCCATGGCTCTCTGAAAGGTAGATCCTACATTTGTCAAACCAAAAGGCATGCTTTGGTATGTGAAATCACCCCACTTAGTGGTGAATGTTGTTTTAAATTGATTACACCCCACATAAGTACATTGTTATAGTCTAAATAACCATCCATCAACAAAAAACTTTCCATTCCTATAACTATTTACAAAATCTACTCCATTGGTAGGAGGGGGTAGTGATCTTTGAGGGAGGCTTTGGTCATGTCCCTAAATTCTATGCATAAGTATATATCTTTATTCTTCTTACACACTAGTGTTGGAGATTGTCAATGATGTCTTCAAGGTGGCCAAGGATGTTGATGAGGTGTCATGTGTGTTAGAATTATAATGACAAAGTTTACTTCAATGTGCTTTAGTGTTCTTTCATGATTCTTCAGTGTTTGACTTAGTGAGGCAATTGATAGATGTGATTGATGGTGTGATGATGTTGTAGAGACCCTATGGGGTGTTATGAGTGCTTGGGGTTCTTGTGGAAGTGAAAATAATTCATTATAGTAGTCATATGAATGTCTAGGCTCTCCTAGTCATCTTGATAGATAAGGCTGAGCAAGTAGATTGATGATGCCAACATTTACACATGTGACAGTGTCAGAAGGAGTTGGTTACATGGGTCTAATAAATTTTATGCCAACATCATATGATCCAAGTTTTAGGTCAATATGTTGTGTGTATCAAAATATATTGAGGTGAAAATTTGTCCTTCCAAGAAGATTGCAATGTTTCCCATACTCAGCCATATTTACAATATCAAGTTACCTTTATACAGGGCTGTGATGTGTCAAAACCTTGCTTGATCAGATTAAGGACCAATGGTGAATATAGAGATTTCAAGTGTCAAAAATAAGATAAATTAGATCAAATATAAATGATATGTGGGTGATCATGTAGATTAATATCTAATGGTGTGCATAAAATCATGCAGAAAGAGATCTAACAAAGAGCATGAGGTCAATAAGTCAAAGGATTCTAAGATTGCACATGGGACTACCAATTGGCAAAAGTGCATTATGGAGATTGATATCAGGTACACAAAAGGTAAATAGGGATGCCAAGTGGAATAATAATTTTAACTAAATTCATCAAGGTACACAAAATCCTTGTGGGGTTTTTAAGTGGCATAAGTGCATTAATTGTATAAAGATAGACTGTAGGGTACATAAAAGGCATGTGAGGTTGCCAAATGGCATAATCTCAGAATCCCAGATCAAAGATAAATGGAAAAATTGATAGTTAAATATAGGAGAATCTAGAGGAGATCTATGGATCATATTTGATTAAATTTATAGGGGGTAGGAGATGAAGACACGTCTTTAAAGCTTTTGCATTACATAGTGATCGTTGGAATTTAAATTAACAAAGGAAAACTAGTATGTATTATTTGGGCTATACATTTTGATGTATGATGAATTTGATAGTGGTATAAAAAGAAAAGTTGTACAAGACTACAAGGGATATCCAAAAAAAGTTGTTATAAGGTTTGAATATTTGTATAGTTGTAGTTATTGAGCTCCAAATTTGACTATGTTTGACCATCTTCTTCAAGTGACTTGAGAAGGATGATTGAGTTTGTTTTGATGATGTCTTTATGATTCATAATAAATTAACTATTTAAGAGTGTTGTAAAATACATGAGGACCATTTGTGTGGATTTTTTAGGTTTGAATAGTCTATCTTTAGTATTTAAAAATGCCTAAAATTTGATTGTTTATTCGCTAATGGTGTTCTTGTGTACATGGATAATGCTTGAGTAGATTGCACATATGCAGATGAGTGTAGTGATGAATATAATAATGTGAAGGTGTATTAGGTGTCATATTAAGTGGAAATATGAATTTTGAAGTTATTTGATGGTCTTAATTTTCTCGAAGAAGTGCTAAAGGTGTGAATAGGTATCCATGAGACTTATAAGGGTTACTAAGGCCTAATTGAAAAGTGTAGTTGCTTAAGGGTGGCCCATGAATGTTGTAGCTGACCTATGAGGGTGGTATTGAGCTATGTATTAGTTTGATATAAGCCTTAAGAGTTAGGGCATGTTTAATGGATGGCTAATAAGATGATATTCATGAAGGATTTATAAAGAGTGAAATCAAAGGTGATGGTTTCTAGTGTGAAGTGTTGAGTGTTGAGAAGAGAAGGATAAAGTAGTGCAAAGCCAAGTAAAGGAGTGAGAATTTAAAATAGAAGGTATAGGCCATTTAGGAATAAAAAAGAGTGAAGAGAATAAGTCATGTTTGTCTGATCAAATTTTTGTAGGTAGACACATAGGTCATTGGACCTAATGAGCCTAGAAGAGGTAGATTGAGCGAGTAAGCCCTAGAGGTTGATTAAGTGAGTGTGCCTAGTGGATGGATTGAAGAGATGATTAGGTTGAGGATTGTGTGCATGAAATATAATTCATATTATTGATGTTGTGATATATTTTTTATAGGTTTTTTGATTGTGTATGTGTGAATAAGTGTAGAGTGATCCAAAAAGGTGTTTTGGATGCATTGCTTGTGTGTGCAATCTTGTAAGAGAGAAAAGAGGAAAGAGTGAAAACAAAGAAGGTCATCATTAGTTGAAGAGTAGCAATAAGTGTTCAAGATGATTTGATTTTTAAGGTAACTAATTTTTCTCTTGGTTACTTAGGGTGTTGTAGCCTCCTTACTAGTTGGAGCTAGTTAAAGGTCAAGTGGGTGCTTGACTAAATTAAGTTGTGGGTGCTCCTTGATCAGTTGGTGCTAGTCTAAATGTTGAATGTTGTCATTATAGGATTATATTTCATATTGAAGGGTTTAGTGGGTTTTATCCCCCAAGATGTTTTCCCACATATGTCATGTGTTTTATCTTGCTTTATCTTCCATATTCACTTTGAATGATTAAGGGTTTAAAGAATTTGGAATTTAAGTTTGAATATCTTGCCACACTAATTCACCTACCTCTCAATGATTGTACCTATAACAATTGGTATTAGATTAGCATATTATTTTCAAGTTTAACCACTTAAAGATGATCTAAGGTACAATAAGTCTATTTGTGAATTTTAAAGAAATTCATCTATTTGTGATAATGAAAGTGATGATGATGAAGTTTTCATAGAACAAGAAAAGTATGCAAGAAAAATGAGATTAAAGCTTGGAGGTTAGTTTCAATTAAATAAATTTTTGGTTAATAATGTTGCAAAGGATGATGACTATAATCAAGTTGAAAATGGTGTTCTACTCGTGGATAAAGAGGAAAGTTATTCAAAGGAAGAAGACAATCATGTGTGATGAAGAAGTTTTCCATGACATCAAGGAAGAAGAAGTATATGTGGATCTATAAGAAAAGATCATGAGTGCCCTTAGTGATCTAAAGAAGTAAAAGAATAAGAATCACAAGATGAGGTATGTGATCAAAGGTCTTGAATCCCATATCAGGGATCTTGAGAAGTGTTTGTGTGGAAAGTCCAATAAAGATGAAAAGAAGAATCAAGCACTGATCAAGTCTCTTAAAGAGAAAGCATGTAGATTTAAGAATGACATGGATAAAGAATACAAGGAGGATAAGGAGACCATCAAATATATCATGATATAGTTAGAGGCTACAAGTTTAAGCATGAGAGATAAAGAATATGAATGTGTTTAATTGAAGACTAATCTCATTTCCCTAAAGGATGAGAATGAAAAGGTCTTAGTAAAGATATAAAATCTTGAAGAAGAAGAATAAAATAAATGAGAATAAGACAAAGAAGATGGTAGGATGAAATTCAACAAGTCAGATTGGGTTAAGAGCAAAATGAAGAAGGCAATTAGATATCTAAATGCTTCAAGGTATGCTAAATATTTTATGGATCATTGTTTTGTTTATCATATTTTTGGTCACAAGGCAAAAGAATGTATAAGAAGAAGCAATCTATAAAAGGGAGATCAAAGACATATTCAAGAAAAAGTATGAAATACATTGTTTATTTCAGTTGTATTCATGCTGGTCACATTGAAATTTTTTGTCCAAGTAAGGTTGATAGGTTCTCAAGTCACAACAAAGTGTATGTAACTCCTACAATTCATGGAATAGGTCAAACATGGATTTGGAGACCTAAGTCTATTAGGAGAGATCAATTTGAGACCAAAGATGGTTTGTTTACCAAGATAGACATGAAGGAAAATCAAGAGTTTCTATTATGTACATTTGTTGACAAGCTTAAAGAAAATAATGAAGTTAAACATCCATTTAAATTCAATTTGATGATGAGGCAGGACTGCAATTCAAATGAGAGTATGGATATTTGGGAATCTACAGAGTTTTGGGACATTAGTCTCTCTATGTCAAAGGGGTGTCTCTCTCTTGGATTCAAAGAGACACTTGTTAGAAAGAGTAAGCATGATGGATGCTAGTTGGGTTTTGGTTAATGTTTTAGGGTAAGAAAGGAGAGTTGAAAGATCAAGTGGTTCAAAGATTTGAAGATCCTATAGTTTTGATTTTTTCATATCAGAGTTTTCAGTGTATGTTTTGAGAAGGTAGAAGAATGATGTTTCATAAGGTGTTTCTTTATGTTAAGTACTTCATTGATATTTTGGTGACCTCATAAGGTCATGAGAGGATGTGTTGGCTTATTATAGAAGGACATGAAGAAGTTTAGTGATTTGAAGGTGATTACTTTCTGAGTTGTTCATTACAAGATCTTGTTTGTAAGGATGCAGAGTTGTTCATTGAGTCTTTTTGAAGAATATTAAATGAAAATGTGATTGGTTAAAAGGGGAGCAATGAGTTTTATGAATATGATCCAAAGTGTTTTTTTGGAATGTTTTAGAATATATATTCAGGGACATTGGTCCTAAAATTAAGTTTTGGTCAATCTTTGAAGGATGGTCTAGTTGGTAAAATGGTGAAGAATGAAGGTAAGGTTGATATGGAGTAGGAAGAGGATGTGCTTAAGGTGTGTTCAAGGATTTGGGTCTTGAAGGTCTATAAGTAGAGTATAAAGGTTTATAGGTGTTAAAACATGATTAGTTAAGAAGACTTGTTGAATATGTTATGATCCAGGTGGAGCATAGTGTTATGGGGATATAACTCAGATAGTTTGAAAGGCTTGAAGAGTTGTGCATGATGTGAGGGGAGTATATATGAGATGTTCTAGTTATGGTGGAGATATGAAGAAGTTTGCTATAGATGTGAACTCAAGCATGTTGATATGATGACTTGATCAAACCAAGTCAAGTGCTTTAACAATGTATTGAATCCTCATGCATAAACAAAGGGGGAGCTTTCTAAATGGTCAGGGCCTAGGATGAGAGGACTGTGTAGTTAAATCTAAGAGAGAAGGTATGAAGATAATTGTATTATTTATTCATGGTTTATGTTGGTCTGAAGGTTTTCAAAAGGTTTATAAGCTCAAGTGACTTAGGGAAAGTCCCTCTTAATGTATTCAAGGTGAGTTTAATTAGTTTCTGGTGTTCATGTGTGTTTTTATCTTCATAAAAGCTATGTATGGTAAAGAAAAGTGTTGTGTTTGGAGCATGTTTGAGAAGATCAAGATAAGAAGTGGTATCCATAGTGTTAGGGTGAGTTTGTATCATCTCTCAAAAGTTTTCCTTTCATTTTTTTAGTCCTTGAAGTATTTTCAAGTCCTTAGGATCAAAAGAAGAACCCACTTTGTCATCGTGTCAAAGGGGGAAAAAGTGCTTGAAGAGAGAGAAAGAGTTTAAGCATAAGCTTTGTGATTGGTAATCACATCAATAAAAAAGGGGGAGATTATTGGAGAGTTGTCAATAATGTCTCCAAGGTATCCAAAGATGTTGATGAGGTTTCATGTGTGTTATAATGACAATGACAAAGTGTGCTTCAGTGTTCTTACATGATTCTTCAGTGTTTGACTTAGTGAGGTAGTTGATGGATGTGATTGATAGTGTGATCATGTTGAAAAGACCCTATGGGGTGTTATGAGTACTTGGAGTGATTATGGAAGTGAAATAAATTAATTAGAGTAGTGATATGAATGTATAGGTTCTTCTAGTCATCTTAATAAATAAGGATAAGTAAGTAGATTGATGACATCAACATTTGCACATATGGTAGTGTCAGAAGGAGTTGGTCACATGGGTAAGATTAATTTTGCACCAATATCATATGGTATAAGTTTTAGGTCATGAGGTGTTTATAAAAATATATCAAGGTGAAAATTTTGCCTTCCACTCAAATTACAATGTTTTCCATAGCCAAATTTGTAATATTGAGTAACCTTTATACAGGGCTACCATGTGTCAAAACCTTGAGTGAAAAGATCAAGGATCAAAGATGAATTTGGAGATAAAAAGTGTCAAAACCTATCTTTATTGAATAAAATATCAATATCATGTAGGTGATCATGTAGATGAAGAGAAGGAGATCTAATAACGAACACGAGGTCAATAAGTCGAAGGATTCTAAGATTGCATGTATGATTGATAAATGGTGTAAGTGCATTATGGATATTGATAATAGGGTACACAAAAGGCATGTAAGGTTTCCAAGCGGTGTAATAATGTTAAATAAATGGATTAGGGTATATATAAGGCACATAAGGATGTCAAGTGGTGTAAGCATGTTAACTATATAAAGATTGACTACAAGGTACATAGAAGGCACATGGGGCTACAAAATTACATAATCTCAGAAGCCCAGATTAAATATCAATGGAAAACATTGATATTTAAATTTTAGAGACTCTTGAGAAGTTAGAAGATCATATTTTATTAAATTTATAGGGGGTATGAGATGAAGACATGTTTCTAAAGCTTTTGCATTACGCAGTGACCATTGGAATTTAAATTAACAAAGGAAAACAAGTCTGTATTGTTTGGACTATAAATTTTGATGTATGATGAATTTGATGGTGGTATTAAAAGAAAAGTTGTAAAGGAATCCAAGGTATATCTATAAAAATTGTTTATAAGGTTTGAATATTCATATAATTTTAGTTATTGATATCTAAATTTGACTATGTGTTTGACCATCTTCTCCAAGTGACACAAGAAGGATGATTGAGTTTGTTTTGATGTTTTATGATAAATTAACTACTAAAGAGTGTTATATACTCTATGAAGACTATTTGTGTGGATTTTTTAGGTTTGAATAGTCCATATTTAGTAATAATAAATTCTTGGAAGTTGATTATTTATTTATTAATGGTGTTCCTGTGTACAAGGTTAATGTTTGAGTAGATTGTGCATATGAAGAGGAGTGTAGTGATGAATGTAATCACTTGAAGGTGTCTTCAGGGTCATGAAAAGTGGATCTATGAATTTATAAGTGTAATTGTGTTCCTAATTTACTTAGATAAGTGATAATGGTGTGAATAGGTCTCCATGAGACCTATAAGGGCTACTAAGGCCTAATTGAAAGGTGTAGCTGCTTAAGGGTGACCCATGAATGATGTGGCCAACCTATGGGGGTGGTATTGAGATATGTATTAGTGTGATATAAGAATTAAGGTTCAAGGCATGTATAATTTCTGATAAATAAGATGATATTCATGAAGGCTATATAAAGAGTGAAATCAAAGGTGATGGTTTCTAGTATGGAGTGTTGAGTGTTGAGAGGCAAATGATAGAGTAATAGAGAGAAAAGTGAAGGAGTGAACATTTTAAAGAGAAGGTATAGGTCATTGAGGATGAATAGAGAGTGAAGAGGATCAATCATGATTGTTTGATCAAGTTTTTTTAGGTGGACACACAAGTCATTGGACCTAATGAGCCTCAAAGAGGCATATTGAGCGAGTAAGCCCAAGAGGCTAATTGAGTGAGTGTGCCTAGTGAATGAATTGAAGAGCAGAGTAGGTTTAGGATTGTGTGCATGAACTATATGTAATATTGATGATGTTGTGATATATTTGTTATAGGTTTTTTGATTTTGTATGTGTGAAGAGGTTTAGAGTGATCCAAAAGGGTTTTTTAGATGCATTGCTTATGTGTGCAAGATTGTATGAGTGTAAAATGGGAAAGAGTGAAAAAAGGAGTTCATCATATATTAAATAATAGAAAAAAGTGTTTAAAATTATCTAAGTTTTAAGGTATCTAAGTTTGTGTTTGGTTTCCTAGGGGGTTGTAGCATCCTTGCTAGTTGATGCTAGATAAAGGTCAAGTGGGTGCTTGACTAAATTAAGTGGTGGGTGATCCTTGATTAGTTGGTGCTGGTCTAAATGTTTAATTTTGTAATTATAGGACTATATTCCATCTCATAGGGTTAAATGGGTTTTATCCCCCAAGATGGTTTCCCACATATGTCATGTGTTATGTTCTTGATCTTGGTTTATCTTTTGTGTTCATTGTTATGAATGATGTGTATGAGTCATGATTGTATGTGTTGAATGATTAAGGGTTTGAAGAGTTTGGAATTGAAGTTTGAATATCTTTCATCATTGATTCACCCCCATCTCAGTGATTTTACCTATAATATTTAGTATCATAGTAAGACCTTCTTTTCAAGTTTAACCACTTAAAGGTGATCCAAGGTATAATATGTCTATTTGTGAAGTTCAAAGAGATTTGTTTATTTGTGATAATGAAAGTGATGATGATGAAGTTTTCATATAAAAAGTGAAGTATAAAATAGAAATGAGATTAAATCTTAGAGGTCAGTTGTAGTTAGCTAAATTTTTGGTTAATAATGTTTCAAAGGATGATGACTATAATCAAGTTGAAAATGGTGTTCTACTCTTGGCTAAAGAGAAAAGTTGTTCAAAGTAAGAAGACATCATGTGTGATGAAGAAGTTTTCCATGACATCGAGGAAGAAAAATTTGATGTGGATATAAAATTAGAGCTCATGAGTACCCTTGGTGATCTGAAGAAGCAAAAAAAGAGGAATCACAAGATGAGGTATGTGATCAAAGGTCTTGAAGCACAAGTCAGGGTTCTTGAGGAGTGTTTGTGTGGCAATTCCAATAAAGATGAGAATAAAAATCAAGAGATGATAAAGTGTCTTAAAGATCAAGCATGTATATTGAAGGATGACATGGATAAAGAAGCCAAGGAGGATAAAGAGACAATCAAAGATCTCATAATTCAGTTTGAGGCCACAATTTTAAGCATGAGAGCTAAAGAAGATTAATGTGTTCAATTGAAGACTAATTTTATTTCCTTGAAGGATGAGAATGAAAAGGTCTTAGGCAAGATAGGTAAGCTTGAAGAAGAAAAAAATAAATGAGAACAAGACAAAGAGGATAGTAGCATGAACAAGTTAAATCAAGTCAAGAATAAAATGAAGAAGCCAATTAGATAGCCAAATGCTTCAATGTATGCCAAATATTTTATGGGCCATGGTTTTTTTTGTTATCTTGTTGGTCATGGGGAAAAGGACTATGTAAGAAGAAGCAATTTATCAAAGGGATATCATAGACATATTCAAGAAAAAGGTATGAAATACATTGTTTGTTTTAGTTGTCATCATGTTGGTCACATTGAAAAATTCTATTCAAGTATGGTTGATAGGTTATCAAGTCACAAAAAAGTGTATGGAGCTCCTAGAGTTCAAGGAAGAGGTCAAAAATGGATTTGGAGACCTAAGTATATTAGGAGAGATAAATTTGAGTCCAAAGATGGTTTGTTTGACAAGATAAACATGAAATAAATTCAAGAGTTTCTATTGTCTACATTTTTTGACAAGTTTGAAGCAAAGAATTTAGTCAAGCATCCATTCAAAGTCAATTTGATGATGAGCTAAGAATGTAATTCTAATGAGAGTATGGATATTTGGGAATCTCCTATGTTTTGGGACTTTTAATTTTCTCTATGTGAAAGGGGTGTCTCTCTCTAGGCCTAAAAGAGATACTTATTAGTAAGAGGAAGCATTATGGATGCTAGTTGGGTTTTGGTTGATGTTGTAGGACAAGAAAGGAGAGTTACAAGATTAGGTGGTTTAGAGATCTAAAGATGTAGTTTTGAATTTTTCATATTAGAGTTCTAAGTGTGTATTTGAGAAGGTAGAAGAATGATGTTTTATAAGGTGTAACTTTGTGTTAAGAGATTCATTGATATTTTGGTGACCTCATAAGGTCATGAGAGGATGTGTTGGCTTATTATGGAAGGACATGAAAAATTTTAATGATTTGAAGGTGATTACTTTTTGAGTTGTTCTTTCAAGATCTTGTTTGTCAGTATGTAAAGTTATTCATTGAATCTTTTTGAAGAATATCAATTGAAGATGTGCTTTATTAAAAGGGGAGAAATGAATTTTATGAATCTGCTCCAATGTGTTGCTTTGGAATACTTTAGAAGATATATTTAGGGACATTGGTTTTAAATTCAAAATTTGGTCAATATTTGAAGGATGGTCTAGTTGGTAAAATGGTGAATAATGAAGGTAAGATTGATATGGAGTGTGAAGAGGATGTGATCAAGGTGTGTTCAAGTATTTTGGTCCTAAAGGTCTGTAGGCAGAGTATGTAGGTTTCCAAGTGTCAAAATAAAATTGGTTTAGATGACCTATTGAAGATGTCATGCTTTAGATGGAGCATGGAGTTAGGGGGATCTAACTCAAATAGTTTGAAAGGATTATAGAGTTGTGCATGATGTGAGGAGATCATATATGAGATGTTCTAGTCATGGTGGAGATATGAAGAAGTTTGACATAGATGTGCAATCAATCATGTTGATATGATGACTTGATCAAACCAAGTTAGGTACTTTGACAATGTATTGAATCCTCATGCATAAAAAAGGGGGAACTTTGTAAATGGTTAGGTCTTAGGATTAGAAGACTGTGTAGTTGAATTTAAGAGAGAAGGTATGAAGTTAATTATGCTATTTCATGTTTTATGGTGTTTTAAAGGTGCTTAAAAGGTGCCTAAGTTTAGGTGACTTAGGGGGAGTCCATTTTAATGTCTTCAAGATGAGTTCAACTAATTTCTAGTGTTCATGTGTGTTTTTATCTTCATAGAAGTTGTGTATGGTCAAGAAGAGTGTTGTGTTTGGAGCATGTTTGAGAAGCTCAAGGTAAGAAGTGGTATCCATAATGTTAGGAGGAGTTTGTATCATCTCTCAGAGGTGTTCCTTTCTTTTTATTGGTCCTTGAAGTATTTTTAGGTCCTCAGAATTAGAAGAATAACCCACTTTATCATTATGTAAAAGGTGGAGAAAATGTTTGAAGGGAGAGCAAGAGTCTAAGAATAAGCTTTATGATTGGTGTTGACATCAATGACAAAGGGGGAGATTGTTTTAGATTTTTCAATGATGTCTCCAAGGTTATCAAGGCTGTTGATGAGGTGTCATATGTGTTAGAATGACAATGCCAAAGTGTGCTTTAGTGTTCTTGTATGATTCTTTAGTGTTTGACTTAGTGAGGTAGTTGATGTGATTAATGGTGTGATCATGTTATAGACACCCTATAGGGTGTTGTGAGTGATTAGAGTGCTTTTGAAAGGGAAATTAATTCATTAGAGTAGTCATATGAATGTCGAGGTTCTCCTAGTCATCTTGAAAAATAAGGCCGAGTAAGCAAATTTATGACATTAGTATTTGCACATGTGGTAGTGTCAGAAGGAGTTGGTCACATGGGTCTAATAAGTTTTGTTCCAAGATAATATGGTTCAATTTTTAGATGATAAGGTTGTGTGTAGCAAAATATATCAAGGTGAAAAGTTGGCCTTCTAAGTAAATTGTAGTGTTTCCCATACTTAGCCAAATTTGTAATATCGAGTGACCTTTATACAAGGCTACCATGTGTCAAAGCCTCACTTGAGTGGATCAAATATCAATGGTTAATGTGGAGCTTCCAAGTGTAGAAACCTAGCTGAATATAATTAAAAATAAATGACATGTGGGTGATTATGTAGATTAAGATCTAAAGATTCATGTTAAATCATGTAAAAGGAGATCAAATGGTGAGCACAAGGTCAATAAGTCAAAGGATTCATGAGATTACACATGGGACTACCAAGTGGTGTAAGTGCATTATGGAGATTGATAGCAGTGTAAATAAAAGGCACATAAGGATTCCAAGTGGTGCAAGAACACTAACTAAATGGATAAGGGTACATAGAAGGCACACAGGGCTGCCAAGTGGTGTAAACATGTTAACTATATAAAGACGGATTGCATGGTACATAGAAGGCATGTGGAGCTTCCAAGTGGTATAATCTTGGAATTCCAAATCAAAAATAAATGCTTAGTATTAATAGTTAAATCTAGGATACTCTTGAGAATATCAATGAAGCATATTTGATCAAATTTCTAAGGGGAATGAGATGAAGACACGTGTCTAAAGCTTTTGCATTACACATTGACCATTGGAATTTAAATTAACAAAATAAAACTAGTCTGTATTATTTGGGATATAATTTTTGATGTATGATGAATTTGATGGTGGTATAAAAAGAAAAGTTGTAAAGGACTCCAAGGGATATTTACAAAAATTGGTTATAAAGTGTGAATATTTGTATAGTTATAGTTATTAAGCCAAAATTGAATGTGTGTTTGAACATCTTTTGCAAGTGACTCGAGAAGGATGATTAAGTTTGTTTTGATGATGTTTTGTTGTTTCATGATAAATTAACTATTATAAAGTGTTTTAGACTCCATGACGACCATTTTTGTGGATTTTGGAGGTTTGACTAGTCCATATTTAGTATGAACAAATGTCTATAAGTTAACTATTTGTTTAATAATGGTGTTCTTATGTACAAGGCTAATATTTGAGTATATTGTGCATATTCAGAGGAGTGTAGTGATGAATGTAATAACTTCAAGGAGTCTTAGGGGTCATGCAAAGTTGACCTATGCATTTAGAAGTGGTATTATGTTCCTAATTTTCTCAGAGAAGTTCTAAAGTGGTGAATAGGTCTCAATGAGACCTATAAGGGCTATTAAGGCCTAATTTAAAGGTGTAACTATTTAAGGGTGACCCATGAATGTTATGGCTAACCTATGAACATGGTATTAAGCTATGAATTAGTGTGATATAAGAATTAAGGGTTAAGGCATGTATAATGGTTGACCAATAAGATGATATTCATGAAGGCTCTAATAAAGAGTGAAATCAAAGGTGATGATTTCTAATGTGGAGTGTGGAGTGTGGAGTGTTGAGAGGTGAAGGATAGAGTAAGGTCAATCCAAGTGAATGAGTGAACCTTTGAAAGAGAAGGTATAGGTCATTAAGGACCAAAAGAGAATGAATAGGATTAGTCATGCTTGTTTTATCAAGTTGTTACAAGTGGACACATAGGTCATTGGACCTAATGAGCCTATAAGAGGCATATTGAGGGAGTAAGCCCTAGAGGCTGATTGAGTGAGTGTGCTTAATGGATGGATTGAAGAGTAGAGTAGTTTGAGGATTGTGTACATAACCTATAGGTTATATTGTTTATGTTTTGATAGAGTTGTTGTAGGTTTTTTGATTGTGTATGTGTGAATAAGTGTAGAGTGATCCAAAAGTGTGTTTTGGAGGCATTGCTTGTGTGTACAAGATTGTAAGAGTGTAAAGGGGAAAGAGTGAAAATAAAGGAGGTCATCATTAGTTTAATATTAGAAATAAGTGTTCAAGATGATCTTATTTTCATGGTAGATGAGTTGGTGCTTAGTTTCCCAAGGGGTTGTAGCCTCCTTATTAGTTAGAGATAGCTAAAGGTCAAATGGGTGTCTAACTAAATTAAGTGGTGGATGCTCCTTGATAAGTTAATGCTGGTATAAATGTTAAATCTTGTCATTATAGGATTGAATTTAATCTTTTAGGTCCAATGGGTTTTGTTCCCCAAGAGGGTTTCCTACATATGTCATGTGTTATGTGCTTGATCTTTCTTTATCTTCCATGTTCATTATTATGAATGATGTGTATGCTTCATGATTGTATGTGTTGAATGATTAAGGGTTTAAAGAGTTTGGAATTGAAGTTTGAACATCTTACATCACTTATTCACCCCCCTCTCAATTATTATACCTTTATTAATTAGTATCATAGTAAGACCTTATTTACAAGTTTAAACACTTAAAGGTGATGTAAGGTACAATATGGCTATTTGTGAAGTTCAAATAGATTCATCTATTTGTGATAATGAAAGTGATGATGATGAAGTTTTCTTAGAACAAGTGAAGTATGAAAGAGCAATGAGATTAAAGCTTGGAGGTCAGTTGCAATAAATTGAATTTTTAGTTAATAATGTTTCAAAGGATGATGATTGTAATAAAGCTGAAAATGGTATTCTACTCTTAGTTAAAGAGGAAAGTTGTTCAAAGGAAGAAGACATCATGTGTGATGAATAAGTTTTACATGACAATGAGGAAGAATAAGTTGATGTGGATCTATAAGTAGAACTCATGAGTGCCCTTGGTGATATGAAGAAGCAACAGAAGAGGAATCACAAGATGAGGTATGTGATCAAAGGTCTTGAAGCACAAGTTAGGGTTCTTAAAGATTGTTTGTGTGGCAAGTTCAACAAAGATGAGAAGAAGAATTAAGAGATGATCAAGTCTCTTAAAGAGAAAACATGTAAATTGAAGGATGACATGGATAAATAAGATAAGGAGGATAAGGAGACCATCAAATATCTAAATCCAAGGAGGATAAGGAGACCATCAAAGATCTCATAATTTAGTTAGAGGCCACAAGTTCAATCATGAGAGATAAAGAAGATGAATGTGTTCAATTGAAGACTAATCTTGTTTCCCTAAAGGATGAGCATGAAAAGGTCTTATTCAAGATATGCAAGCTTGAAGAATAATAAAAGAAATTAGAAATGGTCAAAGAGGATGGTAGCTTGAAAGTCAACAAGTCATATCTAGTTAAGAGCAAAATGAATAATCCAATTAGACAACCAAATGCTTCAAGTTATGCAAAATATTTTATGGGCCATTATTTTGTTTATCATATTGTTGGTCATAGGGCAAAGGAATATGTAAGAAGAAGTAATCTATCAAAGGAAGATCACAAAAATATTCAAGAAAGAGTTATGTTAGACATTGTTTGTTTCAATTTTCATCATGTTGTTCACATTAAATTTTTTTATTCAAGTAAGGTTTATAGGTTCTCCAGTCATAAGAAAGTGTTTGGAGCTCCTTGAATTCAATCAAGAGGTCAAACATGGATTTGGAGACGTAATTCTATTGGGAGAGATTAGTTTGAGACCAAAGATGGTTTATTTGCCAAGATATACATGAAGGAAAGTCAAGAGTTTCTATTGCCAACATTTGTTGAAAATTCCAAAGAAAAGAATGAAGTCAAGCATTCATTTAAAATCAATTTGATGATGAGGTAGGATTGAAATTCAAATGAGAGTATGGAGATTTGGGAAACTCTTAAATTTTGGGACTTTTAGTCTTTATATATCAAAGGGGTGTCTCTATCTAGGCTTCAAGGAGACACTTGTAAGCAAGAGGAAACATGATGGATGCTAGTTGGGTTTTGGTTAATGTTGGACAAGAGAGGAGAGTTAAAAGATCAAGTGGTTTAGAGATCTAAAGATGCTATAGTTTTGAGTTTTTCATATCAAACTTCTAAGTTTGTATTTGAGAATGTAGAAGAATGATGCTTTATAAGGTGTTTCTTTATGTTAATAGCTTCATATATATTTTGGTGACCTCATAAGGTCATGAGTGGATGTGTTGGCTTATTGTGGAAGGACATGAAGAAGTTCAATGATCTGAAGGTGATTACTTTTTGAGTTGTTCATTTCAAGGTCTTGTTTGTAAGTATTCAAAGTTATTCATTGAGTGTTTTTGAAGAATATCAATTGAAGATGCTCTTGGTTAAAAGGGGAGTAATAAGTTTTATGAATATGCTCCAAAGTGTTGTTTTGGAATGCTTCAAAAGATATATTTAGGGACATTGGTCCTAAAGTCAAGTTTTGGTCAATATTTGAAGGATGGTCTAGTTGGTCAAACTGTGAAGAATGAAGGTAAGGTTTATATGGAGTGTGAAGAGGATGTGCTCAAGATGTTTTAAGGGATTTTGGTCCTAAAGATCTATAGGTAGAGTATGGAAGATTATAGGTGTCAAAAAAAATTGGATATGAAGACCTATTGAAGATGTCATGATCCAGGTGTAGCATGGAGTTAGGGGGAGCTAACTCAGATAGTTTGAAAGGCTTGAAGAGCTATGCATGATGTGAAGGGAGCATATATGATATGTTTTAGTCATGGTGGAGATATGAAGAATTCTAATATAGATGTGAAATCAAGTATGTTGATATGATGACTTGATCCAACCAAGTTAGGTGCTTTGACAATGTATTGAATCCTCATGCATAAACAAAGGGGGAGCATTGTAAATGGTTAGGTCCTATGATCATAAGATTATGTAGTTAAATTTGAGAGAGAAGGTATGAAGGCAATTATACTATTTATTCATGGATTATGGTGGTCTAAAGGTGATCACAGGGTGCTTAAGCTTAGGTGACTAAGGGGGAGTCCTTCTTAATGTCTTTAAGGTGAGTTGAAGTAGTTTCTAGTGTTTATGTGTGTTTTTATTTTCATAGAAGCTATGTATGGTCAAGAAAAGTGTTGTGTTTGGAGCATGTTTGAGAATCTCAAGATAAGAAGTGGTATCCATAGTGTTAGAAGGAGTTTGTATCATCTCTAAAAGGTGGTCCTTTCTTATTGTTTGTCTTTAAAGTTTTTTTAGGTCCTCAAGATCAGAAGAAGAACCCACTTGTCATTGTGTCAAAGGCGAAGAAAGTGCTTCAAGAGAGAGAAAGAGTTTGAGCATAATATTCGTGATTAGAGTTGACATAAATGACAAAGGGGGAGTTTTTTGGAGAGTTTTCAATGATTTATCCAAGGTGGCCAAGGATGTTGATGAGGTGTCATGTGTGTTAGAATGATAATGAAAAAGTGTACTTCAATGTGCTTCAGGGTTCTTGCATGATTATTTAGTGCTTGACTTAGTGAGGTAGTTGATGGATATGATTGATGATGTGATCATGTTGTAGAGACCCTATGGGGTGTTATGATTTCTTGGATTGCTTTTAGAAGTGAAAGGAATTCATTAGAGTAGTCATATGAATGTCTAAGTTTTCCTAGTCATCTTGATATATAAAGTTGAGTAAGCAAATTGATAATGTTAGCATTTACACATGTGGTAGTGTCAGAAGGAGTTGGTCACATGGGTCTGATTCATTTTGTGCCAAAGTAGTCATACGAATGTCTAAGTTTTCCTAGTCATCTTGATATATAAAATTGAGTAAGTAAATTGATGATGTTATCATTTACACATGTGGTAGTGTCAGAAGGAGTTGGTCACATGGGTCTGATTCATTTTGTGCCAAGTTCATATGGTCAAAGTTTTAGGTCATGAGGTTGTGTGTAGTAAAATATATTGAGGTGGAAGGTTGGCCTTTAGGTAGATTACAGTGTTTCCCATACTTAACCAAATTTGCAATATTGAGTGACCTTTATACAGGGCTACCACATGTTGAAACCTCATTCAATCAGATTAAAGATCAATGGTGAATGTGGAGATGATAAGTTTAAAAACATATCTTGATTGGATTAAATATCAATAGCACATGTGTGATTATGAAGATGAAGATCTAATGACACACATTAAATCATGTAGAAGGAGATCTGATGATGAGCATGAGGCTAATAAGTCAAAGGATTTTGAGATTGTATCTAAGACTTCTATGTGGCATAAGTGCATTATGGATATTGACAACATGGTACAAAAAAGGTATATATGGATTCCAAGTGGCATAATAACATTAAATAAATGAATTAGGGTACACAAAAGGCACACAAGGCTGATAAGTGGCATACGTGCATTAACTATATAAAGACTGCCTATAGGGCACATAAAAGGCATGTGAGGCTACAAAGAAGCACAATATTAGAAGCCTAGATCAAATATTAATATAAAAAATTGATATTTAAAGCTATGGGACTATTGAGGAGATATATAGAGCATATTTGATCAAATTTATAGTGGGAATGAGATGAAGACATGTGTGTGAAGCTTTTGCATTACATAATGATTGTTGGAATTTAAATTAATAAAAAAAAACTTGTCTATATTATTTGGGTTATAAATTTTGATGTATGTTGAATTTGATGGTGGTATAAGAAGAAAATTTATAAATAACACCAAAGACTATGCAAAAAAATTGATTATAAGGTTTGAGTGTCTATAAAATTATAGTTATTGAGCTCCAGAGTTGACTATGTTTGACCATCTTCTACAAGTGACACAATAAGGATGATTGAGTTTCTTTTGGTGTTTCATGATATATTAACTATTGGAGAGTGTTTTAGACTTCATGAAGATAATCTATGTATTTTTAAGGTTTGACTAGTCCATCTTTAGTATGAACAAATGCATGTAAGTTGATTGTTTGTTTGTTAATGGTGTTCTTGTGTACAAGGCTAATGCTTGAGTAGATTGTGCATATGTAGAGGAGTGTAGTGATGAATGTAATCACTAAAAGGTTTCTTAGGGGACCTGAAGAGTGGACCTATGCATTTTTAAGTGGTCTTGTGTTCTTAATTTTCTCAAAAAAATTCTAAAGGGGTAAATAGGTCTCCATGAGACCTATAGGGGCTACTAAGGCCTAATTGAAATGCAGAGTTGCTTAAGGGTGACCCATGAATGCTATGGTAGACCTACGAGGGTGGTATTAAGTTATATCTTAGTGTGATAGAAGCCTTAAGGGTTAAGGCATGTCTAATGGTTGACCAAGAAGATGATATTCATGAAGGCTCTATAAAGAGTGAAATCAAAGGTGATGGTTTGTAATGTGGAGTGTTGAGTGTTGAGAGGAGAAGGATAAAGTAGTACAGAGCCAAGTAAAGGAGTGAACCTTTAAAATAGAAGGTACAAGTCATTAATTACCAAAAATGAGTGAAGAGGATCAATCATGCTTGTCCGATCAAGTTATTATAGGTGGACACACAAGTCATTGGACCTAATGAGCCTAGAAGAGGTAGATTGAGATAGTAAACCCTAGAGGGTGATTGAGTGAGTGTGCCTAGTGAATGGATTGAAGATTAGATTAAGTTGAGGATTGTTTGCATGACCTATAGGTCATATTTCTCATGTTGTGATAGATTTGTTTTAGGGATTTTGATTATGTATGTGTGAAGAAGTGTAGAGTGATCCAAAAGGGTGTTTTGGATGCAATGTTTGTGTGTGTAAGTTTTTAAGAATGTAAATGGGAAAGAATGAAAAAAATGAGTTCAGCATTAGTTGAATAATAGAAATAGGTGTTCAAGATTCTTTGAGTATTGAGGTAGCTAAGTTGGTGCTTGGTTGCTTAGGGGGTTGCAGCCTCCTTACTAGTTGGAGCTAGCTAAAGGTAAAGTGGGTACTTGACTAAATTAAGTGATGGGTACTCCTTGATCAGTTGGTGATGGTATAAATTTTAAAAAATTTAATTATAGGACTATAGTCCATCTTGTAGGGTTCAATGGGTTTTATCCCCCAAGAGGGTTTCCCATATATGTCATGTGTTATGTGCTTGATCTTGCTTTATCTTATGTGTTCATTGTTATGAATGACATGTATGCTTCATGATTATATATGTTGAATGATTAAGGGTTTGAAGAGTTTGGAATTTATGTTTAAATATATTGCATCGCTTATTTACCCCCTCTTAGGGATTGTACCTATAGCAACTAGGACTAGATCGACCACCCATGAAGAATGTTTGATTGGAAATATTATGTTAGCTTTGAGGAGATTTGAGAGATCCTTTCTCATTAAGGACTCAAGCTTAGGGTTAAATAGCATCTGATTGTAATTGACTAGACTAGTATTGGGGTCAATCTCACTTGTATACTGGGCTAATCTTGGATCAAATCCTTTAAGGTCTTGGTAGTTTCATGTGAATATATCATCGCATATTTTTCTTAGATTGATGAATTCTTCAATTTTATATGGGGAATACACCTTACCAAATTTTAGGATCTTGTCATCAAAGATGGTCACTAGATTGAATATTTATTCCTTCATCATCATGTTTCTCCTCTTTCCCTTTAGCTAGTCATCAGAGTTGAATATGCTTTCCAATGTAGGTTGGTTCTTAATGTAAAACTCAACTTCATCTTATAGGAAGTTGATAATCTGCTCATCAATTTTGAACACCTACCAATTAATTGCATTATCCAATACTATTAGTTTGACTACAATTTTTATGATATGCTCAAAATCATTATTTATACTAGACTAGAGGTCATACTATGCACCCATAGTTAAGAGCCTATTGGCATCATCATTTTATGCCCTTGGTATAAAATGGATATTGAAAACATCAAATCATTTGATCATGACCCATGCCCTATGTTTGTAAGCTCTTAGCAGATTATTTTTAGACATGTTCCACACTATGACTTGGTTTACCACCAACTCATTAACTCCAAAAATTTATAGTGCATTGATTCCTTTCTTATGCATCAATTAGAGACCCCAGATCGACACCTTATATTTGGAAACATTATTTGTGTAGCTAAAGTATAATATGAAGGCAATGAATTATTTTTCATTTTGAGGGGAGAATATTACAACATTGGCTCCTATGCCATTTTTAATTTAGGAGCCATCATAGTATAACTACCATATGCCTTCGAGGTCCTCTTGCACCTTTATAAGGTCAGGCAACAAGGCATCTTCTTGGACAATGCAGTATGTGTCGAGACCTATTTCCTCTACATTATTGTATAGGTATCACTTGTAATTTTTTCACACCTATTCATCAAGTAAGTCAATTGGGACCTTTTCAAGGGGTGTGGCAGTCTCATGAAGAATTGAATTCTCCTCTTGGTTGAATAAAGTGTAGTTTAAATCAACTAGGCTAGGAGTATATGGATCTATGTGATTCTTCAAAATAGGCTTAGTTTTGATGGTCATCTTGGTCCCATATCTGGTTCTAAGTATAATGTGTGACCAATTTGAGGATATATATCTACCCATATTCATACTGAAATCTTGAGAGAGGCATATAACAAAGTAAGGGGGTAAGTTAATGATTGCAATATCTTACATAATAGAAAGGCTTGGACATGTGTGTATAGTGAGACTCATATCCTGTAAAACTTCCATAGTTTTAACCATTGTTTCATCTAATTGGATGACCCCTTTTGAGATGGGAGAATATGTTATGCCTAACATGTTTACAATTTTATTAGGAATGACTGAGCTTCTCACACTTGAACTATTATAAAATAATGTATGAGATGATTATCGATGATCGAAAAGATGTAGAATGGTGGTGACTTACTATTTATATGCACTCCTTCCTTAGGTTAACATAGACATATTTGTAGTAGTAAGAACAATATGTGATGGCTCATGGAGTTGGAAAATTCTTAGGGCATCTTGTAGTAAATTCCTTGAGGAAGGAATAATAATAAAATCTCACATGAAAATGTTTAGTCCAATCTTTTTCATCTAATCAACTATGTTAAAGAGGATTTATGTCCTTTTGATCTTCACATTTTGAATTGTAGCCTCTTCTCATACCTATGCATTGGTTGGGGCTAGATATTTAATTTCATAACTTTTTCCATGTGCATCGAAGGTTACATAGGTGTTTTAACTTGGGTATATGCATGATGTACCTAGGGAACTGAATTTAAAGGTGGTGAAGAAGAAGGTTCCTCCACCATTGCTCTCTTTTTGAATCTTGTATTAAAAGTAACTGGCTTGTTTCTTAAATTTGACACCTTATTCTAATTCACATAATTGAAGTCACCGTCCTACAAATTTAAGAGGTGGATCCACCCTACTCTTGTGTTTGTGCCTGTGATTCATTTCTTGGTTGATATGAAGTAGATGGAGGCTCCTAAGGTGGTGGTTCCTTTTACATCATAGATGCCTCTTTTGTCACTCCATTCATGTATGCAAATTAATAATGTGACTGATTACCTAGATAACACCATTTATAGTCTTGTGCCATATTATTCTACATAGACATGAGATCTATAGAGGTGCTCACAGTGTTATAATTTGGTGTATAAGGTAATCTATTATATGTGAGATGGTTCAGAGCTTACGCAACATATTAGTAGGGAGGCCTATTTGATTGATGTTTCTAGTTAAAGGGTTGATAAGGATTATTATGCTATGATTTATATTTTTTAAGTGCTAATAGCTCATTTATAAAGCTCTTCAATAAGGACTTGAATTGATGAAACTCAATCAAGGGTATATAAGTTAAAGGAATTGTTAGGCTGACAATAATAAAAATGAGATCTAGAGTTGGAACGAGGGTCAAGACAAGTGAAATTATACATGGGGGCTTATGATATAAGGGCATAAGGGGTCCAAGTGAAATTTTACCTACTTGAATCATGTATTTTTATGCATGAAAAACAACCTCATATGCATATGGTAATATTGAACCTCCCATAGATTGGATAATTATGGACACATCATTATTCAACACTCTCTCTCTCTATATATATATATAATGCAATTTAAGGGTTTGGACTTAAAAATATTAGAACTCAGTCCCAAATATTTTGGAACTTAAAGTTGATGTCAACCATCTATTCATGTGGAATCCTTTTGATGGTCATGAGTTCCTCCATTAGTGATTGGTGGTCATTCTTTTCTTCAAACTATCTACATAGTTCCATGCCTAAATCATATCAATTTCTAATAATACTAGGTCACAAGATGTGATACCATTGTAACACTCTCCCTTTTAAATAAGAAGCAAGGATCCACACTACAATGTTGTCATAAGTCACATTATGGATAGAGCAAATATTTACTATGTCTTGTATGTGCTCTATAGGCATAATTACATTTATCTAGTAAATTAAAGGATGATATTAAGAGAAAATAAGAGAATATCATCATACTAGGACAGGTTTAATAGGATACCTCCATTAAAGGAAATAAAGGTTGGTTTATCTGAGCAGCTATGAATGAGACGGGGAATAATCTTCTTCTAGGTTAGGGAAATCTACCAAAAAGAGGGGTAGAATGAGCTCTTAGGGAAGATTGGATTAAATGAATAGTTCCCCTAATTATAAATATGGATAATTTAACCCTTTTTATTGTAAAAAATATAGGTAGCTTAATGAAATGAAAATCAGTGCCTCTTGAAGATGATCTCATATGTCTTGGCGAATAGATAGAAAGATGATCTTTATGAACTAGGAATCATTGGAGTCATTAGGTGATATATAACATGTCTTTAAAAATTAAATCATTTAGAGTATCATAAATATCTCACCCAAATTTTAAACTTATACCCACTAAGCATGCCAAAAACATTTATCAGTTGAAACATGCACCCATGTGTGAAGGGATCTTATGCATACTAATGCATGGATCTTTTACACCTAGTGCCTTGGAATTCATGTTAGAGAGATATTTAGTGTCTCATTGTAATAATAATATCCCAAGGTATGGGACTCTTGTGATCCTTGAGATGAACCTCTAGAGTGGGTCAACTTCCTTCTATTCTAGATGCACCTAGCTTAGGACCAACATACAGACCTACAAAGAGCATAATGAAATATACAACTAGTGATAAACCTAAAATTGATAAGGGAAAAGGGATAGAAAAGGTAAGAGGGTTTTTGGAATTTAAAAGGTGATGCACCAATAATAGAGTGAGCACTTCATCTACTTAATGACATAATAAAACTAACAAACTACATGTACAAAATTCATACTAGGTACACTACATAAGTGTTTTTCATGGACATAAGGGAATACAATGCAACATTATGAGGGATGATTAAAACTATATAGATAATGCCTAAAAGGACATATGTATACATAACATGAGACCTACATAGACTTTTAGTTCTTCATAGAGCTATGAAGGGAGGATGACAATGAGAGGGACAAACATCCATAAGCAAGCATAAAAACCCAAATGCACATAGAACATAGAGTATGGAGAAAAGTAATCATTTATTATTAATCTCAAGGTTTAATTAAATATTAAAAACTTAAATAGGTAGAGCTTTTTTATATTGGGAGAGGGCTCTTGGAGGGTAAATTTTGGTAGCATTATGATGCTTAAAAATGTTAACCATTTTAAAATGTAATAACCAAGCTTTTATAGGCAATGGGAAGCCCATGAGTCACTGATTACAATTAGAAATATAGTTAAGAGAATTAAATTAAATATTATAAATCAAGACACATAATATCTTTTAAAATTAGATGAGGATGGACAAAGGTAATTAGGACTCTGACTGCTTCCTCAAGGCATGGTGATGATTAGCTTAAATTTGAAATATTAGCTCAACCCCTTCTCTTATTGGTTATGAAATAATCGATATTTAATCACTTAGTGGAAACAAATCAATTTTAAATGTGTCATGTGGAATAATGTGGCTATAGATCTCATGAAATTACTATCTTAGAAGATTTTTTCTCAATTCCATTGCTTCTACTTTTAATGTTACTCCCTAGATACTTTTATGCCATGTTTGTCATTAAGAAACTTCTTTGTTCGATATGCTTTGGTTATGATATTATAATGTTAGTCTCACTTATGCCTTAATACTATTATCTATATTAGCATTAAATTATATATATTCATTCTTAATCCAATTTACTATGCCAACTACAATGTCCTCTTGAGTCATTTATCTCATCATCTTACGATCCTTGAGCCATCACATTTCAATTCTACAAATATTTATTATGACAATCTTGATAGATGGTTAGGCCATCAATTTTTAGGCTAGGAAACTAATGACTTGGTGTTATTTCATTCAATATCTCCTTCATTACTTAGCTAGGTCACCCTTTTAATCCATTCAGATTTGGCCATAGTCTATGGCCTCAATGTGTCATCTCCCTAATTACTTTAGGTTTTGTTCTATACATATATTAGCTAGGCTACATGACAACTTCTTATTTACCTAACCTTTCCCTATAATCTATTTATAGGGATTTATCAAGTACTATTTGGTGATCTCTTACATTTGTGTGCTTAGGGTTGACATCTCTATGTGGATATTTCTCACTCTTTTATTTCTTGATTAAATCTCAAATACAATGTTAACTTTTCTTCCTATGATGAAGTAGGATTTTTCCATGTGGTATCATCTCTCTCATGCATTGATTTGATGCACTATTAGGTTGCTTGGGAATTCAGGAATTTATGAGAGATCAAGGTAATGGGATTGCACCATGGGGTGCCATCCCACTCACCCACTATCCTGGAGGGTTTTGAATTGTATGAGAGGTTTTGGGATTCAGGATATCAATATTATGACATGTGGAAGCATCCCCCTAACCTGCTATTTTTTTCACTCACTTGAAATATTACTAACATCATTACCTCACTAGGCAACCTCTTTAAAATTTACTAAGTCTTTAAAATACTTTTGAATAGGCTTGAGACTGCTAGGAGATTGACATGTGGCATCAAAAAACATTCAAATGAAATAACTAAGTCCCTTTGTTGATCAACCCTTATGGGATTTGGGAGTGTTATGTGTTTACCAAGAAGGCTGAAAGGGAGGCTAGGAAAACTACTATGTGATCGATAACTTCTTCAAAATGTTTAAGTGTTGAAACTCGTCTAGGCCCAACCCCATAATTTTGATTTTCCCCAAATTGATTAAACTTTGATAGCCTATGGGTGATTTGAAACTTTGAACTCAATTGGATGAATCTTCCCCATGGTGACTAAACAAATTCAACAAATATCAAAGAAGAATATTTTGAATAAGTGGTCATCTCAAATGACAAACTCATGAAGGTTAGAAAGGTATGTAGCAATTCCAAAAAAAAAGCTTTCATTGACATTTTTAGAGAGTATGATGATGTATTTTCATGGTGTTATGAGGATAGGTTTTGATATAGGATTAGACAAACATAACATTTAATTGGACCCAAATTCAAATCCCATTAAGCAAAAACATAGGCAAATAAATCATAATATTGAACCCTTAATGAAGAAAGAGCTAACAAAACTCATATAGGCAAATGACATTTTCCCAATAAAACATTCCTCTTAGGTAATCTAGTTCTAGTTAGGAAGAATAATGGAGAGTTTAAGATATGTGTAGATTTTAGAGACTAAATAGAGAATCTATCAAGGATAATTATCCTCTTTCATCCATGTAACAAATCCTTCAAACAATGGATGGAACTTAAAGGTTTTCTTTCCTAGATGGTTATTCAAGGTACAATCAAATCCTAGATCAAGAATTAGATAAATTTAAAATAGAATTTACAACTAAATGGAAGACCTATTCTTATAAGAATATTCCCTTTAGGTTAACCAATGCTGGTGAAAATTTCCAAAGGGAAATGGATATGGCCTTTAAAGGTCTCATAGTGACATGGTTTTGGTTTATTTGGGTGACATCACTATTTTTTCAAAGCATGCAAGTGAACATTTAAGTCATATAAGCAAAGTATTTATCATATTTAAGGAATTTAGAGTTTATTTTAATCCTAAAAAGTGTGTATTTATTTTTCATGAGGAAAAACTATTGGGGCACATAATCTCAAAGGATGGTCTTACCATTGATCTATAAAGGGTGAATTCCATATTATATCTTTCTATCTCAAGCCATAAGAAAGGTCTCCAAAGATTCTTGGGGAGAATTAAATTTTTGAGGAGATTCATATCAAATCTTTATACCTTGGTTAAGCCTCTTACCTCCATGCTCAAGAAGAATACTATTTTTTACTAGTCAAAAGAAGGTAAGGACAATTTTAAAATTATCAAGCAAGAAATCTCTCAAGATCCTACTCTATTAATCCTAACCATGATAACGACTTCATTCTCTATTCCTTTGGAGGAATTGAGAGAATTTTAGCTATCCTAACCCAACAAAAAGTGACCAAATGGAGCAACCAATAGGATTTTTTAGTTAAGCACTAAAGGACTATGAGCCTAAGTATATTTCTATTGAGAAACACGTTTTATATGTTGTAATATCTCTCAAAAAGTTTAGAAACATGATTTATAATAATAATATACAACTAAGGGTGCCTCATCCAAGTGTGAAATAGTTCATTTTGAGTAAGGATGTCAATGAGAAGAGAGTTGGATGGATTAATAAGGTCATGGAATATGATGTGAATATAAAAATCACCAAGATTGTGAGGGGTAAAGGATTATAAGAGTAACTTGTGACAAACTTAGAAGATGATGACAATAAAATATACATGATACAAGAGGACAAATTAGCTAAAATTTCCCCTTAAAGTAGATCGATTTAGGATATGGTTTATTTATTACAAACATGTGAGTATGTTAAAGGCCTTGACAAGGCAAAAAGGAGGTATTTTAGGTTGCAATCCATCCCTTTTATCCTTTTTGATGGTGTTTTGTTTATAAAGGATATGAATAGAGTGCTATTAAGGTGTATTGAGCATAATTAGGTTATTAGAGTGCTTGAAGAGTTCCATGATGACCTATTAGGAAGTCATTTCTCACCAAGGACTATTGATATTAAAATCATGAGAAGTGATTATTACTCACATGATTTGTTTAGAGATACCCACAAATGGATAAGTAATTATAGGAAGTATGCCTACTTTATAGGAAAACAAAGGATAGATTCCCTTCCTCTTCACCTTATTAAAATATATCAACCCTCTGATTAATGGGGTTTATATTTCATTAGTTTGATAAATCCATCTTCTATTGCTAGCCAAAAATGGGTGTTGACAGCCATAGATTAATTCACTATATGGGCTTTAAAAATTGAATTAAAAGAGGCTAATGAATATTACATCTTATATTTCGTTGAAGGTATTGTTATAAGGTTTGGTCTCCCATTTAGTATTATTTTTGAAAATTCTAAAGTTTTTTTAGGAACTCAAATTAGTCAATGGTAGTCAAGCATGCGATCTATCTTAAAAACCTCTTCAAACTATTACCCTCAAGGCAATGGTTTAGCTGAGTATATAAATAATAAATTGATAAGGATTATTAAGAAGACAATAAAAGATAATTATAGACATTGGAATACCAAACTCAAGGCTTTCATTTTGGATAATAGAATCACACATAAGAGAGCCATTGGTAACTCACCCTTCATGTTGGTGTATGGGAGAGAGGTAAACATTCCTTTGTCATTGGAGTTACCTTCTCTTGAGCTTTCACAATAGCTAAAAATGTATAAAATAATTCAATGACAATAATATTGGTTGAGTTGTTGAAGATAGAAGAAGTAAGAGGCCAAAAAATGCATATATTTGAAGCTCATCAAGTCCAAGTGAAGAGAAATTTAAAAAAGAAAGCTATTGTTATAATCTTCAAGGAAGGAGATTTGGTTTTGAAGTGGGATGAAAACAATGCTAAAATTGGAAGACATACAAAGTTTTATGCCATTTAGAGTAGCCTATACATTATCACCAACTACAAGCAAGACAATGCCTTCCAAATCTAAAATCTAAATAGAGAATTACTACCTATCCCAGGTAATGAGAAAAACCTCAAACCCTAATTTTAAGGTCATTTTCAGACCTTGTACATAGTAGTGTAGTTTATTTTCATTCTTAAGAGTTTTTTTTCCATATTATTTTCTATTATTTACTTTCTTATTATGTGTTTTGATGCTTCTTTAGCTTTTTAGACATTGGTCAAGCATATATGAGTCATGGTTTTTATTTTAGAATTAAGTTTTTTTAAGGCTTTTAATGACTCCTATGCCTAATGGATTTGTATAAGGCTAATAGATCCTTGATTAGTAGGCAAACAACCCATGAATGTTTCCAAAATGTTGAATTTTCAAGTTTCCTTTATCCTTCATCACCTTACATGCTAGGAACCAACTTCTAGGCCTAAACCAATTGAGCAAGAGCTAGTAGTACCTCTATGTGAACCATCTTAGACCAAAATTAGATTAATTAGTTAGGTTTTCCCATACTATTTCATGTTTATAAGGTCTATTAAGGATATTTGAAATCATAAGGTCATCTTAGCCCTTGTTGAGGCCTATTTGATGACTAGAGGCATAAAAGGTGTTTTTCAATGTGAAATAATGATAAAAAGTACTAAGATAAATTTAGTAGGTCATGATAAGGTTAAAAAATTCTAAAAAGGGGAATAAAGGTAATTTATAAGTTTTGAAAATACTTTGAAACACCTTAGGCTCATACATCATGTTTAATGGTGTCTTTGACCTTGTTTCCCCCTTCTTTCTACCTCCCTTATGGATTTTCTCAGGTTTTTGATGTAAAGAGATCAATCAGGGCCATGATCAGGTCTAATTCACCTCTACAAAATCTCATTAAATGAAAAAAATATGAAGGTGTAATGAGAAAAATAGAGTTTTAAAAAAATGAGGATATGTAGCTCTTGATGAGTGTTTCTATTCAAATTTTGCTTTCTATATTCAGATTTAAGAGAAGAATTAATGAAACTAAGAGATGGTCAAGGCTTGTGTACCTGGATGTAGTCTGCGCACCATAATCCAGATGCTATGAGTACTCCTCTTTGGCTATGGAGGAATGACACCTGTAACGAAAAGAGACTTGGACAAAGGAGGTGTTAGAAGGATAGATGGTGGGTTGCCAAGCAAAAGCCTGTTCCCAGAAGTATGAAAACTTCCTTAAGGGAGGTTAACCCACTATTTTGATAAAGATAAAGTCTGATAAAAGACAGAATGTTAAAAAGACTGAAATGATAATAAACTGAAAAGAAACGGAAGTAAAAGCTTACCTGAATGATGCTATCGGCTTGGTCACAGTCACCAGCGTCGGTGGTCCTACCGGCATCGATTGATAAAGTGCCGACGTCGGTTAGTCTGCCGACATCGGTTGGGGTAATGACCGGCGTCGGTCGGGGTAGTGGTCTGTAGTCGGGTCTGGTCAAGTTTCTTGGTCTGTGGACGGGTCTGTAGACGAGTCTGTGGTCTATTTGATTGGTCTGAGACAAAGTTTTGGGCTCGGGTGAATGGTCTAGGGTCTGGATCTGAGAGTCTGGTTGAATGGGCAGAGTATATGGTCTGATAGAGGGATCAAATAGAAGACAGGGATAGAAGAGAGACAGGGTTTGGGACTGGTCTAGTTTGGTCAGAGTTTGGTCTGGGGGATAGGAGTGTTGAATCTAGTTTAGAAACAAATGACTAGAAAACACAAATGAAAGCATAGAAGAAAACTTACCTGTGGTGTGCTGAAGAAAGTGTTGCAGACTGGTGTACCTATTGTTGGTGTTGCTGGTGATGAAAGTCCCATCACTGGTGGAATTGCTGAAGCCAGAATACCTATTGTTACACCTGAGGGGGAGAATGAGAGGCTTGGTTTGAAGATTAACAGAGTGGCAAGGTCCAAGAATGGATTGATGATCAGAGTGCAAGATACCAGAGTCGGGTTATGCGAGAGGAGACACAGAGAGCCAAAATAGAGGAGATAACAGATGCGAAAACTGTTATGAAAGGTGCCGATGTTGGCAATATCATCGACGTCGGTCGACAGTTGATCGATGTCGGTGGCTAAAAGGCCAGAGAAAGGCTAAAAATAGCCTTTCATCCATTTTCCAACCACCGGGTCAGCTAGTCTGAAGGAGAAATGGTCGAAGGGGATTAAATGGATGAGTGGAGAAGTTGGAATGGGAGTCTAAGTGTTAAATATGGCCATGTGGGGAATGAAGGGAATCCAAAGAGGGTATCCTAGGGTGGTGAGGTGGCAAGGGAGAGAGGGAAAAGGGATTTTATTAATTTAAAATAGGATATTTATTTCAAATTAATAAAATATGGGTGAGGAGTGGTTAAGTGGACGAAGGAGACCAAGGGGGGAGAAAGGACCAAGGGGTAGACACGATTCCGGTGTCTACATTTGCCCCTTTTTGTCTTGTTGGTTGTTCTGGATGAACTGCAAGACAAAAATAGGAGTTGGTTGCCCCAAGTGTGGGATGATGTGGATTGCCTCGAGGTATGGATGAGGTATTCCCCCTCAAAGCGAGAGTCAAGGGAAGGGAACCTGATGTCGGGTGCCAATTTGACAAAAGGTGGATGAGAAGGAGAGTGAGGGTGAACGCTGCAAAAGTTGTGATTGCGCGCATACCACTTCATGGGACAGGTAGGTCAAATGGTCACAGTCAAAAGGTCGAGGAGTGCCAAAATTGAAATAATCAGGCCCCAGCATTAGCCGTAGCTAATCAGGTTATTCAATCTAAGCTGTAGCTCCAAATGGTCATCGTGTTCCAGGTATCCTAGGCTTAGGAAGTGCTCCTGAAAACACAAAAAAAGTCACAAGTAGTGCGGATCAACTGGCTTGCGATCCTATACTTGTGAGGGTCCATAAATAAGGTCTGCGAACAATTTTGCTATCTATTTGTGAGGTAGCATGCGTGCAAATAAAACCAAGACAGAGTTGCCTCGGAAGTGGTCAGGATCTAAAGAGATATGCGTGATCTCCATGGTCGCTGGTCGGGTTGAGATATAAGTGATCTCAAATGGGCCCCATGAGGAGTCAAAAATGACTTCGACATTGGCAGGGCTAGATGATCGAGACATGATTTTGGGACAACGTGATGAAAAAAAAGAGGTTTGAAAGTTGCCGATGTCGGTGATGAAACCGATGTTGGAGACATAAAGGGACCGACGTCGGCAGTGTATCGGCTGACGTCGGCGGTCTAGGGCACGATTATGCTAACGTCGGCAGCCTGCCAAATCCAACAAAACCAGATTAGCAGCCCACCAAAAGTCATTTGTGATTTTTGTGATTGAGAGAAAAGAGCTCTGGAGCCAAGTGAGTGAAAGTGACACTAGATTGACTGAGGTGCAGTGTGACGGGTCAGAGAAACATTCGTGAAGAGAGGGGGTCGATTGGACGCTGCAGGGACGCGTGTGGGCCAACAGGAGCGTGCAGAGTCATTGGCACAAAAGAGATGGCATAGGGGAGTAGAGGACCGGCGGGAGGTCCACCACCAGTGGCACCCATCGTGCCACCACGCTGACGACGCCGGGATGAGGTAGGAGGGTTTCTAAGCCCTATTTGATAGAGTTTTTTCTTGATTTGTTTTTTGAAATTTTAGTTGTTTTGAGGCAGAAATCGAGGGGGAGGCGTAGCTAGGAGGGTGGGAAGGGTAGGTAGGTCATCCTAGGGTGATTTAGGAAGGTTTTGGGGTGATAAAGGGTGGTCAAAAGGGAAGCCCTAATTTTTAGGGCTCACCCCATTCGGCCTTAGGGCCGAACGAGTCACCGACATCGGTAATTCTACCGGCGTCGGCCGACCAGCGACTGGCATCGGTCACTAACCTACTGACGTCGGTCACTAGATGACTAGTGTTGGTTAGGTGAGTGCCGTCACTGGCACGCTAACTGATGTTGGTTGGCTACCTAGTCAAAAGAAGGATGAAAAATGTTTAAGTCGAGGCGTCGAAGTTACGCCAAGGGCTTCGTGGGTGTTGGGTCAGGCATAGATAGTGAAATAGGAAAAGTTTTTAACATGAGATTGATTTGGGTGGATGCAGGTGAGCTTGACTTTGATGTTGTAGGATCGTCTCCCGACTTTGCTATGCAGATACGCAGAGGTGTGATAGTCGATGAGTGGGCGCAAATGAGCACAGTTGGACTCGGTGGGCTGTGACGCTACTGCAGAGTGGTGTGGGATGCGAGTTTGATGGTGGCACTGATTGAGCGGTGGGATCATTCCACCAACACCTTTCACCTGCCCATGGGAGAGATGACGGTCATAGTCGAGGATGTGTACTAGATTTTGTGGCTGCCAATACACGGAGCAGACCTATATGCATGCTCAAGAGAGGCGCATGATATTCATATGGTTATGATGTTTGGTGAGCATGTAGCTGAGGCGAGCTACCATTCAGCCAGTTTTGCTTATGAGCCATTGTACGCAGTGGATGAGGGCACACATTGGCTGGCAGTTCTGATGATGATCGGCATCACTATTTATGCGTTGCCAGATGCGGAGGGAGGCAGGTTCTCGATGGCTATGACTGGGGTTTTGATGGACATGCTGGAGCAGCAGACAATGTTTACCTGGGTGCCCATCTTTTTGGCCTAGGTATATAGAGAGTTATGGGGCATCAGTCGGCGGTGATGGTACAGTCTGTGTGTAGGCCACCTTCTACACTGCTGGGCATATGAGCACATTGTGGTTACCCAACCTCTCGACCTCCCATTGGTGATCCAAGCTAGCTTCAGGGTCAGATTCAGGTGATGGCGTGAGATGATGGTGCAGACACGGGTGGATGGAGTGGTCAGGGATATTGACCACTATCGAGGGGTACTGGAGGCCCTGATTCCTACAGACATCATCTGGAGACCATACTTGGTTTATCCAGCATTCAGAGACTAGGGAGAGCAGCTATTTGGTGTGCAGAGCTTGAGATGGGTCAGGGGTAGGCGAGCTAGTGAGCTTGAGCAGATCCCAGCAGAGAGAGTGTAGTGCCAGTACGGGCTGCTACAGGATGTGCCTCCCGTGTTTCCACAGTACAGGTGGGATGACATAGAGGCACCACTCCCACTGCCAGAGGAGACAGAGGAGCCAGATTTTGAGGAGTTGTCGGTAGGTCCTGGGATAGCAGATCTAGGATGTATAGAGGCTTACTCGACATGGTGGGTAGGTCAGTATACAGGGGTGCAGGCAGGGCCACAGCTTGATTTGCAGGCAGTGATCAGAGAGAGAGAGATACAGCGAGGCAAGAGAGGGATGCTGCCAGACAGGAGAGAGATGCTGCCATCCAGGAGAGGGATGCAGCACAAGGATAGGTGACCATTTTGCAGGGTTAATTGGCTACAGCCTAAGGACAGGTATTGACAGGACAGGGTTTGAGAGGATAAGGCCCGATGTAGCATCCTCCTCAGTAGCCAGTTCAGTAGCCTACACAGTCAGCGTCAGTGTAGCTAGGGTTCTCACAGCCACAGGGTTCAGTGTAGGGCACAGCTACAGGACAGATGGGTCCACCACAGACTGTATCTATAGTTAGATATAATGATGCACTAGACGAGATCGCTTATTACAAAAGGGCCATCAGGGGGTTTCCTCAGATACAATGATACTCTGAGATGAGGGCAGAGCTGAGCCGATAGTGGTTGATGTCACGAGCGATGGCTACTGAGTCATGCAGGAGGCACAAATCAGAGGGGGGAGATGATACATCATCTTTTAGGCCACTGCCGCCACCACCACAGCCATAGCCTTGAGGGCAGACCTTGAGATTTTTGTTTTTGATGTATATACCAACCTGCGAGCCATTGATGTGAGATGTATGAGAGAGAGACAGAGGCACAGATTTGTGCGATTGTATAAAAGGTTTTGATATATATATGATGATGGTTTTGGATCATTGATGTGTTAGGGATGTTGTTGAATGTTTAATGTATTGAGCATTTTTGATTATGATGATGATGCATGTTTTGATATTATGTTTATGATTATAATGTTATGATGATTAAATGTGATGATGATGATGATGTTATGGTCAATGATTATAATGATGATGAGTAATATAATGATGCGTTTGTGATAATGCTAATAATGAGAATGGTCATGACTTTTAGATTAGATGATGATGCATAAGGATTATGTGATAGTGATATTTATATTATGACTTGTGGACTATATGATGTGAATGCTTAATTATGTGATGATGATAATGTTTTTGTAATTAATAATGATGATGATGAAAATGATTATGCTAAAGATTATGAAAATAAGTGCTTGTTTGTGATGTGATTGACAGGTGACGAGAGAAGGAGATGGAAGAAAGTGACGAAGAGAATGGCTGAGCTAACCCCAGAAGACCCCATGTCCACTGAGTGCTGCCTACATAGCCCCTGTGGAAAGGGCCTCAGGCCAATGTAGTTTCCCATATGGGTGGAAGGGTTAAAGGGAGAGAAATGGTCTTGGTCGAGGGCCAAGTCATGGTCAAAAAGAGGAAAGAATGTTTGTCCATCAGAGAGACGAACAAATGAGGGTGGTCGAGCTAACCCCAAATGATGTCATATCATCTGAGTGCTGCCTACATAGCCCTGGTCATAGGGCCTCAGACCAATGTAGTTTAGATAGAGGATCGAAGAGGTCGATAGGCTGGTTTAAATGGTCGATAGATTGGTCTTGGTCATGATAGAAGATGATGTTGCAGCCTTTTCCATATTGTGTAATGGTGTATTTTGCAACATTGATCGAGGGGTCTTTCATCCCTAGCAATTTTCCACAGTCGTGATGGATGTATGCTAAGAATGAATTGAGGTCTATTTATGCTTTAGCAAGTATTGGTTTATGCTTAACATAAATTGTGTCAGGTCGATAGTTTCCATGTGTATTGGTGTCCATAGAAACTATGTGAATGGTCTAGGTCATGTCATAGTCTGAAAATTTGGATTGGTTTAGTTTGAGTTTGGTTGGGTAGATAATGATTTTGTTGGATGTGTGACCAAAATGTGTCAAAAGTGAAAGGCGAATTGCTCTTTCATTGACAAGGACCAGAATGACAGCATAGATAGGGGTTATTAGAACCAAGAGCCCCATTTATACATCGCGCCATTGACCAGTGGTTGTGTTAGAGTGGTAATCGAATCCCTTTTGACATTAAAGTGAGCTCGAAATCCCTTGAGTGTGAAGGGGTGATAGGATTGATAATGAGATGGAAGGGGGAACCCTGTTTGGTAGGAACAACTTTGCCCCTTTTTTAGGTGACCCCGAGAACAACTATAGACAAGTCCATGACTCTAAAAGGTTGTCAGTCAGTTTTTTTTTTTAAAGGTAGACTGATCGATGCGGGAAGCTTGCGATGGGATATTGTCTTGCTTTGTGGTCATGTCGTGAAGCTGATCGATGTGAGAAGCTTCGAAGATAATGCTGTGTATGTAGCAAAATTTATGCATAGCCATCCTTCGAGGGAGTGGTCTATATTCTGCTTTTTATGTTTTTGATATGACGTTGGTCTAGCTGTCCTTCAAGGGAGCAGTCTAGTGAATACAACAATGATGATGTAGCTGTCCTTTGAGGGAGCAATCTACATTTATAGTTTTATGACCTTGGAATATGCATCCCATTTTGATATATATTTGATTGATTTGTTGACTGGACTTTTGGTCATGGACTTGACTATAGAGGTTTAGAGGGTTTCCCTTTTATTAGGACAAAGCATTCATGCTTGCCAAAAGGGTTAGGATTGAGGGTTGAAGGAGATAGGAATGACAATGACAGGGTTGCTCAAGGGATGAGCTCAAGTTAAACGTCAAATGAATAATTACTTGACTAACAGTGGACTGGTCAAAGATGCAACACATATAGGGGCTCAGGTTCTGACCAAATCCTGACCCATGATGGTGTTAAGGTCCGAGTCAATTGGGAGCAAACCTGACCCATTTGCTTCATTCCAAATTGGTCACAATGATTAATGACGGTTTGAAGAAATGATAGGTGTTTTGTTGGTCGATGTTTGATAATTGAAGTTTGGTCGAGGTTTGGCTGATGCTAGTCGGGGTCATGATTAAAAAGGTTGGTTGATGATTGGACTATGTGTGGTTGAGGTTTAGTCGAGGTCATGGTCGATGTCATGGTCAAAGACTTGGTTGAATGTTTGGTCAGGGTCATGATAAGGTTGGATTCCCCCAGTCGCTTAGGGAGAATGTTGGATAAATTGGTCAAGGTTGGTTGAGGCTTGGTGGCTAAATGGACTATGTTGATGTCAAATAATGGGGTCAAAGGTGGCAAAGGGATCATAGTCTGGCGTGGAGATCCTGATTTAGGTGATGAGGTTTGAGAGGCATGGGTCGGTGTTGATAATTTGTCAAAGAGGTGGTCAAGAGGGTCCTTGATAGGAAGGGAATCCTTTCTCCGTTGTTGACGAATGACAGCTTTGAGAGCGCAACAACGCTCAGTGTCATGTCTCAGAGTGTGATGATAATGACATAATTTAGAGTTTTTGAACCAAGAGGGTTTTGATCTGAGAGTTGATGAGTGGGGCGGTGTTGAAGGTTTGTTGATAATGTGGTCGAGAAGAAGGGTGTCATTTCCCAGACATTGGCGAATGACAACCTTGAGGGCACAACAATGCTCGGTGTCGTGTCCAAGCATGCGATGATATGCACAAATGCAAGTGTCGTCGAACCAAGGCAGTTTTGGTCTGAGAGATTGATATGGTTTAAGATGCAGGAGATAGATGCGAGAGGACTGCAACAATTGTCGTAACAGCAAAGCATAAGAACCTGCTAACGGGTCTGGATGTTTTGTCGCAGTGGGGATTGATGACTTTGGTTTGGGATGCATAAGAGGCATAGGGCGATGGTTTGGAAGAGATATATGTCTGAGGGGTTGAGGGAGTAATGGAGGTAACTTGCCTCTATGAAGTATGGGAGTAGGAAGAACTCCTATTAAAGTGGATGGATGCGGGCCCAAGATTGAAGGTAATGAAGAAGGTGGGGGAGGAGTCCTCCGGTGTGGTCTAGTGGCCTTCTTTGATATGGTTTGAGGGCCATTATTGCGAGAGGTGAGGTTAGATGTGGGGTGAACACCAAGAGGTTCAATCTCTTTTGGTAAGGTGGGCGCTTGTGTGGGTTTGGGCTTAGATGTGGACGGAGGTGAGTGAGATGTAACAATCTCAGGCAAAAAGCAAGAGGAAACTGTGACTGGGTCTTCTTTGGTCAAAATGGGTGGAGAGACTGGGTCTTCTCTTGGTGGAGAAGAAATAGGAGAGTGCGGCTCCTCAAGAGAGAAGAAGGCAGGGTTGATGGTGCCTTTTATTTGTGCTTGAGGAGTAGGCAAGGTAGGGTCTTCGGATGAAGGTAAGGCTAATGGCGTTGGCATAGTCAAGGTGTCCTCTAGTATGAGAGAGGTAGATGGAGGGCTAATAAGAGAAGAAAGTTTTTCATCCTGTGATGGAGAAGGTTGGTCAAAGACAAGAGGCAAAATAGTGTTGATTGTGTGAATATTATGGTCATGAGAGTCATTAGTCATGGTTTGGATGTTGTTCTGAGTAGGTGGATGGTTAGGGAATGGTTGTTTGAAGATGTCGATGTGTTGGTTGGGTGGGGCATTCGAGTTATCTAAAATAAGATTCCCCTTGTCGATCATGTCTTGGATGATATTCTTGAAGGTTTGGCAATTTTTGATGTCATGGCCATGGACGCGATGAAAGTGATAGAAGTCAGCCTCCCTATACCATGTAGGGAGGGCTTTTGAAGGGTCGAATTGAGGTGGTCGGATTGGAGGGAGATTGAGGACCCCCTGCTTGAGTAGTTTTTCCAAAATGGAAGCGTATGATTCTCCAAGTGGAGTGTATGAACACTGGATGTACCGTTGTTGGAATTGTTTGGTGATGCTTGGAGATGTAGAAGGTTGAGGGTAATTAGTTGTCGTCGAAGATGGTGATCTAACGACCACAGTGTTGGCCATTCCTTTGGATTTGGAGTTGGCAGAAGAAGAAGGTCTGGAAGAAGAATGGTCATTGGTTTTTGCGTTGGTATTATGCAATTTGACCTTATCCTCTTCAATGGTGCAGAGTTCAAGCTTTCGAGCCATGGTGAAAGCTTTGTCAAAAGTGCAAAATGTCTGAATCCGCAAGGTAGAAGAGATGTGCCTGGCACATGCTCGAGAAAAGAGCTCAATGAGCTCAGGTTGAGGTAAGGAGAAAGAGAGCTGGTTAACCAAGCCTCTCCAACGGGCGACAAAATCGACTATTGATTCATCGTCGAATTGCCTAATGGAGTAAAGGTCTGTGATTGAGACTTGTTTGGTGATATTGATAGAAAAATGGTTGAGAAATAATTGGGCAAGTTGAATGAATGAAAAGATAGAATGTCTGGCAAGAGAGCCATACCAGTCAAGGGCAGAGCCAGAAAGGGACATAGGGAACGTGCGTAAAAGTAACGCATCGACATGGGCAATAAGATAGCAGGCATGTCTGAATGCCCGTAGATGTTGTTGTGGGTCCTCCTTACTCTGAAAGCAAGCAAATTTAGGAAGCTCCCATTGGTTGGGGTATGGTCGGATAGGGACAGAAGGATGAATGGGCTCGTTGCAAATTTGCTCATACGAGAGAGCATTGTGTGAACCAGAGATAGAGGTCTCGAGACTGGACATTTTATCCATAAGCATTTTAATGACGTCTACTGACGGATTGACGGATGGAGTGCCCCCTAGGTTGTAGGGTGCTTGAAAGAGGCTAGAGGAGGCATATGACGTACTTGGTTGTGTTTGTGTAGGCACAACATAAGGGTAGTGCGTCATAGGGATAGATGTCGTGGTCAAAGGGGCTTGTGTCATGAAGTTGGAGGACACAAGTTGACTAGCTACTACCAAAGGTGGTTGCGTGACGGCACTGGTAAAAGGATAGGTTGGCACCCCTACATGTATAGGTGCAAGAGTGGGCGAGGTCGAGACAATCAAGTTCTAGTATGGTGTGGAACTTGGTTGAATTGTGTGCGGTTGAGGGGGCAATGACACCCCAATGGAGGTTGGTCTAAAAATGGATGGGGAGGCCAAAATTTGCATATTGGCCATGGTCGAGTGACTGGTCGAGATAATAGGCTGAGTCATGATGGGTTGGGTAGTGGATGACGTCGATGCCATTACCGCTGCGACTGAAAGGTCTCGCATTTGGTTGTTTGCAAGATAGTGTTGGAGGGCTGTGACGTTTAGGTCCAAGAATCTTTCGAAACCTTGGTCCCCTTCAAGGATGATGGGAGTCTAAGTCGGGGTCAGTCCTGTAGGAGTTCTTTCAGTCTTCGAGTGGAACTCCATGATAGGAATGGTTAGGGACGAGAGAGTGAGGTCAAGAAGGGGGTCAGGTTCCAGAAACTATGTGTTTTCAGTTTCAGAAACTCAGAATGAGGTTTTGGCAGAAAAAGGGGTCAGGTTTTAAGTTGTTGTTTTGGAAAAAAGGATTGTGACAGTGACTGACGTCGGTTGAAAAACCGATGTCGGTAAGGGAAAATGGCCGATGTCAGTCAGATAACCGATGACGGTGGAGGAAGGTGGCTGACGTCGGTGAAAAAGCTGATGCCAGTGACTGTGGTTTCCAAAAACTCAGAAAAATTTGAAGATTCTTGGAAAAAAAAGGAAGAAAGCATCCTCACACACTCAAACAAGCAGATGAGAATAGAAAATAGAGAGAGACAGACAAGCCCTAAGCGTGAAATCCTAAGAATCAACTTTAGAATCCTGTGGCTTATGCCTTAAAATGATGTTTGGGGAGGTTGGCTGGAAGAAGGGTCCTAGAAGACGTAATCTATGGATGGTTTTAGGTATTGTTTAGGCGCTCAAGAAGTTTGTATTAGGTTCAGTACGTGGCCTGGTGCTAAGGAGCAAGCTCCCCTCACTTCACGATTCCAGTGGTTAGCTGGTTTCACTTAGCCAAAATATACCTTGCCTAGAGATTATCCTCCGCCAGAGAATGGAGTGGGCTTTCCCCTTGGTGATGAAATCCAAGTGAGATTGCCAGGTAGGGGTAAGGTATCCGCTTGGGGATGAAATCCCAGTCGGGCCTTGTCTCAAGTAAGTTTTATGTTTGTTTTAGTGCATGTGGTTCGGTTGTGTAACATCAAGTGATCTATGATTTATTCAATATGCGTTTTGCTAATTATTAAGTGTGGTCTAATGCAAGCACAAGCAGAAATGGAATGCAAAGTGTTTTAATGCCCCAAGATGAAATGTGAAGTTGGAATGAAAACAAATTGAGAAAGAGATGGAGGATATGATTTTGGACTAGTCTAGAAATGCAAGAAAGGAAAGAAAAGTTCTTTTTATTCCTGCTTATGATGTCATTTAGAAAAGAAGAAGGAGGTGAAAAGGAAGAAGCCTAATGCACCTAAATGAACAAAGGAGGAAAGGAACCCAAGGAAGGCCCTAAGGGTCCCACTGGGCATGCCAGAATGTTTCTATTCAAATTTTTCTTTCTATATTCAGATTTAAGAGAAGAATTAATGAAACTAAAAGATGGTCAAGGCTTGTGTACCTGGATGTAGTTTGCACACCATAATCCAGACGCTATGAGTACTCCTCTTTGGCTGTGGAGGAATGAAACCTATAAAGAAAAGAGACTTGGACAAAGGAGGTGTTAGAAGGATAGATGGTGGGTTGCCAAGCAAAAGCCTGTTCCCAAAAGTATGAAAACTTCCTTAAGGGAGGTCAACCCACTATTTTGATAAAGATAAAGTCTGATAAAAGACAGAATGTTAAAAAGACTGAAATGATAATAAACTGAAAAGAAATGGAAGAAAAAGCTTACCTGAATGATGCTATCGGCTTGGTCACAGTCACCGGCGTCGGTGGTCCTACCGGCATCGGTTGATAAAGTGCCGACGTCGGTTAGTCTGCCGACGTCGGTTGGGGTAATGACCAGCGTCAGTCAGGGCAGTGGTCTGTAGTCGGGTCTGGTCAAGTTTCTTGGTCTGTGGACGGGTCTGTGGACGAGTCTGTGGTCTATTTGATTGGTCTGAGACAAAGTTTTGGGCTCGGGTGAATGGTCTAGGGTCTGGGTCTGAGAGTCTGGTTGAATGGGCAGAGTATATGGTCTGACAGAGGGATCAAATAGAAGACAGGGATAGAAGAGAGACAGGGTTTGGGACTGGTCTAGTTTGGTCAGAGTTTAGTCTGGGGGATAGGAGTGCTGAATTTAGTTTAGAAAAAAATGACTAGAAAACACAAATGAAAGCACAGAAGAAAACTTACCTGTGGTGTGCTGAAGAAAGCGTTGCAGACTGGTGTACCTATTGTTGGTGTTGCTGGTGATGAAAGTCCCATCGCTGGTGGAGTTGCTGAAGCCAGAATACCTATTGTTACACTTGAGGGGGAGAATGAGAGGCTTGGTTTGAAGATTAGCAGAGTTGCAGGGTCCAAGAACGGATTGATGATCAGAGTGCAAGATACCAGAGTCGGGTTATGCGAGAGGAGACGAAGAGAGACAAAAGAGAGGAGATAATGGATGCAAAAACTGTTATGAAAGGTGCCGACGCCAGCAATATCGCTGACGTCGGTCGACAGTTGACCGACGTCGGCAGCTAAAAGGCTGGAGAAAGGCTAAAAATAGCCTTTCATCCATTTTCCAACTTCCGAGTCAGCTAGTCCGAAGGAGAAACAGTCGAAGGGGATTAAATGGATGAGTGGAGAAGTTGGAATGGGAGTCTAGGTGTTAAATATGGCCATGTGGGGAATGAAGGGAATCCAAGGAGGGTATCCTAGGGTGGTGAGGTGGCAAGGGAGAGAGAGAAAAGGGATTTTATTAATTTAAAATAGGATATTTATTTCAAATTAATAAAATATGGGTGAGGAGTGGTTAAGTGGACGAAGGAGACCAAGGGGGGGAGAAAGGACCAAGGGGTAGACACGATTCCGGTGTCTACAATGAGGTCTATAGGGCCTTCTTAAGGACGTTGAGAAAGAAACCAAGATTAAGGAGATTATAAAGAGTCCAAATAACATGTGATATATTTTCAAAATCCACAAGTTACATAACATAAAGGAAATGAGGTTTGTAGGGTCCTGTAAGCTATATAGCAAGCCAAACAACTAGGTTGTAGACCTATAAAAAGTATGTAAAAGCCTATCAAGAGTTAAACAACCATTAAATAGAGTTTAAGAAAGGCCAAAAATGTCCTAAAGACCATAAATCAAGTTGTAGGGCTTCAAAGAGAGGAAATGAGGTCTATGAGATACCTAACCAGCCAAAAATAAATATTTATAGGCTTGTAGAAGGTTAAAATGTCATGACAAAGGATCTAAAGCATGAAATATAGGTTGATAAGTTTCTCAAGCTCATCCATGATTGGTTTAAGGTATTAAATAAATAAACATGAAGTTTTCAAGCTAAAACACCATATTTTTAGGGTTTACAAGGGAAAATAATCAACATTCTATTAGACTACTCTTCATACATGGTGCTTGGAATATTTTGGAAGGGTCTTGTTAAGCATTAACACATCCTTTGGTGATCTCTATTTTTTTTTAGGATGAAAAAATCATGTGGATCTACTCAAAAACCTTTCATAGCTTTGTAGGCAGTTGAGAAGGTCATTTAAACCCTAAATCTATGATAATGAGTTTTGACTATTTGAAGGCATGGAGAAGCATTGAGAATATGGGTTTAAGCATGATCTAAGCTCATATAAAGGTTTAAAACATCATCAAGTATATAAGGTAAAGTACAAATGTCTCAAGCATCATTTTAGAGAACTTATAAGTCTATAGTTAAGGTTTGTAACAATATTTCCAAGGTTTCATGATTTTAAAAGTGTCCTACAAGTCTGCTAAGAGTTTATAAAGCTTCCTTGATGATATAATACTAAAATAAGAGTTTTGGAAGAAGCATGATCTCAAATTACCTCTAATAAGTCTGTAGTAGGGTTTCGATGACTAATCAATAAGAATACAAAGATTCCAAGCATGATCAAGACCTATCTAGTGGGCCTGCAATAACACATACCACATTCTCATGATGATATAATGTTAATAGAGGTTTTTAGAATGATATATACATGATTCAAGAAGCTAACATGCATTTTATAAATTTTCAAGTAGGTTTCTCATGTAAATAAAAATATGTAAGGTTTCCATGATCTAAGAATGACATTAGGCCCCCAATAAAGTTTTCTCAAGGTTCCATGATTGTATAAATGAAAACACTAGGTTTTTCACGATCCTAAGAAATATAAATGTTTACATAATGATGCAATATAATAAAACGTTTTAGAGCTTCTAAGGCCTAATTAATAGGTTTGTATCAAGGTATTTAAAAGGTTTTTGACTATCTAAGGTGAAGATAGGAAAATAGAACATGATTTTAGAGCATGTACAGTTCCAAATCATTCTTGAAATAAATTCTTGACTAGTATAATGTCATGTCCCCTTTTTAGAGGACATTGACAGACTTCATGATTAGCCTATTATGCGACCTTCATAGGCTAATAGGATGGATAGAGGGTCATAATGGAGATTGGCTTAACTTTAATTTGCAGAATGGTTTCAGTGGGCGTTCATTCGGGGTCTTTCAGACATGTTTGCTTGATGCTCCTATTATTTAGGGATATTTGACATACAATGGAGCACCCTTATTTTGGTATGGCCATGTGTAGAATCACTTCCTAATTCACCAACTTCAGACAGCTCAAGGATCCGACATGTATTGAGGGAGATATTAATATTTGATTGATTTAATCAAATATTAATTATTTGGTCTAATTTTAAATTAGATATTAATTAATTATTAATTAATTAATTATTTGGTCTAATTTTAAATTAGATATTAATTAATTATTAATCATTAATTATTTGGTCTAATTTTAAGACCCCAATTCTAATTTAAGAAGCCCAAGTTCTAATTTGAGGAATTCTAATTTAAGAACCCCAAGTTCTAATTTGAGGAAATCTAATTTTAGAGAGCACACCTTTGGAGGGTATAAGGGTTTCTCATGGGGGAGAGTTTGTATTATGTATGAATTGATTATTGAAATTGGAGAAATTCTTCTGTGAAGACAGAGCCAAGGGTTCTAGGATTCTATTGCAGTGGAGAACGTCAACTCTTCATTGTGTGTGATTTAGAGGCTGTGAGATATCAGCTGATTTATTGCCAAATTGAGAGATAGCTTCATCCAAAAGTTATCACAGAGGTACAGATTTGAGAGATAGCTTCATCCAGAAGTTATCACAGAATTTCAGGGTTGAGAGATAACTTCAAACAAAAGTTATTATAGATATTTTAGGTATTTATCTTTATTTAGTTTTGATCCAATAAATTATACAGATAGAGATATTCTGTATTAGAATAGTATATCTTCAGATTAGGCTGTTCAGCAATCAGGGGTTAAGAACAGACAGGTTGGTGGCCGTACTAAGTCCATACAGAACCACTCAGGCACCGACCTCGGCAGACAGAGAGCTTCCAGTGACCGACATCGGTCGACTAAAGACCGACATCGGCAGAAATCCGACCGACAGTGACCAACGTCAGTGAGATATCAACCGACGACGGCGTCTGTGTGTTGACACAGAAAAGCCGAGACCTTCCAGAATTCAGGTTTCACTACCATATTTGCAATCCAAGGTTTTCAAGACTGTATTTCATATTTTATATGCATAAGAGAGGACTATAATTGTAATAGTTTAGAAGGACATCTATTGTAATCATCTGGATGAATGATAAGATCTATGATTTGTTTATGCATATTTGAATCTATTCTACAAATTGTATCTTGTTCAGAGCTTTATGTGTTTCTATATTCCCTGATTGAAGGGGATATTACAGTTGTTCAGAGCTTTTGTAGGAAGAAAAAAGAGCCCCTAAGTAAAGGACATCACAGTGGTATCAGAGCTTATTGTGCAGATAAAAGAGGCCCTAAGTAAGGGACATCACAGTGGTATCAGAGCCAAATTCCTGCCATCCTATTGGGCACATCAGAGCCAATGTCTTGCCATCTTGTTGGGTAGTTTGGGTAGCTTTAATCAGCAAAGTATCCATGATGACTCCCGGTACTCAGAGTCGGTGGGACTATGATATGAGGAAGTTGAAACTAAGTTTGAAGAGGTTGAATGAATCTCTCTCATATCCTACATCCAAAGACAAACCCTCACGGTATATGACAGTGAAGGATGAGTGGGAGTTATTAACTCCACAAGCTCAGGGGAGATTGTCTTTTGATCGCTTTGGTAAGCTGAGGAGAGAGCACTACAGATCACTTAGACAAGAGAGCAGCATGTCCCATGATTATTATGATTATTATGAGATAGGAGATAGTGAAGATGAGGATGAGTTAGATGCTTGCACTCAGAGTGTATAGGTGTGCTCAGATGTTAGTGCACTGAGGGTTGATGATCTCTCAGCTATGGCAGAGATTGTAGAAGAGTCCCAGGATCCGATTATTGTAGATGACACCCAGGAGAATGCAGTGGACAGTTTTGAGGACTTAGTTTCACCGGTAGTTTCTTTCGGTATGGAAGAGTTAGATAGTGATGCTACAGTTGTTGATACTCCGTATGTTGATATGAGCTTTGGAGTTGATTCACAGAGTATGGATGGTAGTATTACAGTGGTCAGTGATTCTGAGTCTATTCTTTTGGACCATGCATCAAAGGAGGAGTGTGGGAGACAATCTAGCCAGTGCCATCATGTGTCTAATCAGCTAAGAGTTAGTGAGTGAGACATTGCCACTGCTTGTAAACATTTCGATGATGCTCGTCAGTTGTTAGCAGTTTATGGATGGGGTTCTCCTACTAGCATCGAGTAGGGAGGAAGTTATTTATCCTTGACAGAAATGCACTCTTTATGGGAGGCTATCCAGATTTTGAGATAGGACTATATGCAGTTGGTCATCGACAGAGATTATCTTATAGAGTGGGGCAGCACAGCGTATGATGCATTATTGTCCAAGGAAGATAAGGTGAGTGAGCTTACTCAGCAGCTTGAGGTGACTTTTGAGATTCTTGAGAGTACGTAGTTGGCTTATGAGAAGTCACAATTTCATTTGGCTGAGATGACCATAGAGTTATAGCATTTACGGTCTTCACTAGTCCCAGACCTAGTTCATTTGTATATTGAGGCGGTTGGTGGTGAGTACATTCCTGTAGTCATCACTGAGGAGCATGTTATTGACGCTGACACACATGTTCAAGATTTGGGAGTACCTGATTCTGATGAGTTTGAGATACCAGTGGAGTCGAGTCTCCAGATTGATTCTTCTCACACATTTGATAGTGTGGTACAGTTGGTTGTGCCACCGTTACAGAGGGATCAATTATGGGATGGATTAACACCATCTTTTGTAGATGGAATTTGCAGTTGCCAATTACACAGCCTACAGTATCGACACATCTAGGGTAGTTGTGATTTCAGAGATTGGTTGAGTTGTGTTCACCAATTTGATTATGGGTTCCTCTTTGTTCTACTACTACTGATATTGCAGGTGTTTGCATTGATTTTCATCAGTGTAGATCATGACTACATTTGGGATCTAGGAGGATCGAGTGGTTCATTATTTTGAGATTGCTTGGGGACAAGCAATTTCAGGAGGGGCGGATTGTCATGTCCCCTTTTTAGAGGACATTGATAGACTTCATGATTAGCCTATTATGCAACCTTCATAGGCTAATAGGATGGATAGAGGGTCATAATGGAGATTGGCTTAACTTTAATTTGCAGAATGGTTTCAGTGGGCGTTCATTCGGGGTCTTTCAGACATGTTTACTTGATGCTCCTATTATTTAGGGATATTTGACATGTAATGGAGCACCCTTATTTTGGTATGTTCATATGCAGAATCACTTCCTAATTCACCAGCTTTGGACGGTTCGAGGATCCGACATGTATTGAGGGAGATATTAATATTTGATTGATTTAATCAAATATTAATTATTTGGTCTAATTTTAAATTAGATATTAATTAATTATTAATTAATTAATTAATTTGTCTAATTTTAAATTAGATATTAATTAATTATTAATCATTAATTATTTGGTCTAATTTTAAGACCCCAATTCTAATTTAAGAAGCCCAAGTTCTAATTTGAGGAATTCTAATTTAAGAACCCCAAGTTCTAATTTGAGGAAATCTAATTTTAGAGAGCACACCTTTGGAGGGTATAAGGGTTTCTCATGGGGGAGAGTTTGTATTATGTATGAATTGATTATTGAAATTGGAGAAATTCTTCTGTGAAGACTGAGCCAAGGGTTCTAGGATTCCATTGCAGTGGAGAACGTCAACTCTTCATTGTGTGTGATTTAGAGGCTGTGAGATATCAGCTGATTTATTACCAAATTGAGAGATAACTTCATCCAGAAGTTATCACAGAGGTACAGATTTGAGAGATAGCTTCATCCAGAAGTTATCACAGAATTTTAGGGTTGAGAGATAACTTCACACAGAAGTTATTACAAATATTTCAGGTATTTATCTTTATTTAGTTTTGATCCAATAAATTATACAGATAGAGATATTCTATATTAGAATAGTATATCTTCAGATCAGGCTGTTCAGCAATCAGGGGTTAAGAACAGACAGGTTGGCAGCCGTACTAAGTCTGTACAGGTCCGTACAGAATCGCTCAGGCACCGACCTCAGCAGACAGAGAGCTTCCAGTGACCGACATTGGTCGACTAAAGACCGACGTCGGTAGAAATCCGACTGACAGTGACCGATGTCGGTGAGATATCGACTGACGACGGCGTCTGTGTGTCGACACAGAAAAGCCGAGACCTTCTAGAATTCAGGTTTCACTACCATATTTGCAAGCCAGGGTTTTCAAGACTGTATTTCATATTTTATATGCATAAGAGAAGACTATAATTGTAATAGTTTAGAAGGACATCTATTGTAATCATCTGGATGAATGATAAGATCTGTGATTTGTTTATGCATATTTGAAGATATTTTTTTAGAAATTCAGATAAGCAATTCAGAGCTTATTGTGCAGATAAAGGAGCCCCTAAGTAAGGGACATCACAATGGTATCAGAGCTTATTGTGCAGATAAAAGAGGCCCTAAGTAAGGGACATCACATATAATGCTAAAACATGGTTCTTTGATCTCATACAAACCTAGCTATAACTCTGTAAGTTAATTATGTAAATATCCATGATCTCAAAGCTTTCATATGGGTTTGAAAATAGATATTTAAATGAATCTATGGTCTCAAGACCATATAAAAAGAATGTAGATAAAGTTTTTTAGGGTCTAAGCAAGATCTAATAATGTTATCAAGTTTGCAGCAAGGAATTTTCAATGTTTTTGATCTTTTTATGCTAAGACAAGGGTTTTCGAACTCCAATACCCTGCTAAAAATATTACATACATAGTTTCCAACATTTAATACCTTCGTGCAAGTATTAAGAGAAATATTTTAGGTTTCCATTATAAACAAACCTTCATACAATTTTTATGTAGAAAAGTTAAGTATATTATCAAGAAACATTAATGTTGAAGGTTTATAAGTTGAGAAGATAAGGTTTCAAGCATGTTTTTAAGGTTTTCAATTGATCTATAATAGAATTTCTAAATTTTATTGACCATACAATGATAAAACAAGAGTTTTAACCAAAACCTAGAAAACATGTCAATACTAGAATACAAGGTTTACAAGGAGTATACAAGGTTTAAGAGCTCCTTAAAGATCACTTAGGAGTATATTCATTATTTTAGACATCCGTGATTGTATCAAGTTTTAAAACAAGACTCTCAAGCATCCAAAAAGCATGAAAAACATTCTAGATAGGTTTCTACAGACTAAAACAAGTCTTGTTCAGACTAATGAATGATTTAAGTTTATTGAGAGGGTGAATAGAACATGGATATAGTTGGAAATATTATCTTAATGAGACCTCAAGGTAGTTGACATTTATGACAAACATGTGCAAAGGCTCTAAATGGGTGAGTTATGTCAGTTTGAGGATTATTTTAATGTAAGAGATTTTTTAAGGAATCCAAGCATGGAGAACAAGTCAAGTATTACTAGCTATTTTCCAAGCATTACATGTTCAAGATAAAGGTGTCAAGTTGTAGTCATATAACATGTGAAAATTGGTAGCTTGAGTGTGCCACCCAACCCATAGTTCCCTCTTGCTTGCTCTCATGACCCTCATAAACATCCTTTTAATGATTTCTAGTCATCCATAGCCTTTCAGACTTTATCCTAGCTAATCCAGACCCCTTTCTCCATGACTAATCCATCCCCCTAGGTTTCATCAACTTAGGAAAAGAGTAACACACTTGGACTATAGAATCGGTTCCACTCTTATCCACTTTTGGTGATCCTATCCAAGTGTAATTTTAGCCCCATCAGTCAATTATTTGCAGTTCCCCTTCCTTATTTTTGTTAGCCTAACATAAGTACATTCAAACTATAGTTTGACCAATAGATCCCTATAAAATCCCATTCAAAGATCATTTGGAAGGGGTTGGAAAATATCACTAAACAAGCAAGAATACAAGCAAGACTACTCAAGTAATCTTCCCTATTATCTACATACAACTAACCAATATACTTACAATCTTATTCAAATCCTTACACCAATCCCTAGCCACCTCAAGCATATCCAATTTAACATTCTACATCTTCATACACACTATTGCACAAAGTACATCAAGTGGGATAACTACATATGGATTGATCCCTCTTTGGAGTATTGACATGTAGGTAGCATGCCCACACAAGGGGTGTCGATACATTTTTTAGTGAATCTTACATGCACTAACCCGCTCTTTATCAAAATCGATCAAAGCATAATGGAGTATAGGGTTTGATGAGAAAATTTTCTCTATAGGGAGCTATATAGACTTCTAGATGCCAGAACTTCATAGATAGGGTCACATAAACCTGAGGAATAAAACCCAAAAATCTCTCATCCTCAGGATAATAGTGGTAGAGGTGGAATATAATGCTGATAATAATCCTATCCACTTTCAATGCTCCTATCCAATCCTAAAATGAAGGTCAGATATTAGTTTATGATAGTGTCCTAGTCTTGCATAGTGAATATCAAACTTTGTCTTTGCTGAATTAGTTCATAGCTAAGTCTTCTTTTCCATCTCTTATCACTATTTTTAGAAAGATCAAAATTGAAATCTAATTTACACAAATTAGTAGCTTAATTATTATATATTTATTTATTGATTTTACTACTCAAGCCTTTTAACTAAATTAGGAATAATACACCAATATTCTCAAAATTGTTAAATCATTTGGTGAACTCAACTCACTTCATTTATGCATAAAAACCCTAGAAACCCTAAGGTAAATTTACTACTAATTTTTTTCCTATTCTTTTGATTTTTTCCCTACATAATAAAATTAAAAATTAGCTACAATTGTTTCTATTCAAAATTTGCTTTTAGATTATAAAGAGAGAAGAAACTAAAGAGATAATGGACAAGGCATGGGAAGTACCTAGATATAGACTGCGCACCGTAAATCCAGACGCTTGTGAGCACTCCTCTTTGGCTGTGGAGGAATGACACCTGCAAAGAAGAAAACTTGGACAAGAAAATGTTAGATGGATAGGCAGTGGGTTGCCAGGCAAAAGCCTGTTCCCAGAAGTATGAGAACTTCCTTAAGGGAGGTCAACCCACTATTTTGATAAGATAAGTCTGATAAAAAGACAGAATGCTAAAAAGGACTGAAATGATAGCAAATTGAAAGAGAAAAGGAAGCAAAGGCTTACCTGGAAGAAGCTGTCAAACTGGTTTCAGTCGCTGGCATCGGTGGTCCCTACCGGTGTCGATTGTCGGGTCTGCCGATGTCGGCTATGTTGCCGTCGTCGGTCGGGGTAATGACCGGCGTCGGTCGGGGCAATGGCCTCTAGGCGGGTCTGGTCAGGTTCTGGTCAGGGCTTGGTCTGTGGATGGTCTGGGTCTGATTTGAGGATGGTCTGTGGACGGGTCTGAGCAGAGATACAGGAGAGTCAAATGGACAGAGAGGGACAAAGAGATAGAGGAAGCCAATCAGGGAGATAGGAATCCGGGTCTGGGTGACAGTCAGAACTGAGGGAAAGAAGTGCTAAATCTAGTTCAGAAATGACTAGAAAGCATAAAGAAAACAAACAGAGTACAACAGACCTGTGCCCTGCTGAAGAAAGTGTTGATCTTGTTGCTGGTGATGCCGGATGTGAAACCTGTTGCTGATGAAGAATCCCTATTATTCACTTACAGAAGCTTGCTGTGTACTTGAGGGAGAGAGTCAGATTGATTGGCAGAGAGTTCAAGTGAAAGGACTGATATAAGGGTCTGATACGAAGGTTCAAGAGTTGGGATGCCAGAGAGAAAACGCAGAGAGGCGAAGAGAAGCCAAGAGAGGACCGGGGGAAGAAAGAACGGTGCAGAAGCCGTTATGAAAGGTGCCGACGCTGGCAATATCATCGACGTCGGTCAACGGTTGACTGACATCGGCGGCTGAAAGGCCGAAGAAAGGCTAAAAATAGCCTTCTATCCGTTTCCCAGCCGCCAGGTCAAATGAATGCGAGGATGAAACGGTCGACGGGGGTTAAATGAGCGAGTGAAGAGATTGGAATGGGAGTCTAAGGCATTAAATGGCCATGTGGGGAATGAAGGGGATCCAAGGAGGGTATCCTAGGGTGGCGAGGTGGCAAGGAGAGGGAAAAATGGACTTATTTAATTAAAAATAGATGATTATTTTCAATTAATAAGACCTAGGTAGGTTAGGGATAGTCGAAGTGGCAAGGGACCAAGGGGAGAGAGGAAGACCAAGGGTTAGACACTTTTTAGGTGTCTACATTTGCCCCTTTTTGTCTTGTTGGTTGTTCTAGATGAACTGCAAGACAAAAATAGGGAGTGGTTGCCCCAGTTGAAGGATGATGGATTGCCCCGAAGTATGGATGAGGTATTCCCCCTCAAAGCGGGAGTCGAGGGAAGGAACCTGATGTCGGGTGCTGATTTGACAAAAGGTGGATGAGAAAGATGAAAAGTGAGTGAAAGCACTATAAAAGTCATGATTGCGCGCATACCACTGCACAAGATGGTCAGGTCAAAAGTGTCGCAGGTCAAGGGTCGAGGAGTGCCAAAATTGAAGTAACCGGGCCCCAGCATTTAGTCGTCTGCTGATCGGGTCACTCAATCTAAGCTGAAGCTCCAAATGGTCATCATGTCCCAGGTATCCAGGGCTCAGGAAGTGCTCCTAGAATCATGAAAAAGCCACAAGTAGTAGGGATCAACCGGCTTGCGATCCTATACTTGCGAAGGGTCAAAAAAGTCTGCGCACAATTCTGCTAACCAGCCATGAGGTAGCATACATGCAAAAACAACCAAGGCAACATTGGCTTGGAAGTAGTCGAAGGTCGGAGGAGATAGGCATGATCTCCAATGGTCAGGTGGTCGATGGATGGATGGACGAAAGGATGTGGCCGAGCTAACCCCAGAAGACCCCATGTCAATTGAGTGCTGCCTACATAGCCCTGGTCATAGGGCCTCAGGCCAATGTAGTTCTCCCTAAAAGGGAGGAAGGGTCAGAGGGATTGATTGGTCTTGGTCAAAGAAAATGATTGGTCTTGGTCAAAGAAAAATGATTGGTCTTGGTCAAAGAAAAATGATTGGTCTTGGTCAAAGGTCTTGGTCAAAGTTGACAGAGTTGGGCGTGATCAAAGTCACAGAAGAGAAAGTTTGTCCATCAAAGAGACGAACAAATGGGGGTGGTCGAGCTAACCTCAGAAGATGTGGTATCTGAGTGCTTCCTACATAGCCCTGGTCATAGGGCCTCAGACCAATGTAGTTCAGAATGCAAGGGTCAAAATGGTCGATGATGAGCTTGGTTGAGTGCCGAAATGATGAGGGTAAGATGATGCTATAGATGTCACAGTGGGTCGAGAGGCTTTCATCTCTAGCAAGTTTCCATAGTCGTGATGGATGCATGATAAAAATGAATAGAAGGTCTATTTATGCTTCAGCAAGTATTGGTTTATGCTTAACATAAATTGGGTCGGGTAAATAGTTTCCATGTGTATTGGTGTCCATAGAAACTATGTGAAAAGGACAAGGCGATGCCTGATGTCATGTTGAAAATGTCGAGGTTGGTTTGAAAAATGTTGAAGTTGGTTTGGTTTAATGTGACCAAAGTGTAGAGAAAAAGGTGAAAGTCAAATTGCTCTTTCATTGACAAGGACCAAAAAGGAAGCATAGATAGGGGTTATTAGAACCAAAGCCCCATTCATGCATGACGTCGTTGACCAGTATGGTGTTAGAACGGTAATCGAATCACTTTGACATTAAAGTGAGCTCGAAGTCCCTTGAGCAGGTGATAAGAGGAGGAAAGAGGGTAACCCATTTTAAGAGCAGGAATAACCTTGCCCCTTTTTATAGGAGACCCTGAGACAACTACAAGCCAAGTCCATGACTCATTTTTTTTTTTTTTTTTGGTGCAGGCTGATCGATGCGGGAAGCCTACATAGAGATGTATTTTGATTTAGTGGTCATGTTGCGAAGCTAATCAATGCGGGAAGCTTCTAAGAAAGGTTGCTATTTGTAGCAAGATTTGTCATAGCCATCCTTCAAGGGAGTGGTCTATATTTTTGCTTAATAATGTTTGAATAGCTGTCCTTCAAGGGATCAGTCTAGTAATACAGCAATGATAGTACAGCTGTCCTTCGAGGGAGCAGTCTGTCTTTTTTGATTTGATATTGATATAGTGACCATGGATATGTTTTGACATCTTGATTTTGGATTTTATAGAAATGTGAGTCATGGACAAGACTGTAGAAGTGCAAGGATTCCCTTTTATTAGGACAAAGCATTACTGCTTGACAAAAAAAAAGGGTTGACAAGGGTTAGGAAGCAGGGTTGAAAGGAATGAGGATTAAGAGGACGGGGATTGCTCAAGGGACGAGCTCAAGTAAAATGTCAAGTGATCGAACACTCGACTAACAGTAGAAATGGTCGAAGACGCAAGACAAAAAGAAGGGGTTTAAGGTCTAATAAGACCCTGGGCCATGCTTGTATGTTAAGGTCCGAGTCAATTAGGAGCAAGCCTGCCCCATTTGCCTCTTTCCAGATTGGTCAAGTGTTGATTGATGGATGTGAAGTCGGTTGACATTGTCGTTGGTTGGTTGAAAAAGGTTGAATGGTCTGGTTGATTGATATTTGGTTGAAGTTTGGTTGAGACTGGTCAAATAATTGGTCGGGGGTTGGGTCGATGGACATTTGGTCAAGATTTAAGATTAAATAAGTGATTGATATGTGGTAGAGACTGGGTTGAATAGTTGGTCGAGGTTTGGATGAAGGATGAGTTCCTCCAGTGGGTAGGGAAAATGTTTGAAAGATTGGTTAAGGTCGGTTGAGGTTTAGTGGTTAGATGGACGGTATTAATGTCGAATAAGGGGGTCAAAGGCGGCAAAGGGACCATATTCCAGCGTGGAGATCCTGATTTAGGTGATGAGGTTGGAGAGGCATGAGTCAGGGTTGATGTTTTGTTGAAGAGGTGGTCAAGAGGATCCTTGATGAGAAGGGTGTCCTTTTTCTGGTGCTGACGAATGACAGCTTTAAGAGTGCAACAACGCTCAGTGTCATGTCCCGGAGTGTGATGATAGTGACAAAACTTAGAGTTGTCGAACCAAGAGGGTCTTGATCCGAGAGGTGATGGGTGAGGTGGTGTTGAAGGTTTATTGATGACGTGGTTGAAAAGGGAGGTGTCATTCTCCAAACATTGGCGAATGGAGACCTTGAGGGCATGACAATGCTCCGTGTCGTGCCCAGGCGTGCGATGATACGCACAAATGCAAGTGTGGTCGAACCAAGGTGGTTTAGGTCCGAGAGATTGATATTGTCTAAGAGGCGGGAGGTCGATACGAGAGGACTGCAACAACTGCTGTAAGAGCAAGGCATATGAACCTGCCAACGGGTCAGGATGTTTTATTGCAGTGAGGGTTGGTGACGTTGGTTTGGGAGGTGAAAGAGGCATAGGTCGAGGGTTTGGATGAGAAGTATGTCTGATGGGATGAGGGAGTAATAGAGGCGACGTGCCTCTGTGAAGGATGGGAGTGGGAAGCACTCCTATTAAAGTAGACGAATGCGGGCCCAAGATTGAAGGTAATGACGAAGGTGGGGGAGGAGTCCTCCGATGTGGTCTAGTGGTTTTCGTTGGTTTGGGTCGAGGGCCACTATTGTGTGAGGTGAGGTTAGATGTAGGTTTGGGTTTAGATGTGGACGGAGGTGAGTGAGATGTAGAAATCTCACGCAAAGGGCAAGAGGAAACCATGACTGGGTCTTCCTCGGTTGAAATGGGGGGAGAGACTGGTTCTTCTCTTGGTGGAGAAGAAATAAGAGAGAGCGGCTCCTCGAGTGGGCAGAGGGCATGGATGATCGTGCCTTCTACTTGTAGTTGAGGAGTAGGCAAGGTAGGGTCTTCAGATGGGGGTGGGCTTAATGACGTTGATGTGGTCAAAGCGTCCTCCAATACAAGAGAGGTAGATGGAGGACTAGTAGGAGAAGAAGGTTCCTCATCCTTTAATGGAAGAGGTTGGTCAAGGACAAGAGGCAAGATAGTGCTAATCGTGTGAATGTCATGGTCTTGAGGGTCATTGGTCGAAGTCTGGATGTTGTTTTGAGTAGGCGGATGATTTGGAAAAGGGTGTTTGAAGATGTCGATATGTTGATTAGGTGGGGCGTTTGGGTTATCTAAAATAAGATCCCCCTTGTCGATCATGTCTTGGATGATGTTTTTGAAAGTTTGGCAGTTGTCGATGTCATGGCCTTGGATGCGATGAAAGGGACAGAAGTCGGCCTCCCTATACCATGTAGGGATGGCTTTTGAAGGGTCGAATTGAGGTGGTCGGATTGGAGGGAGATTGAGGACCCCCTGCTTGAGTAGTTTTTCCAAGACAGAAGCGTATGGTTCTCCAAGTGGAGTGTAAGAACGCTGAATGTACCGTTGTTGGAATTGTTTGGTGATGCTTGGAGATGTTGAAGTTTGAGAATAATTAGTTGACGTCGATGATGGTGATCTAACGACCACAGTGTTGGCCACTCCTTTAGATTCAGAATTGGCAGAAGAAGAGGGTCTGGAAGAAGAATGGCCATTGGTTTTAGCGTTGGTATGACGCAATTTGACCTTATCTTCTTCAAGGGTACGGAGTTCGAGCTTTCGAGCCATGATGAAAGCTTCGTCAAAAGTGCGAAATGTCTGAATCTGTAAGGTAGAAGAGATGTGTCTGGCACATGCTCGAGAGAAGAGCTCGATGAGCTCAGGTTGAGGCAAAGAGAAGGAGAGCTGGTTGATCAGGGCCCTCCAACGAGCGACAAAATCGACTACAGATTCGTCATCAAATTGCCTGATGGAGTAAAGGTCTGTGATTGAGACTTGTTTGGTGATGTTGATTGAGAAATGGTCAAGAAATAGTTGGGCGAGTTAAATGAATGAAAAGATAGAGTGTCTGGCAAGAGAACTATACCAGTCAAGGGCTGGGCCAGAAAGGGACATAGGGAACGTGCGTAAAAGCAACGCATCGTCATGGGAAATAAGATAACAGGCATGTCTAAATGCCCGTAGATGTTGTTGTGGGTCTTCTTTACTCTGAAAGCGAGTGAATTTAGGAAGCTCCCAATGGTTAGGGTATGGTCGAATAGGGACAGAAGGATGGATGGGCTCGTTGCAAATTTGGTCATATGACAAAGTATTGCTTGAACCGGAAATGGAGGCTTCGAGACTGGACATTTTATCCATCAGCATCTTGATAAGATCTGCTGACGGATTGGCGGGTTTAGCACCCCCTAGGTTGTAAGGCACTTGGAAGAGGCTAGAAGAGGCGTGCGACATAGTCGGTTGTACAATGTACAGATGACTAGTCACAAGGGCAGAAGTGGAGGCTAGAGGTGGTTGCGTTATGAAGGTCGAAGGTATAGGTTGACTGGGCACTGCCAAAGGTGGTTGAATGGCGGCACTGGTAGAAAGATAGGTTGGCACGCCTACATTTGTGGGCGCAAGAGTATGAGGGGTCGAGGCAATCAAGTTCTGATATGATGTAGAACTTGGTTGAATTGCCGGTAGTTGAGGGGGTAATGGAACCCCGATGAAGGTCGGCCTGAAAATAGACGGGGAGGCCAAACTTTGCATATTGGCCATGGTTGGGTTAATAGTTGAGGTGAAAGGCTGAGTCAAAAAGGGTTGGGTGGCAAATGGTGTGGATGTCGTCGCCACGTCACCCGAAAGGTCTCGCGTTGGGTTTCTCGTGAGATAGTTTTGGAGGGCTGCGGTATTGAGGTCTAAGAATCTCGCAAAATCTTGGTCCCCTTCAGGAATGATGGGAAATTGAGTCGGGGTCGGGGTCAGGGTCGGTCCTGTAGGAGTTCTTTCAGTCTCCGAGTGGAACTCCATGATAGGACTTGGCTAGGGACAAGGTAGACGGAAGCGGTTGTTGGCTAAAGTGGTTAAGAAGAGAGTCCTGGTTCCAGAAACTGTGTTCTTGCAGTCTCAGAAACTTAGAATGTGGTCTTTGACAGAGAAGGGATAGGTTTTAGGCTGCTAGTTTTGAAAGAAAAGGACAGTGACAGAGACCGACGTCGGTTTAAAAAGCGATGTCGGTAAGGAAGGTAGCCGACGTTGGTCAGGTAACCGATGCCGGTAAGAGAGGAAAGCCGACGTCGGTGACAGAACCGATGCCGGTAACAGGGGAAAGCCGACGTCGGTGGAAGAACCGATGCCGGTGACTGTGTCTTCCAGAGAACAAAAAGATTCTTGGAAAAACAAAGAAGAAAGCATCCTCACTCACTCAAACAAATAGATGAGAAGAGAAGAACAGAGAGAGACAGACAAGCCTAAGCGATAAATCCTAGAAATTAACCTTAGAATTTGTGGCTTACGCCTTAGATGAATGTTTAGAGAGATTGGCTGCAAGAAGGGTCCTAGAAGAAGGCGGTCTAAAGGTGGTTTCGGGAATTGTTAAGGCACTCAAAGTCTGTGTTAGGGTCTGGTACGTGGCCTGGTGCTAAGGAGCAAGCTCCCCTCACTTCACGATTCTAGTGGTTAGCTGGTCTCGCTTAGCCAAGATATACCTCGCCTAGAGTTTATCCTCTGCCAGAGAATGGAGTGGGCTTCCCCCTTGGTGATGAAATCCAAGTAGGGTCACCGGGACGGGTAAGGTATCTGTTGGGGGATGAAATCCCAGTTGGGCCTTGTCTCAAGTAAGTTTTATGTTCGTTTTAGTGCATGTGGTCTGGTAGTGTAACATCAAGTGTCTACGGTTTATTCAATATGCGGATTAAGTTACTAGATGTGGACTAATGCAAGCACAAGCAGAAATGAAAGTGCAATACGTTTTAATGCCCAAGTCAAAATGTGATGTTTGTTATGAAGACAAGTTTGAGAAAGGGTTGAGAGTATGATGTTGGACTAGTCTAGAAAGTGCAAGAAAGAAAAGAAAGATTCTTTTTAAATTCCTGATTATAGTGTCATTAAGAAGAAAAGAAGGAGGAGAAAAGGTAAGAACCTAATGCTCCTAAATGAATGAAGAAGAAAAGGAACCCAGGAGGAACCTAGGGTCCCACCGGGCGTGCCAGAGATGTTTCTATTCAAAATTTGCTTTTAGATTATAAAGAAAGAAGAAACTAAAGAGATAATGGACAAGGCATGGGAAGTACCTGGATATAGACTACGCACCATAAATCCAGACGCTTGTGAGCACTCCTCTTTGGCTGTGGAGGAATGACACCTGCAAAGAAGAAAACTTGGACAAGAAAATGTTAGATGGATAGGCGGTGGGTTGCCAGGCAAAACCCTGTTCCCAGAAGTATGAGAACTTCCTTAAGGGAGGTCAACCCACTATTTTGATAAGATAAGTCTGATAAAAAGACAGAATGCTAAAAAGGACTGAAATGATAGCAAACTGAAAGAGAAAAGGAAGCAAAGGCTTACCTGGAAGAAGCTGTCAAACTGGTTTCAGTCGCCGGCGTCGGTGGTCCCTACCGACGTCGGTTGTCGGGTCTGCCGACGTCGGCTATGTTGCCATCGTCGGTCGGGGTAATGACCGGCGTCGGTCGGGGCAATGGCCTCTAGACGGGTCTAGTCAGGTTCTGGTCAGGGCTTGGTCTGTGGATGGTCCGGGTCTGATTTGAGGATGGTCTGTGGATGGGTCTGAGCAGAGATACAGGAGAGTCAAATGGACAGAGAGGGACAGAGAGATAGAGGAAGCCAATCAGGGAGATAGGAATTCGGGTCTGGGTGACAGTCAGAACTGAGGGAAAGAAGTGCTAAATCTAGTTCATAAATGACTAGAAAGCATAAAGAAAACAAACAGAGTACAACATACCTGTGCCCTGCTGAAGAAAGTGTTGATCTTGTTGCTGGTGATGCCGGATGTGAAACCTGTTGCTGATGAAGAATCCCTGTTGTTCACTTGCAGAAGCTTGCTGTGTACCTGAGGGAGAGAGTCAGATTGATTGGCAGAGAGGTCAAGTGAAAGGACTGATACAAGGGTCTGATACGAAGGTTTAAGAGTCGGGATGCCAGAGAGAAAATGCAGAGAGGCGAAGAGAAGCCAAGAGAGGACTGGGGGAAGAAAGAACGGTGCAAAAGCCGTTATGAAAAGTGCCGATGCCGGCAATATCACCAACGTCGGTCGACGGTTGACCGACGTCGGCGGCTGAAAGGCCAGAGAAAGGCTAAAAATAGCCTTCTATCCGTTTCCCAGCCGCCAGGTCAAATGAATGCGAGGATGAAACGGTCGACGGGGGTTAAATGAGCGAGTGAAGAGATTGGAATGGGAGTCTAAGGCATTAAATGGCCATGTGGGGAATGAAGGGGATCCAAGGAGGGTATCCTAGGGTGGTGAGGTGGCAAGGAGAGGGAAAAATGGACTTATTTAATTAAAAATATATGATTATTTTCAATTAATAAGACCTAGGTAGGTTAGGGATAGTCGAAGTGGCAAGGGACCAAGGGGAGAGAGGAAGACCAAGGGTTAGACACTTTTTAGGTGTCTACAACAATCTTCCCTATTCTATGCATACAACCAACCAATATAATTAAAATCTTATTCTAATCCTTACACCAGTCCCTAGCCACCTCATGCATATCTAGTTTAGCATTCTACATCTTCATACACACTATTGCACAAATCACATCAAGTGGGAAAACTACATATGGCTTGATCCCTCTTTGGAGTATTGGTATTTAAGTAGTGTGCCCACACAAGGGTTGTGGATACATGTTTAGTGAAGCTTACACACACTAACCCACCCGCTTTCTTGAAATTAGTCAAAGCATAATGACGTATAGGGTTTGAAGAGAAAATCTACTCTACAAGGAGCTATATAGACTTCCAGTTATCGAAACTTCATAGATAGGGTCATACAAACGTGGTGAATAAAACCTAGAAAGCTTATATCCTCAAGACAAAAATAGTAGAGGTAGACTACAATGTCTGTGCCACTCCTATCCACTTTTGATGCTCCTATCCAATCATAAAATGAAGGTTAGATCTCAATTTACAATAATGTCTCAATCATACATAGTGAATATTAGACCCTATCTTAGTCATATCAGTTAGTTTCCAACTAAGTCTTCTTTTCCATCTCTTATCACTATTTTTAGAAAGATCAAAATTACAATCTAATTTACGTAAATTAGTAGATTAATCATTTCATATTTATTTATTGATTTTACTACTTAGACATATTAACTAAATTAGGAATAATACATCAATATTCCTAAAATTATTAAATCATTTGGTGAACCCAACTTACTTCATTTGTGCATAAAAACCCTAAAAACCCTAGGGTAAATTTATTATTATTTTTAATTACATAATAAAATAAAAAATTAGCATTAAATTTTAAAATTTCATAGTAATTTTAAAATAATTTTCTTTTAAACCCTGGTTGCCCATAATAGGTCTCGGTATTTTCCTAGTAATTTTCCCATAATTTTTTGATTTTTTACTAGCATATTAAAATAAAAAATTCACTTCAAATTTAACAATTCAATAGTAATTTTCAAAAAAACATTTATTTTTCAAAATCCTAGTTGCATCTTCTAGCTCTCTTCAAATCACAAATTTTACAACCAGATTTTGATTTTTTTAATTGCATATTTCACTTAGAAATTAACTTTAAATTTTAAAATTTCATAGTAAATTTCAAAATAATCATCTTTCAAACCCTAGTTGCATACACTAGGTGTTATTACTTTTTGAGGTATCACCTTACATGTTTGTGAACTTTGTATCCTTTTTATGCATATTATACTTCCTTGTTTAGATTATATCTATTTAATTTTTTCTATTATTATCCAAGATGTTTTCCTCATGCCACCTAAGTTCCTTGTATCTCTTCCTTTGAGATGAAGTGTAAGACTTAGTGGCAACCCTCCCGAATTCACCAAAATTCCTTCAACCTAAGCTTACTCTCTATGATGGCAAGGGTGATATAGAGACATATTTGAGAGATTTTCACATAGTATGCTTGGAATATGTACTAAATGATTGGCTACTTACCAAGTTATTTCTATAGAGCCTAAAGTATTATGCTTTAAAATGGTTCTATAGTCTATTGAATCAAATGGTCAATGCATTCAATTCTTTAGCTGACATGTTCCTAGCTCATTTTAGCATTGGTGATAAGGTTTCATATGCCCAAGTTGAAAAACATAAACAAAGGTCAAATGAGCATCTCACGGATTATGTTCTTTGATATAAGATTATTTTGGCTAAGATGACTAGCCCCATGATCGATCAAGTGTTACAAGATCTCTTTAAATAGAGTCTTTTACAAGCTTTACATGAATCAATTATGTTCAAAACATTCTCTTCCTTCACTAAATTATGTCACATGCAAAAGGAAAGAGATGTCAAGTTAATTTTAATGGGAAAACTCAAGTACACAAGTATCTCAAAAATAACAAATAAGAGTAACAAAAAAGTCCCATATAAAATCAAGGTCAATGATAGAAAGAGTCAGAATCAACTGATAGTTAATGCAGCGTCTGAGCCCCCTTAGTGAGTGGTTTTATCAACACCTCCTCAATGAACCTTTACCAATCTACCAGTTTCTCCAACCATAGTTTATAATATCTATTTAAATATAACATCATATCTCTCCCTCCTATTTGAGAAGTTGACCCAACAAAGCCTCTTCCATAGGGATATGATTAGCATGCATTTTGTAATTTTCATAGGGTACCAAGCCATACAAAAAATAGATGCATCAGTTTGAGACATAAGATACATGATTTGATAGATGGAAATCATATTGATCTTGGCACTTCAATTGAGCCTCCTCAGGCAAAACAAACATAGGATAAAGCTTTCAAAATATTTTTAGATCCTTTTCTATAACATTCTAAATAGGAGATAGGAGACACATCAGGCATTCACCATGGATATCATGCACATCCTCCACCAAATACATATAAAGAGCCTTTAGTTTAGTTACATCCTTTGAGCAACATGATTGGTGTATACAATTCTAGAGTTATAGCTAGACCTTACATCTCCTTCTTAGAGTAGGAGATAATTGAGGATGATTCAGATTATCATGCACTCTTTATTAGAGCATATATTCATAATCATCCTACTCATAGTGTTCTCATAGATAATGGATCCAGTGTGAAAATGTGCACTATGACATTACTAAAACATTTAGAATATTTAGAGTAGGATATTATCCTAATGGACATAGTTATTAGTGGATTTAGTGGGCACATAAAGGGTTCATTGGGTGGGATTGTACTTCCTCTATAGGTTGGTCCAACATAGGTGGCCACACCATTTAATATAGTTCCTAGTGCAAAAGTTTTTGATTTTTTACTTGGTCGACCATGGATTTATAATCTTCAAGTAGTACCTTCTATAGTTCACAAATGCATGAAATTGATTCATGCTAATCAAGTTGTTACAATTAGTGAAGTTCTATATGAGTTACCACTTCCCACTTCAGAGCCATCTTCTACTTTGTAACCAGTAGTTTTAGTTTAGCTTTTAGTTCTAGTTTCTCCACTAGTTATAGTTCATCCTCTAGTTTTGATTTAGACACAATTGAGGCATCCATCACTAGCATAAAGAGTTCATAACCTCCATAGCTTCAGGATTCTAGATAGCTTCCAGCTACAATGTTCAAACCTAGAGTATTATCATTGAGATCTCATACATCTACTCATAGATCACATGTTCAGAGAGATTCTCATACTACCAAATGGGTCCCTAAGAGCCCTATAGTTACATCTAATTTTTAGAGTTATAGGGGGACCCCAAACTCAATTTCTACTTCAAATATTTTAGAGCATTTACAACATATACAACTTTCATAGCCACAGTCTTGACATTCCCATCATGCTTCATGATCATGCATGATTCCTCTCCTTGATACAGGATAACATGATAGGGAGTCTCTGATGAGACTCATCAGTTAGTATCATTTGTTCTCAATATTTCTTGTACATAGTTTCTTTTTGCCTACTTGTACATAGTTTCTCAATATTTCTTATACATAGTCTTCATGTGATTGATTATACATAGATCATAACATTAAACAAAAGCATTCAAATAAATCACAATACAAAAACATGAAATAAATCAAAATACAAAAAAATTCAATTATCCAAAATTCTAAAAACATTCAAATATATCAAAACACCAAAAACATATTGATTGTATGCATCATCCATGCTTTACATTGCTACTATCGTGTTAGACTTACATTTGTTATTCTATGATATTCTATGATAATTTATCTATAATACCATGCTTCACTTGATCTTATTTACGTGTGTGCATTAACTTCCAGCTCCTTGATTGCTTCACTCTACCTATTAAGGGGGCATCTTACTACTAAATTTGAGATGCACATTAATATATCTTCCCACTAGGGGCATCTTCTACATGACTACACTATCTAGGTTATGTCATTATTACACCACACACTCTATTTATTATATTGAAGTACATTATTTACTAGTTTACCTAGATTACTCTATCGACATTCACAAGTATATAACACTTGTGTATTTATTGGCATTTGCCTAGTCTTATACTCCATGTCTTGCACACTTTCATTTCTTACTTTGATTAGTTAGATGTGATTGTATTTCTAATTTATGCATGCTTTCCTTTCTTGCCTTGTGTAACTCGATTGATTTCATTTCTTAGTTCCTATTTTGTCTATTGTATGTGCCTTAGGACATTTGATAATGTCCTTTGCTTCTATTTATGTGTGCCTTAGGACATTTACCAACTTCCTTTACCTATACTCTTTTATGTGATTGTGGCCCTTTTTCCAACCCTAGCTTATTTCAATTATATGTATATGCAAAATTTGAACATGCCTTATATGATTGATTTCAAGTTTGAGTGACATGTACCCATGTCCCTTGTTTACTTGGCCCCTTTTCCATTTTTCTATTTTCTTGCTTCTTGCCTTGTGTGTTTGTTGCTTGTTTGATTCTCATTTTTTTCAATGCTATGATCCACATCATGCATTATCTTGATTTATTGGGTGCTATGATGGACATCATGCTCCATCCCTCCTTGACAACTAAAAACTAACAACTAACTAGACTTCTTATACCAATTCAATACATTACACATGATATTATATTGTTATATCTATCTAGGCATACCCCTATTAATCTAACAATCTTTCATTATAAACCATGTTATATCTTGAGATATCTTGTCAATTATCATTGTTAAATCATGTATATTCATAACATAACAGACTTGTAGGGATATTTCTTCTAAGGGTAGTCATTATAGGGTCTTCATTCCTACCTTTAGAAGAGGGGGAAACAAATAGGGGTTTTGTCATAAAGATCAAAGCTCCTAACAGTCAAAAATCTAATTTTTTAGCACATTTAGAACAATAACCAAACATCAAACTAGTCAGAATAGACTAGGTAGATAGTGAAAATGTTAGAATAGTCATCATATTTAACCTAGGACAACAATGATAAGATTGGACTATAGCAACAATACCACTACTATCCATTTTTGAAACTCTTATCTAAACAATAGATAAACTAGACTTTTCAAAAACAAGTAGAAAAGTAGGTTCAACTATAATTTTGCATTATTAGACCAGTTTAGAATCACCAATTTTTAGTACACTTTTACTCAGAGAATCAAGATATAGGGGGCATCATGCATGGCATGATGGCTCTCACTTTTAGTTTTAGATACAACAATTGGTATAACTTCTAGATCCAAATCCATATTTTAGACACCAGTGATTGGGGGCAATGTGTGTAACACATTTGTTTTCCTTTATTTATAAGTTCAACATTACCCAAGGATTATTAGTAGTTACATGACTTATTCCATCTACAGGTGGTTGGAATCATTTTAGAATGGATTTCATATAATCCTAACCTCCACATTTCATAATGGATTTTATACAAGCCTAGTGCACCATTTTCGAAGTGGATTTCATACAAGCCTAATCTCTAACTTTTAGTGGCCAAGAGTGGCCTAGTTTATAATATACATTCAGATATCAATGCCAACATTTCTATATCATATTACATTCATGAGCTTGAGAATCCATATCATATGACACACATTTTATACTGTTATCAGTCCATAGCTTCACTTCACAAAGAAATAATGGAGCCAAAGGACTAGCTAGCCTTTGTATTCTTGACCCACCCATTTAGAAGGATTGGAAAAATAGTCTGGGCATCAATTAGCATATGCATGACCACCTAGATTCACTTAGTAGGTAATGATGGAGCCAAAGGGATAGCCTTTGCATTCTTGATCCACTTTTAGGAAATTAAGCACTCAACTCCATTCATGATATTAGTCTTAGTAAAACACACATCTAACAACACTCAACATCATAATAGGTTTTATATTAGTTCACGTACTCAGTTTGGTGTATTCATTCATTTCTCTTCCTCTCTCTCTCTCTCTTACCCAACTTTATATGTTCTTATTTTAGATATATTGTATCTAGTAAGAACTGAACTACTCTTTGTTTTTCTTATAGATTCATACTTCACAACGTGCTCTCTCTATACACACCCAACATCACATATCTTCATGAGATTCACCCTTGCAAGTAATTTCATGTACGCTTTTTACTTTTCCTTTATCCTAGTATTTCACTTTTCTCCATCAATAGAATAAATGGGGGGCAAATGTAGTCATATATAATATGAAAACTGGTATTTTGAGCATGACTAATGGCACCCAACCCATAAGTCCCTCTTGCTTGATCTCAGACCCTCATAGACATCATTTCACTAATTCCTAGTCATCCATATCCTTCCATACTTTATCCCATCTAAGCTAGACCCCTTTTTCTAGGACTAATACATCCCCTAGGTCCCATTAGCTTAGGATAAAAGTGGCACACTTAGACTATAGTATTGGTGCCACTCTTGTGTACTTTTAGCACTCGTATTCAAGTGTGATTTTGGACCCAATGGTGAATTCCTTCTAGTTCCCTATCCTTATCCTTGTCAGCCTAGCATGAGTACATTCAACCTATGACCAATATATCCCTATAAAATGCCATTCAAAGATCATTTGGAAGGGGTTGGAAAATATCACTAAGAAAGTAAGAATACAGGCAAGACTACTCAAGCAATCTTCCCTTTTATCTACATACAACCAACCGATATAATTACAAGATTATTCAAATACTTACACTAGTTCCTAGCCACCTCAAGCATATCCAGTTTAGTATTCTACATCTTCGTACACCTTATTGCACAAAGCACATCAAGTGGGATAACTACATATGTCTTGATCTCTCTTTGGAGTATTGGTATGTAGGCAACATGCCCACACAAGGGGTGTGGATACACATTTAGTGAATCTTAGACATGCTAAACCCCTCTTTATTTAAATTTATCAAAGCATAATGGAGTATAAGGTTTGAAGAAAAAAATTTCTCTACGGGGAGCTATACAGACTTCTAGATGTCAAAACTTCATGGATAGGGTCACACTGACCTGGTCAATAAAACCCAAAAAGATCATATCCTCAGGACAATAGTGGTAAAGGTGGACTATAATATTGATAAAACTCCTATCCACTTTCAATTCTCCTATCCAATCATAAAATGAAGGTTAGATCTTAGTTTATGATAGTGTCTTAGTCATGCATAGTGAACATCAGACCTTGTCTTTGCTGAATTAGTTAGTTTCTAGCTAAGTCTTCTTTTCCATCTCTTATCACTATTTTTAGAAAGATCAAAATTGTAATCTAATTTAAAAAAATAAGTAGCTTAATTTTACATATTTATTTATTGATTTTACTACTCAGACCTTTTAAATAAATTAGGAATAATACACCAATATTACCAAAATTATTAAATCATTTGTTGAACCTGACTTACTTCATTTGAGCATAAAAACCTTAGAAACCCTAGGGTAAATTTCCTACTGATTTATTTCCTTTTTTTTTAATTTTTCACTTGTATAATAAAATAAAAAAGTAGCATAAAATTTTAAAACTTTTTTAGGAATTTTAAAATAATTTTCTTTTAAACCTTAGTTGCCCATACTAGATCCTAGTATTTTTCTATAATTTTATAATTTTTTACTAACATATTAAAATCATAAAGTCACTTCAAATTTCAAAATTCAATAGTAATTTTCAAAAACATTTATTTTTCAAAACTGTAGTTGCATCTTCTAGCTCTCTTCAAATCACAAATTTTCAAATAATTTTTTGATTTTTTACTTGCATATTTCACTTAGAAATTCACTTTAAATTTTAAAATTTCATAGTAAATTTTAAAATAATCATATTTTAAACCCTACTTGCATACACTAGGTCTTATTGATTTTTGAGGTATCACCTTACATGTTTGTGAACTTCATATCCTTTTTATGCATATCCTATTTCTTTGTTTAGATTATATCTATTTAATTTTTTCTACTAATATCCAAGTTGTTTTCCTTATGCCACCTAAGCTCCTTGCATCTCTTTCTTTGAGATGAAGTGTAATACTTAGTGGAAACCCTCTTGAATTCACCCAAATTCCTTCAACCCAATCATATACCATGGATAAACAACTAGCTCAAGTTCTAGTTATAAATCTTACACATCCAAATTGCACAAATTTTAAAGATGATACTTTTGACAATGAGAAGTATGTGAATAATAATGATGACACAAACATTAATGTTCATGATCCACCACACTAGACTCTTGATAAAATTCTACCAATTATTAATAATGAAGTTATCCTCAATAAAGATTTGATCCTACAAAGTTTTTGAGAAAGACTCAGGGACCATCCCTAAGATCTTACTCTTATTTTAAAATCTATTATGGAAATAAAAAAGACTAAAAAAGTTGAGTCTTCCATTACTTCATATCAGTCAATTATAAATGACACTACAGAGCAAATATGTCTCAACAACCCCCTATAGTAGTCCAATCTACCTCTATACCACCATTTATAAGTAGTACATCTTTGTCTCCTGATATGATAGCCCTTGTGTAAGAGATAAGATCTCTTCAATCCAAGGTGATGCATCTTGAGCAAGGTGCCTCTAGACCTACGTGGGCTTTGGATTTTTTTGATCTATTGGTTACACCATTGGCACATCACATTACTTCTACACCCTTTCCAAAAGGTTTTGTTCAACCCAAACTTACTCTATATGATGGCAAGGGTGATCCAGAGACACATTTGAGAGATTTTCACGTAGCATGCTTGGAATATGTACTAAATGACTGGCTACTTACCAAGTTATATAAACTATTATATTGGTAAAGTTTCATTGAGGAGGTGGTGATAAAACCACTCACTAAAGGGGATCAAAAGCTAACCATTTAGTAAATATCCAGTCATTTAATAAGTATCCAATCATATCTCTCCCTCCTATTGACCCAACAAAGCCTCTTTCATGGGGATATGATCAACATGCATTTTTTGATTTTCATAGGGTACTAGGCCACACAATAAATATATGCATCACTCTGAAACACAAGATACATGATTTGATAGATGGCAATCATATTGATCTTGGCACTTTAGTTGAGCCTCCTCAAGTGAAGCAAACACAAGATAAAGATTTAAAAAATATTCTCAGATCCCTTTCCATAACATTCTAAATAGGAGATAGGTGACACATCAGGGGTTCACCATGCATATCGTGCATATCTCCTACCAAATACATACAGGGCACCTTCAGTTGAGTTAAATCTTTTGAGCAACACGATTGGTGTATATAATTCTAGAGTTATAGATAGACCTTACATCTCCTTCTCAGAGTAAGAGATAATCAAGGATGATTCAGATTATCATACACTCTTTATCAGAGCTTATATTCATAATCATCCTATTCATAGTGTTCTCATAGACAATGGATCTAGTATGAACATATGCACTATGACATTACTATAGTATTTAGAATATTCAAAGTAGGATATTACCCCAACAAACATAGTTATCAATGGATTTAGTGGGCACATATAGAGTTCATTGGGTGAGATTGTACTTCCTCTACTGGTTGGTCCAACACATGTTGCCACACCATTTACTATAGTTCCTACTGTAGGAGTTTTTGATATATTACTTGGTCGACCATGGATTCAAAAAATTGGAGCAGTACCTTTATTAGTTCACATATACATGAAATCCATTCATGCTAATTAGGTTATTATAGTTGATGGAGTTATTATGAGTTACCACTCCCACTTCAGATCCATCTCCTACTTTGCAATCACTACTTTTATTTTATCCTCTAGTTCCAATTTTTTCACTAGTTATAGTTCCTCTTCTAGTTTTGATTTAAACATAGTTGAGGCATCCATCACTAGCATAGGGAGTTCTTACACCTCCATAGCTTTAGGATTCTAGATAGCTTCCAACTACAGTGTTGACACCCAAGGTAATATCATTGAGATTTCATGCATCTACTTATAGATCACATGTTTAGAGAGCTTCTCCTACTACCAAATGGGTCCATAAGAGTCCTATAGTTACATCTACTTCTCAGATTTATATGGAGACCCCACACTTAGTTTCTACTTTAGATATTTTAGAGCATTTACAACATATACAACTTTTAGAACCACAATCTCAACATTCCCATCGTGCTTCATGATCATGCAAAATTCCTCTCCTTGATATAAGACACCATGATAGGGAGTCTCCCATGAGACTCATTGGTTAGTATCATTTATTCTCAGTATTTCTGAAACATAGTTTATTTTTTCTTACTTGTACATAGTCTCTCAATATTTCTTTTACATAGTCTTGATGTGATTGACTATACATAGCTCATAACATTATTTAAAAAAATTCAAATAACTCAAAATATAAAAAAATTAAATAAATAAAAAATAAAAAACATTAAAATAATACAAAATTCCAAAAACATTCAAATATATCAAAACACCAAAAACATTTCGATTATATGCATCATCCATGCTTGACATTACTATTATCATGCTAGACTTACATTTTATATTCTATGATATTATATGACAATTTATCTACAATACCATGCTTCACTTGATCTTCTTTGCATGTGTGCAGTGACATCTATCTCTTTGATTACTTCATTCTACCCATTAAGGGGGCATTCTACTACTAAATTCAAAATGCACATTGATATATCTTTTGACTAGGGGCATCTTCTACATGAGTACACCATCTAGGTTATGTAATTCCTACACCACACACTCTAGTTATCATGTTGATGTACATTAATTACTAGCTTACTAGATTACTCTATCGACATTCACTAGTATATAACACTTGTGTATTTCTTGGGATTTACCTAGTCTTATACTCCATGTCTTGCACACTTTCATTTCTTACTTTGATTAGTTAGATGTGATTGTATTTCCAATTTTACATGCTTTTCTTTCTTTCCTTGTGTAACTAGATTGATTACATCTCTTAGTTCTTGTTTTGTCTCCTGTATGTGCCTTAGGACATTTGCCAATGTCCTTTGCTTCTATTCATGTGTGTGCCTTAGGACATTTACCAATGTCCTTTTTATGTACTCTTCTATGTGATTGTGGCATTTTTATGTGTATGAGGCATTTGAACATGCCTTATATGATTACTTTCTGGTTTGAGTGGCATGTGCCCATGTCCCTTGTTTGCTTGGCCCCTTGGCCATTTTTGTACTCTTCTTGCTTCTTACCTTGTGTGTTTATTATTTTTTTCTTCTCATTTTTTGTAATGTTATGATCCACATCATGCATTATCTTTCTTTTTTGGATGCCATGATGGACATCATGCTCCATCCCTCCTTGACAACTAACAACTAACAACTAAGTAGACTTCCTATTCTAGTTCAATACATTACACATGCTATTACATTGTTATATATATCTAGGCATACCCTTATTGATCTAATAATCTTTCATTATAAACTATGTTATATCTTGAGATATCTTATCAATTATCATTGCTATATCATGTATCTTTATAGAAAAACACACTTGCATGCCTCTTTTTTCAAAGGGTAGTTGTTATAGTGTCTTCATTCCTAACCTTAGAAGAGTGGGAAATAAATAAGAGTTTTGTCACATATATTAGAGATCCTAACAGTAAAAAATATAGTTTTTATCACACTTAGAACAATAATCAAACATCAAACTAGTCAGAACAAACCAGGTAGATAATGAAAATGTTAGAATAGTCATCAAATTTAGCCCAGGATAACAATGCTAAGATTGGACTATAGAAATAGTGCCACTACTATCCATTTTAAATGCTTCTATCTAAATAATAGAAAAACCAAATTTTCCAAAAATAAGCAGAAAAGTATGTTCAACTACAATTTTGCATAGTTAGACTAGTTCAAAATCATCAATTTTTAGTACACTTTTGCTTAGAGAATCTAGATATAGGGGGCATCATGCATGACATGATGTCTCTTACTTTTAGTTTTAGATACGATAATTGGTATAACTTCCAAATCAAAATCCATGTTTCAGACACTAGTGATTAGGGGCAATATGCGTAGCACATTTATTTTCTTTTCTTGTTGAGTTTAGCATTACCAATCATTCTTAGCAGTTGCATGCCTTATTCTATCTACAGGTGGTTGGCATCATTTTAGAGTGGATTTCATACAAGACTAACCTCCACATTTTAGAATGGATTTTATACAAGCCCAGTGCATTAGTTTCAAAGTGGCTTTCATACAAGCCTAATCTCCATCTTTTAGAGTCGACAAGAGTGGCCTAGTTTCCAACATACATTTGACTATCGATGCCAACATTTCTAGATCATAGTAAATTCATGGGATTTAGGAGCCATCTCATATAACACACATTTTATAACAATATCAATTTATAGCTTCAATTCATGGGTAAACAATGGAGCCAAAAGACTGGCTGGACTTTTTATTCTTAAGCCACCTATTTAGAGGGATTGAAAAAATAGTCCAAACATCAATTAACACATGCATGACCACATAAATTCACTTAGTAGGTAATGATGGAGCCAAAGGGCTAGCCTTTGAATTCTTGAGCCACTTCCAAGATATTGAACACTTAACTCCATTCATGATATTACTCTTGGTACATTACACATCTACCATCACTCAACATCATAATAGGTTTTGTATTGGTTCACGTACTCGATGAGGTGTATTCATTCCTTTCTCTTCCTCTCTCTCTATTACCCAACTTTGTACATTCTTATTTTATATATAGTGTATCTAGTAAGAACTAATCTACTCTTTATTTTTCTTGTAGATTCATAATTCACAACATGCTCTCTCTATGCACACCCAACATCACACAACTTCATGGGCTTCACCCTTGCAGGTAAGTTCATGTATGCTTTTTTTCTTATTTTATCCTAGTATTTCAATTTTCTACATCACTAGAATAAAGAGGGGTAAATGTAGTCATATATAATGTGAAAATTGGTAGCTTGAGTATAACTAATGGCACCCAACCCATAGGTCCCTCTTGCTTACTCTCATGACCCTCATAGTCATCCTTTCATTGATTACCAATCATCCGTAGCCTTAAAAAATTGATCCCATCTAAGCTAGACCCCTTCTTCCATGACTAATCTATCTACCCAAGTCCCATTAACTTAGGATGATAGTGTTACACTTGGATTATAGTGCCGGTGCCACTCCTATCTGCTTTTAATGCTCTTGTCCAAGTGCAATTTTGGCCCCAATGGTCAATTCCTTCTAGTTACCCATCCTTATCCTTGTCATCCTAATGTGAGTACATTCAACCCATGACCAATAGATCCCTATAAAATCCCATTCAAAGATCATTTGGAATGGGTTCGCAAATATCACTAAGTAATCAAGAATACAAGTAAGACTACTCAAGAAATCTTCCCTATTCTCTACATACAACCAACCAATATACTTAAAATCTTATTAAAGTCCTTACACCAGTCCCTATCTACCTCAAGCATATCCAATTTATCATTCTACATCTTCATACACACTATTACACAAAGCACATCAAGTGGGAGAACTACATATGGCTTGATCCCTCTTCAGAGTATTGATATATAGACAATGTACCCACACAAGGGGTGTGGATATACATTTAATGAATCTTAAAAAAAATAACCCCATATTTTTCAAAATTGATCAAATCATAATGGATTATAGGGTTTGAAGAGATAATATGCTCTATAAGGAGTTAAACAGACTTCTAGATGCCAAAACTTCATGGATAGGGTCACACAGACCTGGCGAATAAAACCCAAAAAGATCATATCCTTAGGACAACAGTGGTAAAGGTGGACTAAAATATTGATGCCACTCTTATCCACTTTCAATGCTCCTATCCAATCATAAAATGAAGGTTAGATCTTAGTTTATGATAGTGTCCCAATATTTTATAATGAATATCAGACCCTGTCTCTGCTAAATTAGTTAGTTTCTAGCTAAGTCTTCTTTTCCATCTCTTATCACTATTTTTAAAAAGATCAAAATTGCAATCTAATTCACACAAATCAGTAGCTTAATTATTTCATATTTATTTACTAATTTTACTACTCAAACCCTTTAAATAAATTAAGAATAATACACCAATATTTGCAAAATTGTTAAATCACAAGTTCATATTATTTCTAGGAGTTTTTCAAGCAAGAAAAACCAAGTCCATTCCAAGAACATAGAAACATGGGGTGATTTTTGACCAAAAGTATCATGGATAATCCCTTATAAGAGATACATGGAGTGAAAATAGGATGGTTTATCTTATACTACACCTAAATTAGTCTTTTTTTCCTACACATACCTAAATTGATGAAGGTAGTTGAGGAAGTTATGGTGATCTTCTTCTTTCACTTACTTTTCCTCATTATATATGACTTAAAAATGACTTTTTTTAGGACCCCTCTACTTTGATGTAACAATATTCTACTTATTATAAGATTGTAACACATGATTTAGCCTTGAGATTAATAAAGAAATGATTTACCTTTCTTTAAATTTATTACATGTTGTGTATAACATTAGGGTTGTTGATCTTTGCTTGTGGATTTCAATTTTTTCCTTGTAATTTTGTCAAATCCTTCTTCCCTTCATGTAGAAGTATATCACTTTATTTTATAAGTTGTATGTTATGTATAATCAAGCTCATGCATAATTAGCTATGAATTCTCACCAATTATGCCTTTTCAAGGTGAATTATGGTCCTTCTTGATGTTGTGTTAGACTTATTACCTTTATGCAAAGTAATTATTTGAGAGATGTGTGATTTCAATATTATGTAGATAAGTTATTAATTCTTAAAGTTTTCTTGTGATGGTTGAATCAAGTTCAGGATTTATCTAAGCTTTGGTGCATCACCATTTGTGATTTTTAGTTTACCTCTATCAATTTTTCCATGATAAGAAGTTTAGTACCATCTATAAATAAGTCTTTATAGTGGTGTTTTAGGTCTGTAGGCTGATATTACATTAGGTGCACTTAGTTTAGGTAGGATCATGCCTTATTTAGAGGTTCATCCCAAGATGCCAAGGTCCCACACCTTGGGTATGTTCTCATTTTTACAATAAATCATCTTACTAATCAAATGAGTACAAGATTCATGAGACAACAAGTTGTGTATGTGATGTTGTTGGTATATATGAAATATAGAGGTTTGATTATCAAAATATAAATTTTAGGCTTGTCAATCTAATACTAAATATGTACTAGTGTAAATGTAACCATTACATCTTCAATTCTCATGTTTCTATTGAATATGTTCTACTGCATTGACTATGTACTCTATTTTATTTTAGTTTTTTTTTTAAATTATTATATTAAACCTAATGTCTTCTCTTTAATGAATTCATTGACAGAATGTTTGATTTGATCTCTTATTTTTAATTTTAACCTAGTTAAAAAAACCCATAAATTAAGAACAGAAAAAGGTTATGGGCTAGGAAACCTCAAATTAATTACAATTACATATCATGCATAATGAAATCATACCCAAATTATTTCTTTATGTAGTGTAAATAAATATTAATTAAGGGATTCACCTCCTCTTCTAATTATGGGAAATTCAAATAAATGAACATTCATCTAAATAATTTTTAGTTTAAGATGGTGATGTCAAAAATATTAAATAATGTATAATTATAAACTTAGGAAACTACCTTATCAAGTGTACAATAGATGAGGTAAAGTTATCACAAACTTAAAGAATGAAGGAATCCTTTATGAAAATATGATACCTTACCAATAATTATTCACCCTTTAAAAATGAATTGAGATGATTTAGTATATATAGGGATCTCTAAGACATGACACATGATAAGGATTACCATGGAAAATTGTAATAAGTAGATTAATATTTACAAAAATTAGTCCAAAGTGGGAGGGAACAAAAAAATTATAAAATAGATTCAACAGGCCTCTAGATTCTACCAAAAAATATTTACAAGACTGCTAAATCAATCCTAGGAGAAACAAATTCCTATAAAATGAAAAGAAAATAAAAAATCAAACCTCTTAATTATACCAAAAAATATTTACAAGACTGCTAAATCAATCCCAGGAGAAACATATTCCTATAATATGGAAAGAAAATAAAAAATGATATGAATTACACATAATGATAAGAACATGTAAATATAGTGAATATTGAATGCATATAAAATAATAAAAGGCCAAAGAGAGGCTAGTTTGGGGTGGGAAATATCTACAAGAATATAAAAATATACATAAGTGGAAAAGACACAATGGAAAAGGGTCATACAAAATTTGGTGTCTAAATAATGCCCCTAATTTGATGTGCACATGTGAGTGAATGCATGCATGCACAAAATTATAAGAATAATAAATTGAATAATGCACCTTGACCTACTTAAGGAAGGATAGATGAATTGAATGATGCTTGAGATAGGATCCATCCATATGGATTGTCATATATTTTTAAAATATAACCTACTTAAAAATGATGGCCAATTATAAAAAGTATTTAATGCTATACCATGTTTGAATGAATATTAAAATAGAAAATAATATCATAGAAATGAATACACATGTTTGTATGACAACCAAGATACCACAATTGATATCACCAAAATTTCATTTCATTTATTTTGATTCTAAATTTTGAAAAATGTCGTATATATAACTAGGAATTTTGAGGGAGTTCTGATAACCAAATCTAGTTACTGTCTATGGAAGCAGATAATTTTATTTTGTTAAATATTTTATGCCTTCACTTAAATCAATTCTGATATGTTTTTCTCCATCTTGATAAATGTGAAAAGTATTTTTTTGAATCTGAAAAAATTTGAAATATATAGATATATATACCCCTCTTTTGAGGTGAGGGACTAGAAATAGTGTGTATTAAATCACTCGCCTCAAAATAAATTATTAGAATACTTTCAAGAATGAAATTTAAAAAAATGTTGAAAATAAGCAATGGAACAATGTTACCTTAAAAAGTAGACAAACCAAAAAGTTGAGACAAAGGTGAAAAGTTGGGAAACTATTAAACGATGGAAAACCTCACACTAGTATTGAAAGATTATAACAAGAATCTCCAATTATAATAACATGAAGAAGCTAGGAGAAGAATAAACTTAAGTCAATAGAGTAATAAGAATACCAAAATAATACTAGATCAACATGAGTGTGATCAGAGTGTATCAAGTGTTGATAAAGGGATAGGGGAGATATTTATAAAGAGATAAGAGAGAAAATGAGTTACAAGTGCAAGCTGTAACATATGTGTCATGTGTCCCTAATCCTCTTATATGTTGTAAGGATGTGTGTGCCATGTGAGGGAAGAGAAATTATATACAAATAAATCTAAAGCCTACAAGTTGACTAGAGAGGTGAGTAACACCTCAAAAGACTAGAATAAAATGCATTTAAAAATACAATAAATGCACACATAATTAAGACTTAGAATAAGCCTAGAAACTTATAAGGACCTGAATTAATGTTAATTCTCCAACACTCTCCATTAAACTTAATTTAGGGTTACAAATGTGGAGAAACCTTTTACAAACAAAGAAGAAAGTTAAAATTAGTTAATACTCCCCCTTAATAAAAACTTCATTCAAGAGGAAATAAAAGAGATTTAGAAAGAGAGAAGAAGGGCAGGTGTTGCCAGATGTTGCAAAGAAGAAAGTGTGGTCAATAAGAATCCTCTTCAGATAATGTGGTTGATCCACAATGGAATAAAGACCAACAATAAAGAGTAGTGATCAACAAAATCTACAAGATAAACATGATAACACCAATCTTTAAAGTTAAGTAACCAATATGCCAAAAAATATAATCTGCATACATAATGTAATAAAAATAGATATAAAACCAGATAAATGTGAACAAAGACAAATTCCATCATAAAGTGTGTAAATATATATGAAAATAAGTTAGTCAAAAATATTTAAATAAATCATATTTACTTTACAATAAAAAATGACGAATGTAAAAAGAGATTTAGATAATCAAAATGAAGACAAAGAAGACATGTCACTTAAAAAAGTTATTCTTGGTGTATAATTAGAAGAATTATCACAATAAGATATATCAAAGTCTTTAAAAGATTCATCAATTTTATGAATCTAAATAGTTTTAGCATTAGAGGTAGGAATCTAGTCATTTTCCAATAATCTAAACTATTGTGCATGGATTTACCATAATACTCATATTTTTCACATTACAAAAAGTTTAGAAGTTTTAACCAAAGCATGAGTATTATAAGTAGTATAATAAAAAAAAAGTTGCATTATAAGATCTTCGATTAGGATGACAATGAGATTCCAAATTTTAATTAGAAGTAGTTGAAGCATTATATCCAAGACCTTTAGAATTTGTATTAGGTTTAGGTAAAAGAGGTTCAAGAATACTATTTTCACACTTACCAAGTGCACCACTTGAATAAACCATATATTCTATACATGATTTTTAAGCTAAAGTTAGTAGAAAAAGTGTTCAAAGAAGTTTTATGTTTGAGAAGCACAATGAGTTTCATCAACATTAATGTTATTATCATGTGTAAAAGATGTAAATTTATTTTTTAGATTATCAAAAAAGGATTCAATATTATCTATTTTGTTATGAAAAATATTTTTAAGTGCATTAATAGAATTATGAAAAGTAGTAATAGTATCATTTTGACATACTATTTGTTTCTTAAGAGCAAGGATTTCATCATTTTTATAGGAAATAATTTGCATAGTGTGTTTAAAATCCATGAGAATAAATGACACAAATTGTATTATTATTGAAAAAAATCAATGACAAGAAATATGAATTTATCCAAAGCACATTTTTAAAAAAATATTTTAACAAGAAAAATTGAAAATTGGAAGTGCTTATCTTTTAGATCAATTAACTTTTAAAAATAAGTCCACACCAAAATACCACAACCAAATACATAAATGAGTTAAGATTATATTTTCAAGGATAAAAACTTTAATTTCAAAGATAAAATAAATTCCTTTTCAAATTACAAAAGATTTTAGCAAAGAACATTAAATCAAAGTATTCAATCTCATATGTGACCAAAAAAGAGTTTAAAGTTTAATTAAATTATTTATTGTGAAAAAATTAATACATAATTCAAATAAACCAAAATACCACAAGAGAGTAAAAAGGTTTTTTTGGTTTGGATTAGAATTTAAGTCTTTAATAAAAGAACAAAGTTTGCAAGATAATAAATTTATCCTTTTAATTTTTGAGAAAAATAATAAACGTCTTTTCATTTAAATGTTTAAAAAACATATAAAGACTAACAAGTATGCCACTTGTTTAAAAACTAAGTTTTGAACTCAAAAATGCATGAAAAAATAAACTACAAGCTATTAAATGTGATAATTTATTTGATTTTAAAAACAAACCAACTTAACCAGTTTTTATAAAAAAGGCATCGAAATATGTCATACTAAAAATAGTTAAGTTTGAGAATGTAAAAGGTAATACTACATGAAAAAGCATACAAAGTCAAACACACAAACTAAAGAGCAACACGAATCACAAAAATAGGAAAATGTTGACAAAGGTAAGATGTCTTACATGGAACATAAGATGAATAAATAATCAATGTATCAAGATGTTACATTAAACAAAATGCCTTGAAAGGATGGAAATCTAGATTATAAATTAACAAAATCATTGAGTAAATAACAAAAGATAATTGAAACACCACAAGATCAAATAGAAGGACACAAAGATGTATGTCCAAAACATGAAGAGAATGTAGACCATACTATATAAAATGGTGAATAAATGCCAAGAGAGGGTGCAAGAAAATAAAAAGAGATGTAGGAAGTTTTTTGTAAAAACTTAAAACTACCAAATAAGGAGTAGTAATAATAACCGAGGAAAATGCCAAGACCAGGAAAAAAGATTGAAAGGCATAGAGCTATATAAAAAAACAAGAAAAATGTGCCAAACTAAGGGCATTTTAGCTGGTAAGAGGAGAAAGAATTAAATAAATAATATATGCTAAAAAACATAGAAAAAACATAAAAATGATGTAGGAAAAATGCACAAAGATATATGTTCTAATTTATTATTATTTAAGCTAAAAATAAGTCTTGAAAGAGCATAAAATACTCAATACTTTAATAACTAGACCAGAGAGCACAAAGAATTTAAAAAACTAGGGAGGTTAAGTAAGAGTACCAAAAAAACTCTACTGTTAATATGTCATTTTAAAGTTTTTTTGAAAAAAAAAATGTTTTTACAAACAACACATTCAAGGTTTTGATGATTCCTCTCAAACCATGATCAAGATTTTTTCAAAATTTTGACAAAAAAATTTCAACTATAAACAAAGAAACCTATTAATTTTTAGCATAAACCATTAAATTAATAAAAATATGCAATCAATTGAATATGATGGGTTTGTAAAAAATGATTTATTTGTCACCAAAATACATACAACATAAATTTAGAAGGTAAACAATGGAGATGGATGTGAAAAAAATTCAAGATTCCTTCAAAAGAGGCCTAAAAACACTTCATCAATATTAAAATGACTGTAGATCTGATATCATATTAGAATATTACCAAGAATCAAATTATAAAAATATTTAAAATAAGTAATAGAACAATTTTATCTTACAAAGTAGACAAATCACAAATTTGAGACAAAGGTGACAAGTGGGGAAATTATTGAACGGTGAAAAACCCCATACTAGTATTGAAAGCTTGCAACAAGAATTTCCAATTACAATATCATGGATAAACTAGGAGAAGAATAGCCTTAGGCCAAGAGAGAAATAAGAATACCAAAACAAGACTAGATTAACAAGAGTGTGTTGAGAGTGTATCAAGTGTTGAAGAAAGGGATATGAAATCTCTTTATAAAGAGATAAGAGAGAAAATTATTTTTAAGTGCAAGCTTTGACATGTGTGCCATGTATCTCTAATAATCTTACAAGTAGGGAGGATGTGTGTGCCATGTGGGGGGAGAGGATTTACATGCAAGTAACTCCAAATCCTACAAGTAGACTAGAGATGTGAATGACACATCAAAAGGCTAGAATAAAATGTATTTGTAAATTCAATAAATGCACATATAATTAAGACTTAGTATAAACCTAGAAACTGATATAAAAGATCCAAATTAAAGTTAAGTCTATTATATAAATGTTTAAAATCATTATTTACTATTAATTTATATATCTTAATCACATGTAACCATCATAAAATATATGGTAAAATATTTAGAAACATTATATAAAGCACATGTAACTATTGTAAAATTTGACATTTAAAACTTGATAGTAATATACATATACAAATAATATGTCAAGTGAAATCATGTAGTATGGATAACATCAAGTAAATCTCAATGGGTATATGCATCATTGTAAGAGGATGAGTTAATGAGAGACAAGTGATTTTCCCAAGTATCATCTTCATATGCATAAAGTATATATGGCATAATAATAAATCAATGAGATAAGAAAGGGTAAAGTTTCCCCAATGGAAAACAATTGCCCAAAAAGTAGCAATGTGATCCTGGTAGTGCTAGATATAGCAATGAAAAACATAAAAAAGTAGTGCAACCCTTATATGAATGATAAATACCATAGAAAAAACTTATTATATTGTATATATGTGCATGATAAATAACATGGTATAAAATATATTAAATCATATATATGTGCATGATAAATATCATGGCACTAATTACAATATATCTTATTATATTTTATATATGTGCATGATAAATAACATGGTATAAAACATATTAAATCATATATATTTTCATGATAAATATCATGGAACTAGTTACAATATATCACAATAATCACTCATAAGTATGTAGATATATATATGAAATTTTCATGCAAGGACATATGATTCACAATACATGATGACACAACATGACATTATAATTTGAGGATAATCTATGGATGTATATACTCAAATCTAGATTTGTATGTTAAACTAGTCTTTTACAGTTAAAAAATATCAGTCATGACTCTACCCTTTAGTTATTGACATTCCTTGTAATTGAAAGGCTTGTGTTTTTCATCTCATTTTGCCTAAATTATTATATTATAGTCCAACCATGATATTATGATTAACAAAATAAATTGTATCCCATAATATGCCTAAAAATGATATATATCTTTCATTATCATTTATAAAACTTCAATAATTTCTATCTTCTTGGATAGTTTTGTTAAGACTTGGTCACTAGTATCGAGACTAGTGTCTCTACTCTAACGTTGGTGTCCATAGTTTACAAACACTCAAACTTTAAAATATTTCAAATTATATGGGTCGACATATTTATTTCCTTTAACCCTTATATGAGAAACATTTCAAAATGTGTGGTATAAATAAAAGTTAAAGTCCACTCATTATTCATT